>OZ010582.1:5151635-5209135 GCA_963932145.1 Acanthosepion lycidas
CAATATAAAGTTTAATTTTCGAGGAGAGCTTTATATGATAAAAGTTCAATAATGGAACACTTCAAATTTGTGCTCGATGAAAGTTAAACGATTGAATCGATTGAACATTTGCAAGGGCCATAATTATACCCTAGAATTTTGTTTGATGTTGTCGTCAACAGCAGAAATATATATATATATATATATATATATATATATATATATATATATATATATATATATATATGTATATTATAAATTAATTGATTTAAAATATGGTTTTTCCGCTACACAGTTCTATCCATGTTTCAAAAATGGAAGATCCGAATTTAATTTTGTAATAAAATTAAATACATTAGTTCAATTTCATCATCAAGCGAATTCGCTTGAGGATGAAATGGAACTAACTCTTTTTTCTACATTACTGGAACTATCAAGTTATGGAAATGGCAGGGATTATGTAAATGTTGGTTTCAGAAATTTAAATCTATTTCTCCTTCAAATATAATCTCACACTGCAACTATACGTTCACGCATATACTCGCACACATACAATCACGCATATAGTATAATTATTTATCAGATATTTTAAATTTTACAACAGAAAATTTTAGCTTGTCTGCATGATCTGCTTCTTTGTCAATACATTATATTCAATTTTGAATTTACAGAGTGCAATAGGCTCATTATCGCCATTTTATAGTTTTAATTACGCGCATGCGCGTTTATATGTCTTTGATTTGTTCGAGTACGCAGTATAGTAGGGTAAGTTGAGAACAATCTATTAAAATACAATACGATGACGAAAATTTAATCATCTGGACATTTGGAAACGGCATGTTTTCCTACTTGGCATTCCCGCGGGAAGCTCTAATACGAATATTTCAGTGTGTTCGGGTTTCAGTGAAGAGGATTCTGAAAGAATTGAATGTCAAAATCATTGTGTCTGACGTGGTCGCCGGTGATGATGAAGTTATGCCTCCATTCATCTTCCACCGCACCTCAGATATAACAAGGATGGCTAAAATGTACCTTGAGGAGGCAGTGCTGCTCTGGGTCAAGAGTATGGCTACTGGAAGAATGTCTGGCAAAAGGAGTCAGAAACATGCCACACAAGGAGAACCCAGTCATGAATGTCAGGCAATTCCTGCGACCCTATCACTCCTTGCATCTGGTCACTAACTCTCCAGTCTGCAAACTCTTTGATCTTTATGTGTGGGTAGCAGTTGAGCAAGAAAGACCAACAAAACTCCTTATATCACCAAAGATGAACTGAAGGATTATGAAAGTATTCATCTATTTAAACAATGAGACATTTCCAGAAGATTTGCAGTTGTCTGGAGGCCTTGGTTGAAACAAATGGAGATTTTTTAGATATTTTTGTTCAATTTTGGTAAATATATCTGTTAAAATGAGTTGTCAAAGATATTTTCATTTTCACGTAGTTTAGAAGACAACCCTGTATATATATATATATATATATATATATATATATATATATATATATATATATATATATATATATATGTATGTATGTATGTATGTATGTGTGTATATGTGTGTATTATTTAGCTGCATATAATATAGTTATGGGTCATTTAATTTCGAAATTCAGTTTTCTTGGGAGCATTAGTACTTCTCTTTAAATAAATATATTTCTGGTATTTTTTACTATTGCTGATATGATTAATATAAAATGTATTTTCGTACAGTCATAGTGATTTCACCATAGTATTGAGTTAAGTATTTGCCCATAACTGGAACCCAAAAATGAGCCACTAATCCGGGTCAGGACGGACCTGAGAATGACAACAATTTAGATGCAGTTCCCTGCTCATCGAAACCTTCAAACTCCCGATCAGTAGCCTGGCTACCACATGTAGTTTATCGTTATATTCTGCACGCTTAAATGTAATTTTCAAGCCATGTATGTTGTGATTTTACTCAACATTTTTATTTTTACATACCCTATTGAACACTTAAACCTATAAATATAGCATACATAAAAACTATTTTCATATATATATATTATTATGGGGTCCACCCTTTTCTGATATAAATGGACTCGTCATGCTGTCATAAAATAGCCACAGTCAGTCAGGGAGTCTGATAAGAGAGGCACAGGTGGAGAATCAGAGTGAAAAGTACATAGACACTGATTGAGTTGACGGTAGAAGTCAGTTACAAGGACGCCCGTCTCTAAGGAAGTTTACTTCGAGACTGTATATAGCGATCTTTGATTTATACTAACCGGCGTTCCTGGATTTTACTAACAGCATTACCTTTTGTATTTTGTGTAAATACATTTAATTTCTTAGCTTAAATACTTGCGTTTGTCATTTATTGGAGATCGATTTTTCACGCGGAATCCACAAATATATATATATATATATATATATATATATATATATATATATATATATATATATATGATCACATAACTGCATTCCGAATTGTGCCCGTGTTGGTACACTGCGCATCAATTTTGCTGCGTCTGGAAGGTTAATCACTTAGCCTGCTGTTCATGTCGCAATTCTTACCCATTTCACAAAGTCGTTTTGTCTATGATAATAAGATATCTATTAACATAATATATTATATTACCTAAAAATAAAAATTATACGAGCCGTAATCGTCAATCGTTAAAAACTCAGTTGTTTTTAAAAATATCATTCAATATAAGAATTTCAATTTGTATGGACTCAAGAGCTGACATTGCATTTTTCCAATAAATAAACCCGCGCACTAATCACAATAAATTGTAACGGCCGACATCGATTTTTAAAATTGTATGAATATTTGAAGAACCTTATGTCCACAAGAAAATGATGTATGGGTGAATGCGTTACATCTCAGTCACTGGGAAAGTTTCAATATTAATCGAAGCGAAACTTACGCAGCCTTTTAATTAACTCATGAATTGTAAATAAAAAAAAAGTAAGCAATAAAATATTATTCCTTTTTCTGTACAAAATTAAGCAGAAATGAATGAAAATAATTTCGTAAATAATTATAATTCTTATATGAAGTAATAGAATGCTTCCCCTATATAGGTGACACAAACATGATTCCTTTTACTATAAAATAGATTTTCTCATGAAAAAGATTATATTTGTTCAGAATAGAAAAAAAAATAACACAAATCTTCATTAGTATGCATCATTATGAATTGTTTTAAAATTTTCCATATTTATACTGACTAGTTTTGCGGCTTCACGTATAATATATATACTGCAGGATAACGTTTACATCAAATATTTGTCAAAAGTGTTTTAATAAATGATTTCAACTTTATTACCGTTTCAAAATGTGATCAATATTTTTAATGTTATTGATAGTAAAATATGTACTAAGAACAAAAGGAAACATGTGTCTACTTTTATTTGTATATTTGATGTGTAGAACATAATTGTTACTCTGATGATTTGTCCAATTTCTTTTTATATTTTTCCAATATTTTTGTAACATGTATCTGTTTATATCTACTTGAAAAACATGAAAAATATAATTAGTGTTCCAGCTGAAGAAAATTACGTACTTTTAAAATGAGAGAGACAGTAGTTTTAATGCCACAAGTTTTAAAGAAGGAGACAATCATGCGTTTTCATCGATGTCTTGTTTTTATGATCGGTGTCACAATTGTCATTATTTGGGATCATAGGGTAGTGGTTTTACGTTGCCTTCTCTACTATATGGAATTCAGTTTCATTTTTAAACTGATTACAATTCCATTGTAGGGAGCTCAGTCTATCCGCCAATTTAATCAATAACTGGGGAAAATATTATCTTTGTCATTTTCATTCCAAAATTGTCACTAGCGATCATTCTTCCTATACTATAAATACTGGGCGACTTCTTGCCTCGTTCTCTTTCCTTCAGGCCTCGTGCAGCATCCAACCTCTTGTGGAGGTGAGGTAAATCCTCTTTTATTCATTTCTTCATTTCAGCGACTACAATGTAAGCTCTCTTAGAAGATTCGCGTCTTCCCATTTGTGGGAGACCCAGTGAACATTATACACACGTACATGTACGTACGGACATTCACCAAAGGACAGACACAGACGTTCACACACACATATATTATTGTCTATGTCTATTGTAAAGTATGTTTTTAATAAATATATTTGTTTATATTATAAATTATTTGTTTATATATATATATATATATATATATATATATATATATATATATATATATATAAATGTAATGAAAAACAAATCACTTTAATGTACCATTACGATAATTTATTTCACCTAAATTCTTTTTTAAGGATTCAGGATCATCAGGTAAATCTTCCAACAACGAAATGAGAAAAAAAATGGGATTAGAAATTGATGGGTAGTGTAATTTTTGTAATTTAATAGAGGGGGTTGAGAGTGGTAGTTAACCAGACAATATAAAGTATAGGGAGGGGTTAATTTTATATCTCTCTTAAGTATGTTTTATATATATATATATATATATATATATTCTTGTTTTTGTTCTTTATCTTCAGTTGGACTTAATTCAAGTCCAGCCATTTTCTTGTAGATGGACCATCTAGCAGGAAATGCGCCTGTTTTCTTTTCATCTCCCCCCGGTCGTTTACACCCTTCCTGCCTTGCCTAAGGACATTATTTAGAAAATAACGCAATAGAGTAAAATTTGAATTAGAACACGTATCGACAATTTCATTTTCCCTCTGATAATCATTAGAGAACAGTAACTTATAAATGAATAATTGTATGAGACAGATATATAACACAATGATGCTGACGTAAGGGTTTTCCACAGGATATCAAAAGGCGACGATATTGAGTCAAAGTTCATCTGAGTTTGACAAAAGTGATCTAAAAATGCAAAGATAGTTGTCATATTACTATGAATATAGACAGTGAAAATGAACGAAAGAAAACATAGAAAATTGATAGAGTCAATACTTGTGCTCAAACAGGAAACAATAATGTCTTCCTCTAAAAATATTCTGAGAATTTCTTTTATATTTTCATATTGATTCAGATTGGTTCTTAATATTTAATAAATATATCAGAACGTTGGTAAGTTATGTTCGCTACCAATCACTCTTGTGAATCAATGATATTCATGATAAATGATCGATTTATTCTCTGGATCGTCTCAAGAAGTCCGTTTAAAGTGAATAATAATTTATATTTGTATTTAATTACAAAAGTGCATCTAAACTACAACTAATTTGATATTATCTGATTTGATATTCCTAGCATTTAAGGTTCAGAATTAAAATGAATATGACTTAACGACAAGCTAAATCCCATGACGATAAGATGTTTGAAAACTCTTTAAGGAGTGATTTCATATGTCATAATAGTTTCTTTCGTTTATACACGAGACAGAGAATTGTCGCGCATATGCAACTATAGTCTTACATTACATTGGTTTAACAGCAAATACGGCCAAATTTCTTCTTATCAAGCAGTTCCTGACAGTTGGCCAAAATATCCCAAGTAGAATCACTGTTTTCAAAGTCGTTCATTCTAAAGTTTTTCTATTTACTTTGTTCTGCTGTAATTAGCAATATTTCAAAGGAATGATTTGCAGATGACGTTTTTGAAGATATTTTTCATCGCACAGCGAACAGTGTGGATGAATAGTACAAAGCTTTGAGCTTGACTGGCACTGAAAAAGATGTCTGTTTAATACAGGTTGGATGGAGTCCTTTGTTTTCTAGTCCTATACAAGCGATCAACCAAAACTTGATTGTTTATTTTTATCTCTTCTTCGGCAGATGAGAGACGAAGAAAAATCCAAAAACGTGGCGCTTCTTTTAACAGGAACTACCAAAACTTTTTTTTCTTGTTGTTGTCAACAATAGCCATCACTTATTTTGTTTACGCTTATTTACGTCGGTAACTTTTTGAAAAAATCATTTATTTGCAAATTTGCATTATTTAGCACGTTGTGAGTGTCTGACGATGAATTATTTATGTGAACAACGTTTTAATTGGATTCTTAAAGGGAAGAAAAAATTAAAATAAAAGGAATATTTTGTTTGTTTAGTTGTCTGCTGATACAAAATGAGTTCTGTTTGTTCTTCTGTCTCATTAAAATTATAATGAAGAAAAGTGTGGATAAAGACGAGACGAATAAAATGTAGGAAGCAGTCATGTAGGAAAGTAAATGCATCATCGGGAAGGGAAACAAAATGGAAGGTAACGAGAGAATGAAAGGCAGGAGAAACCAAATCTCGAATGAAGTTATGTTAAAAAGGTTAAAACGTATAAAAGAAATGAAGATGAAAGGCAATAATAAAAGAAAGAAGACAACATAAATGTGAATGAAGAGAAAAATGAGAAATCAAATAAAATAAAAGGCAACAAGGAAAAAAAAACATGTAAATAATAAGTAAAGACAAAAAAGAAAGATAAATGAAGAAATATATTATGGAAGAAAGGTTAGACAAATGAGTGAAATGCAAGGAAAAATATGTATAGAATAGTTCAGTTAAATGAAAGGAGCTGAATATGGGGAGGAAGATAAAATGGCTGACTTCTTTTTGAAAAGAAAAAATCCTTAAGTGTATGAATAAGTTGTAAAATAATTATTAGAAACAAATAAGTATAAATAAATAATATAGAAAGGAATAGGAAGGAAATATTGAGTCTCGGACAGGAAAATGTCTTCAGAAAGAGAAAAATGAATAATCAGGAATAAAAGTAAGAAAGAAATTGTTGTTATATGCATAAAATCAATGAAAATGACGAGATATAAACGTATAATAAATCGAAGAAGAAAGAGAAATATATAATTAGTTGGTAAAGATAGTGGGATAAATGAATTTGTGAAGAAGATCTTTAAAATAGTCGTGGGAAGATAGAGAAATAAGAAATTGAAATCCTGGAAGTGAATTACAAAGCAAAATGGCGGAACGAAGCACACGAAAAGATTTAACTGAAGAAGTTAAAATTTGCAGGAGCCAAATACGAGAAAATATAAGCAAAATGAGTTGACAGAAATACAGAAAGAAATTTAAGAAGGATGAAATATAGAAATAAAACGGAATGAGGAACAAAAGAAAATTGAAAGAAAAAATGGAGACGATTGAAAGAAAAGAGAGAGAAAAGTGTAATTGCATAAACTCAATATTGAATAAATCTGACGAAAAGACAAAAGAATGAAGTCGTCAGGGATTATTTGAAAAAAAAAGCAGTGTAAACATTGAGGAATGAAAGAACAATTCTTTTACAAAATAGAATAAAATATAGCCATAAAATTTCCAGTAGAAAATAACGCTAACATCCGTAAAAAAATTGCCGAACGGAAGAACAATGAGTTGAGAAAAATTGCAAACAAATGGGACAGGCTGAAAAATAAATAGAAAAAATAACTCCAATGAGAATTTAAATGCGTTGCAAAAAAGGACTGTTTCAAGTAATAAAAATAAAACAATATATTAGTTGTTAAAAAATGGAAGAAAAAACGTAGAAGAAAGAAATACAATTAAAAGTGATCGATTGCTATTGACATGTTCCAGAACGACAACTAGCATCTGCTTGATAGGGGAAAAAACAAGAAGGTGCAAGAAAATGTTCATTAAAAAAGATAAAACAAAATAAAAAGAAATGAGCTTCGAGCATTGTAAATAGAAGGAGGAAAATAAGACGAATGGCTTCTTGGGAGAAAAAATGAGTAAAATTCCAAAACCAATACTGAATGTATTTTTTTTCTATAGCCCTCAGTTTAACTTCTGAAGAATCTCCCATCTTATCTCCATACATCTATCCATCCATTCTTATATACATATATATATATATATATATATATATATATATATATATATATATATATATATATATATATATATATATATATATATATATATATATATATATATATGTATTCGTTTGTGTTTGTGAGAGTGCACGCTCGCGTCTATGTTTGCATGTGTCCATGCACTTGTGCATTGCGTAACAAGACTGTTCATAATTATCTTACAATGTTATATGAGTTAATGTTTTCAATTTCTATGCAGATTTTATATAAAGTCCTGTTCTTCAGGATAATTACTGTAATAATTTTTATTAATTACTCTGTAGAATAGCAATGATTTTATTCTTAATCTTTATCATTTAATTATGGACGCTATTCTATTAAGCAACGAGCAGGAGCCAAATACACACGGCTACCTCTCCTAAAATATGAACAAATGAATGTTCAACAAGCAAATTTTAGAGAAGAGGTTTTTGTTCACTACGGGCGAGTCGAAATTTATGGTTTGTATTTTATTATGTTGTGATCGAATATCTGAGGTACACTTTATGGTAACGGTAGGGAAGCTGAGACTTTTAACTGAATGACATTTAACGAGTTTGTTCCCAATTTATCAGTATCATAGCGATTTGTTTTCCGCTCTACACCCAACTGGCTTTACCTTATATGTTGCCATTTTCCGAGACGAGCTGTCAACCAAGTGAAAATAGATCTGTTTGATAAGTTCTTTAATCCATAGCTTAAGTGGAGAGGTACTTTATTTTTATATTTTCTAAAAATTATTTCTCCCAAAGTTAACGCATCGAAATCGGAGTTTTTTGTTTGTTTGTTGTTTTTTTTTTATCTCAGAACGACTATTTCATATTCTTCACTGATAACGATCCATCAATATTAATACAGAAAACAAGAAAATATACACCATAACTTTATGTAAATTTAACAAATTTTATTAAAATTATTGATTAATAATGTTTCGTAGTCAATATAGTTTACACGTTTGTGGGTCACTCTTACTGGGTTGAACAAATTCTATTTCCGTTCGTAGTGTCTTCGCAATTCAAGACCTGTTCCAATGTTTCCGTCATAATGAAAAAATGGCGCTTGGCAAGAATCAATGTATCGTCAGCTATTCTATTTCATCGTATTGTATCTCCCCAACAAACAAATGGATGTCTGATATTTTCCAATTGCATTTATTTATGATCTCATGTTAAATTCAAGTTTATATCCTTTTATGCTTTTCATGGTTTATTTTGGATGTAAAAAAGAACCTACGAGAATTTCAGGACTTAATTGCTCTTTTCACTTCTTTTTCTGGTTATACAATTCAATATCTGTTATATTTTCATTGTCACACCTTAAAAGACTGTAACTTGTGCACGTACACAATCTAGAATTTAAAACCGTTACATTACGAGAAATTAAAATGGCGTCGAGAAGTATTAAGTCCAAATTGAAATGCGTTCATCGGTTACTTGATTCCTGTGTTCAGTTAGAGTTGGAATTAACAGTCGGGATCCATTAAATCTTTTTCGCCGTGCAATAAATAATCCTATATGCCAGTGAAAATAAAACAAAAGACATCTTTTAAGAAAAAGGACAACGTGATGCTTTTTCGTATAAAACGAAACTGCAGCGTAGCTTCACTTTTTTTTTTCATCTACAAAGAATTTAATCTTTTATTTCATACAAAAAGTGGCTCACAGTTCCATCATCCTCAAGGTTTTCATTTTTAAGTTTTATTTGATTCCGTCGTTTTATATTCCTTTTATTTTCTAATGGATGATATCGAGTGTAATGCATTCAGTGGAGACTTTAGAGGGATACCTAAGCCAACGAATGTTACCAAGAAAAAGCTCATTAGATTATCACTTGAATAGCTTTTTTCCTTATCGCTTTTAACGATGAATGCTCGATTGATTCTTTTGCTCTCCTATTTATTTGTTTGAGAGAAACGTTTTTTTTTATTTTTTCTTTCTATATTAAGACTCACTTTTTATTTACAATCTCTGCTTTACATATTTTCATCTTTGTTTATTATTTCTCGCTGTGTAAGTAACTTCAAAAACATTATTTATTTATTTTTACCTTTCTTTCTTCATTTACAACATTTTTATCATTTTTATTGTTTGTTAATTTTACAGTTTTATTTCATTTTATAACTTGTGATTCACATATGATATTTAAAATATATATTTATTCAATATATGTTTCTTTATTATTACAGACACACACTGGCACACAGACACACGCACAGACACACATATGTTTGTGTGTGAAAATAAAGATAAAGAACAGTAAGATTTATAATCCGGTTTTCTTAGTAATTATTTTTATTTTGAAAAACAGTGCTCAGTGCTATTCTGCAGAGCATAAATATTAAAAACTTACTAATTTATAAATAGGGTTCCATCGCTACACAGGAATTACCATGTTTCAAAAACAGAAATTACAAATTTCAAATTTAATTATAGAATTAAATTAAAATTCCTAGTACTGATTCATTTTCAAGTAAATTTTGTAATAACTTATTTCGAAATTTACCCGGTTTTATAAGCACATACATCGTTAATATTTACTGCAAAGGGCAATAAGTGGAAATTGAATCATTTTGACAAGTGGTGGTAGGGTATTCATTTTCACTGACACCTATTGTACCAAAATATGAGTTACTTTCGAAATGAGGTTAAGTTAAAGTAGAGTAAGGGTGCTTGTTCAACAAATGATGACATCCGTTTTTCGCATGTCGTCTGTTTTTTTTTTTCAATGACAAAAATTTGTTATGTATATATATATATATATATATATATATATATATATATATATATATATATATATATATATAATTGTGAGTGTGCGCGTGTGTATGTGTTTATATATGTGTGTGTGTATGCAGTAAATATATATATATGTGTGTGTGTGTGTGTGCGCGAGCGTGTTTGTATATATCATGGGCTGTTAAACATTATCAGAGTATATCACTCTGTTGGAGTTGTTAGGTAATCCATGTTACAAAAGCCTGCTCAGGAATATTTGTGTTTCTTCAAAAGCAACAAAATCCACCTGTACTTTAAAATGCAACTATACTGAGAGCTACAGATAGCTACAGTAGGAGAAAGCACACAATCTGCCCTGAAGTGATGCAAGTTGAACAACGCCAATACGATTAAAACCTCGGCCAGGTTTATTTGTGTCTTTGTGCTAGAAGAACCAGCGTCCACTCGTTCTGTCGACGCATTTCAACAGACAAATCTTGGGTTAACACACAGTATGATTTTCAGGCACTTTCTTCCCGCTTCCATAGACTTGTAAAAGAACTCATCTTTGTGTTTAATAGCTTATGGTGTGATTCAAACCATGTTTCGTCCTCAGATATTTCTAATCCCTCGCACACAGTCCCATTTTTTTCTTTCTGTGTATCTATCTATATATGTATGTGTGTGTGTGTGGGGGGGTTCATTAGTCACATGTGTGCATGCGTATACAAGTATGTATATATATATATATATATATATATATATATATATATATATATATATATATATATATATATATACACACATATATATAGAGAGAGAGAGAAAGAGAGAGAGAGAGAGAGAAGGGAAGAGAGACGAATGTTTATATACATTCTTGAACTTTATCACTAGGTTAAATACTTCCTTAAAACCAATCAGCTGCAATGTTTTGATAAAAGCAACAGTGTTACGATTGTTTGGGTCATCGTAAACATTAAAAATTCCAGAGTACGTTTGACAATCTTGCCTAAGATATTGCTTCTACAAGACTAGCTTCTGTATTTCAAACGAAAATATGAATTTTCTAATGTCATACGATAGATTGTAAGTTTTTCTATGCAAACACACACTCTCTCAAACTCACACACATATAGGGAGAGAGAGAGGGAGAGAGAGAGGGAGAGAGTACTTTATTCTTGTTCCGACGGTCAAGTATAAGTTGTATTTACAGTGGATCAGAATCAATATGCCCTATGCCGACCTGATGCTGATCTCCCAATTGAAATATTTACCCACGTCCTTATTCTAAGAATTTGTGTATGTAAAACAAATTTATTATTTCAGACTTATTTCTTTTAGAAAGGTTACTGCGAAAGAAATAATCCTGTTAAAATGTATTTTATAAGACGTTTTCTATTACGCTGCTAATTATTTTTCCATAAAAGAAAAACGTAACAGTCAAATTGAGACATAAAAAAGTGTTTTATACTCTATCTTTCTGATAAGTTCAATGGTATAAAATTAAAAACACGATATTTTGTCTTAAATATTTCCATAATTTCGTTTAAGTTAAAGGAAAAACAATTTCAGTATTACATTCAATAAATAAAGAGATGCTGTTTTCCAGCAGGAAATGTTTATACATTATTCATATACATGATCATAGCTTACGTTAACATTTATAATAATAATAATAATAATAATAATAATAATAAGAAGAAGAAGAAGAAGAAGAAGAAGAAGAAGAAGAAGAAGAAGAAGAAGAAGAAAAAAGAAGAAATCGTGGCAAATGAGAACATCAACAAACCCTGTTGTAGTTAGGGACCTGGTTTTTCATGCCTTAAGTAAATTCAAACAAAATGTATAAAATAATAATTAACAAAGACCAGTCTAAATTACCAAGATATTTTAATCCTGCACTATTTAATTTTTAATTCCAATGGCCATCCTCATATAAGAAAAATAGGATAGTCACAGTTAACATTACTGCAATATCCTCAACACTCAGCTACCTTTATCTAAAGTAACTCCCTCCAATCTCTCTTTGTCCCATGATATTTTTATCTCTCTACACGCCATTCTCTTTCTATGTTACTCTCTCTATCTGTCTCTCTTTCCCTTTCCACTCGGGCACCAAACTAAGTGTGAGTTCTATCAGTCTGTAAAAAAAATGAGAAGGTAAGATTAGAAAAATAAAGAAATATTTTAATTTCATAATGTCTCCTGAATTTTAGGGGCTAATTTGCCCTCAACAAATCGTTAGTGCAAGATTCATGATTAATCAATCACTACACACATCTGTCTTTATCTTAGATGACACACCTCCAGTGTCTGTGTGTCGCATTCTTTTTTGTCTCTATACATCTCACACTGTCTTTATGTTTTACGCCCTATATCACTTTCTCTTTCTGTAATACTAATATTGACAAATACTATATATACGTACAATTTTATTAGTATAGGAATAATAATAATAATAATAATAATAATAATAATAATAATAATAATAATAATAATTATTATTATTATTATTATTATTATTGAAATTAGGTATGTGTATACACTAGAAATAAAAGAAAATGTAATAATAATAATAAAAACATATATATATATATGTTTAATAATAATAATAATAATAATAATAATAATAATAATAATAATATATATATATATATATATATATATATATATATATATATATATATATACACACACATTTGTATAAGATTGCGCGGTATTGGCACCAACTGAATATAAAAGACGGCACGTCACAGTGGACCAATATCAGGCCTGGGAAATCTGCAACACTTATGGAAATGAAGCTGCAAGCAATGAGTATGAATCCGGTTACGGAAATAGGAGCAGTAAGTAATTTATGTATCTTCAAATTACGCACAGACAGAACAATAAAAGTTAATCACCCTGACATCGTGATTAGAAACCGCAATGATAAAACAGTGCCTCCTTAGTGACATGACAGTCCCTGCAGACTGATATGTATCTTTTAATATCTTCAAAAAATCTATAGAAATGTAACGACCTTGAAAACGATATCTAAAGATTGTGGCGTATGAAGACATTTGTAGTTGTAGCCCTTGGATTGTTTGTAAAAGATTCCAATACACACAATGAATGAATCCCTTGTAGCCTTTGCCTTAAAGAAATATATAGAAAATTGTACTCAGAAGTACAGCACATACTTTACGAATGGCATTATCTATGTAAAATATGTGTTGTTTTTTTTTTGTTGTTTTTTTGTTTTTTAACTGTTCAGTGAAAAATCTCATGATGCCCTTTCTGTACTTAAGTCTTTGGTCAGGACCCGGAAATAAATGCGAATACACAAGAAACCAAAAGAAATAAAACAACAACAACAGCAGCAACAACAAAAAAAAACCCCAAAACAACAACAATAATAATAATAAGAAGAAGAACAACAACAATATGCCGCAGCAATAAGATAGCATTTAAAAACTTTTTTCATATCTACTGAGTAAGTTATGTATTAAGGTCGGTTCAACCTTTATTTTCTATTCGATTTTATTCTTTATTTTCTCCTGCGGGTAGAATTTTTGAAATGATATTAGCTATTTGAAAAAAAAAAAATGACGTTAAATAACATTGAAAACTTAAGGCGAAACACGCTCAGCTTTTTTACAACTGACTTTGTAGAATTATCGTGATGTTCTTTAAAAAATATATATATATATGCATATCTCTTGAGTTTTGTACAGCAAAAGCAAGAATTGCAAAATAAATATATATCTGCCAAATAAATGATTCTAATATTTGGACACGTGTACCATGCTTTTTTAAGCTATCATATATTCATTGGAATTATCGAATATGTAAGTTGTACAAATATCATTTGAGTATGGATTCATTTGTCATGCAAATAACAGTGAGCATACGGATGTTATTCTGCTCTCCGTTGAAAACAATATAAGCTGAATTTAATGATTCTTTTATGTGATTAAGACTTTCGCAATTGCAATCTGTTAGCTAATCTACATTACCTTTAACGCGCCTAATCTTCTCAGTATTGGAATTTTTACATTCATCTGCAAAAACGTTTTGTGTTTGGAGATTTTAATGCTCATCACAACTCTTCCAAATTTACTCATGAAACCTTATAATTTTTGCTGATGTTTCTTTAATAAATTTGATTGAGATATTTATTTACTTGATTTGTTACTTACATCCTCTCCTAGTTCATTTCAAGCATCACAGCTTTACCCTCTTGGCCGATCAGATCACGCAGAAGTACCTGTTGATATTTCTTTTGAGTTGTCTATTAGAAAGAAACTTCCCATTAAAAAAACTTCTATTACCAGCGTACTAATTGGTATTAATTTCGTATCTTTATTATAGACGTTCTTTGGATTGATATTCTAAACCTTCCTATTGTGAATTGTTTATGGTTGGCATTTTGTTTCGGCTTTTGTACGCTCCAGCTTTCTTCAGACACTTCACAGGTACCTCTTCCGAGTAAGACGCCCAATAAAGAACATGATTAAGGACTATGTGTACGCCGTCCCATGTGTTAAGAAAGATAAAGGTGAAATCGTCCTCCCGCTTAAGATAAGGCTGGGGGAACATCGTAAAACCATAACACGAGGGGAATAGAACAATCAGGCATAGATATAAAGAAGAAAAGAGATCACCGCCTCCTCTGGGAGGAGTTTGAAATATTAGATAAAGAACATCAATGGAAAATACGAAAACTTAATGAATCAGTACATATGCTAGACGACAAAATTTCCCTAAGTCGCCCAAGGATAGACACGCATACAATATGGAAACCAGTAATATGGAGAGTTAGAGAAAAGTAATTATAATAACAAAATTTTAATATGAGTTCTGGTTAAAAATTGATAGCTGAAATATTACTTCTGTAAATCCCCAAAATTTATACATTGATTTTCTCAAGGACACATAGCGCACTGGATAAAACTGTTAGTGGAATCCAATGACTTGAACCAAAGAGTTGTGAGGTAAATGCCTGGTTACAGTAAAGGCGAACAAGAAAGTTGGAGAGCTGAGTTGAGTTAAAGGATGTAACATGTACTGAGACATCCTGAAGAAACATGACAAGTGGATCTAGATTACTCTACCCTCTTGATGAAATAAATGATTCCGTTCAAAATTCCAAACGGATGAAGAAGTCCTGAGCATACAACGGTCGTAGCGTCGTGAATATAGAAACAGTCGGAGCAATGTAAATAGTGTCAATAATTTTATTCCTCCTCTTTTCACTCATTTGCAGGTATTAATATGTTTTGCCTGTAAAATCTACTCTTAAATCATCTGCACTATATTTGCCTGACTTTTCAGTTAGAACTGAGTCTCTGTTGTGTCATATGCATATCACCATTTTTTTCTGTTAAACTGTTTAAACTTGATCGTCACAAAGCAGGTAGACGTGATCATATCTCTGTAATAATCATTAAGAAATAGACTCCCTTCCAAACATTTAAATTCTACAATAAATAAATTGCTGCCTCTGTTTTTACTTACTGCTAGAATTCCTCTTCTGTTGTTTGACTACAGGCGAACTTTCTGATACTACTAAATGTCGGACTATTAAACTTCTTACAATTTTTGAAATAGTCTCTGTCACTATTTTATCCTAAATTGGTTAAGCATCTCATCTCGTAGGGTCGATTTTCTGATAAGCAATGTAAATTTAGCTTGTCTAGGTCAACTGATGATGGTTAAAATATTGCTGAAAGGGTCTAGCAAGTTTTAGGTAAGGATGGTGAAGCTTTTATTAATTAGTGCGCCGTACTAGATTCCGGCAAGGTCACGTCATTTTAAAATGAAATATCTAGATGTAACCGTCAATTTATATGCTATCATTTTCTCCGTCGCAATTCTCGCTGTTGAGGAACTCTCTTCCGGCTTTAAAAATATCAATCGTTATCTTCTGTTTCTTTAATTCCTGTTCATTTATTTTTCCATCTCCATAATATAGTTTTATCTCATATCCGCTAACACTCAGTAAATCGTAGATTCATGGTGGTTTTATTGCATTGTTTGGTGCGAAATGATTTAAAAAACAAACACACGAGTAAATGCCAACATTCTAGTGGGTTATTTATTTAAATATGAAGTCTATTTATTTTATTTTATTAAACATTCACTAAATTTTAACGCCTTATTTCGGCATAGTCTATCTTCGTAGAAGATTGATGTTGTTTGTGCCCATTTTTGGCGCAAAGTCTAAAAGCAATCTTCTTAAAGGTCTCTCTTCATATAATCTCGGTCCTATAGACTATTCGAAACTCCTAGCTATGAAATATATGGAATACATAGCCGTAGCAGTAATAAAAAAAACGGCTTCCTGCGGGATCGATTTATTATGACATTCTATTGCGAACAGAAAATAATTTCCTGCAATACCTCACAGAAATAGACAATTTATTGCTTTTACGTTTTTTAGGAGCACGAATAAATCTCATCCGGTGTTATATTACACTTTACTTAATAAACACTTTGTTGAAGGTCTTACGTCCACCTACCTTTTCTATACCTACGTTTCCTATGCCTGTCATAATATAGAGTATAGTATAAGATCTAATTTGTTCATTTACCTTTCCGCACCTATCGTGAAAAAAATACCCTATTTTGAGTTTTTATTCGTATGAAGTCAGACCTCAAAGATTACTGGGGACCCCAAACCTTGCAATGTATCAAGTTGCAGTTAAATATAGGTTGGAAATATAATTAATATCCTATGAATATATACGTAAGAATATGTTAGCCTATATTATTGAAAAAATAATTTGTTTGGTTTGCTTTGGTTTGTTTTACGGTATATCAACCTCAATGGGTCATTTAATGCCGACATTTTTTTCCTGGTAATATTTTTCTTTTGTCAAAGATCCATTTCTGTTAATATATTTTTTCTCAAAAATGTATAGCTGGTAATATTATTTTTTCAAAAACATATAGCGGATAATATTTTTTTTTTTCAAAAACGTACAACTGGCAGCATTATTTTTCAAAAACGTATTATCAGAAGCCTTGCTGTTGGACGTAGTTTACCGTTGTTACACAGGACGCGAATGTAGTTTATCGTCATACCCAGGACGTAAAATAATTTATGTGTACATGCATGTTCAAAAGTTTTATTACCAATCCCCGCAGAATTATAATAACATTTGACTGTATATTGTCCAATGAGAGTCTTTTAATTGAATATATAACGGAAATACATATTTACTAGTATAATCTGTCGTTGTAAATATTTTCTGAAAACTACATATATCTTTCAGAGCCATTACTCGGCATTTAAAAACTCTCTATCAAAAGTATGGCCACTAAAATAAGCATGCATAAGTAATTTATTCCTGACGTCAATCTTGACGGCAGGCAAATGATACTTACGTTCATGATTTAATCTAACAATCATTGTTTATAATGAAGAATATTTATCAGTGGTAAAAATAGTATTATAACTCAAGGTAGATTTGTCAATTATGCAAAAAGAATAATGACAATTTTGAAACACTGCTTCTATACAGTGTTCGATGACTGTCAAAAATACTCTGCTTCAACCCGCTTCTTCTCGTTTCTTCCCGCTTCACACCTTTCGTATTCATAAATTGGCGACCGGCTAACAAAATCCATTTCTCATATTTTTAGAGAAGTAGCTACCTTATTTGATATTTATGACAATAACAACAACCATAATTTGCAAATGCAAGGAAACAAATTTAATTTAAATCACATACAAAATAGTCAAAATCTTTATACGTAAAATTGAATTATACAAATGAAATCTTGGTAGAAGAGATATCTGTCAGTTTATATCATTGAAAAGAAATTCACATTTAAGTATAGCAGGTAATCCGAGGGCCTATCGATTACAACAGAAGGATGATTCTTAAGTAAAATCTCATGATGTGGTTATACTAAGAATTTTGAACTGTGTAGAAAATAAATTTATGTGCAATATCGAAAAGCAAAAATTGAGTGACATTAGAGCAAAATTGATTTAAAAAGTGACGAAGTGAAGATTATTTTTTTGCAGAAATCTTTTATAAAATTGGGTTACACTGTAGGCTGAAGTATCTTTTCTTTTGAAAAGAAACCAACATATCTCTACTGCTTTTTACATCCTGTCAGGCGGGAAAATATCATTTAACGCTGTACATTTTTCATCAAGAGCAACAGAAATAATGCAGTGCAGCGTGGATATTCACGACTCTTTCTACCAAATCTGAAATGAAATATTACATAATCTTTTGTTGATGTTTGCTATTTTTACTTATTATTTCAGTTATCTTAATAAATAATGGGTATATAATAATTATTCCTTTATTTGAATTTAACGTTTATTTCAAGTTGCAATCACTAGATATGATACCTAAGTATAGACTTTGTTATGTGGCTACTAATCCTCTTTTTAGCGAGTATTTCCCAAAATAAGGCTGGTAAACACTGATCTAGGTTATCCATTACATAGATAGACATTATTTTCTAAGCATGATCAGAAGGTGAATGCAATTAAAAATCCGATAAGAATCAGGTTCCCTTCAGAATGTTTCAAAATGATTAATCAGTAAAATATAAAAAAAATTAAATTAAATATACATTGATTTATAAAAAAGTTAAGCTTGTTTCTAGATTCGTCCCTAACTCTTCCAGTTAGGAAAGTAACACAGAGAAATATATTTTACTTGCATTTATACTAGAAAAAACGAAGTCACAAATTACAATGAAATTTTAATCTCAGAAAGCTCTTGGTAATTAAGCGATAAATCTGTCCGTTGAAGGAACTTTAAGTGTGTGTTTTAAGAGAAATTCACCGATGACTAAATCAAGTCACAAGCAATAATTTACAAGTTAAGAGTGTAGCAATATATCAGATTGAAGGTGTAGAAATACACGAAGATGAATTAATCAGGTAACAATACTTTTGCACATTTTTCCTTTGATTTTCATTCCACTTTGAACGACGAGATGTGTAGCAAATATTCGAAAGAGAATGTTATTCATTTTAATTTATGATGATTTAATCACACTTGCAAATTGAAAACAACTCATTTTTCATAGTTCTCTTTTATATTTATACACACACACATATATATATATATATATGTATCTATATCTATATATTTGTATGTGTGTATATATATACATACATATATATATATATGTATATATATATATATATATATATATGTGTGTGTGTGTGTGTGTGTGTGTGAGTGTGTATTTTATGAAAAATATTGTTATTATTATTATTATCATTTATTTCATGTTGTATTATAAAACGGAAAGGTATCTCGACTCACAACGTTATTAGGCAATTTTCCTTCTCTGATTTAGATCTGATCTCAGGTCACACATATAAAACCGATCTTACACTTTTACAAATCTTTGAAGACGAAGAAAACTAGTAAAGAAATATTGTCTTCCTATATTGTGAGCCGTTTCTCTTCATTATGTGTGGTATTAAAACACAAATTTCATCCATTTTTCCAGAAGCTCTTCAGATTGGCGACTTACTATCATTCTAATCTTCAGTGGGTATCAATTTTTCCAAAACTTTTCCTTATTTTGTGCCGTGGAAATTTGATAATTGGATTTCTTATTCTAATCATTAGTATTTTCTTTCGATTTTCCTCAAAGATTCCTCATTGCTTATTTTCTCCCTTTATTGTATTCTAAGAATCATTCTGGGAAGGCAAGTCTAAGTTGTCACAAATCATCTTTTCGTCTGTAAAGAGATTTATCAGCATTCAGTGCCATAAAGGATGACGGCTTAGATGAATACTACTTCGGAATTTCTAATGAAATTCTCCTGTTTCTTAATAGTCTTTTGACTATTGAAAGATGTGTTTTGTTGTTCCAATGCCTTTCTGTATTTTGATGTTATATCTTTCATTTGGGCCCAAACACTTCACATACACCCTTGTGCAAATTAATTAATACAAACGATTTAGTTTCCATTTTTTCACCATTTGGTCTGTTTTAGACCTACTGGAGTGACAAGGTGTAATCGAGTTCTATTTCTTTTCCTCAGATTAGGTCATTTGCAGTGGTGTGCAGTCATATGAATCTATTTTCGGGATGTATGAAATTTGTTTGGCCTTGAATAATATCCGTGATTGCATCTGTTTTTTATCACGTCCAGACACTATTGTCTCGACAGTCGGTTAGTTGTCCTACGGCTATTTTCTGCGATGTACAATGCTCCAAGGAAGCAAAAAAAAATTGTTATGACTGTGCCCACTAATACTACATCATCGTAGAATGTGTAGCTCTATTGCAATATTTACGTTACCTTCTAATTTGTGCATGTAATCGAAAAAAATTACTACCCGTATACCGGCGTTTTATCCCAATGAGCTGTTATAGATTATACTAATGTTTTCCTAGTTTAATGAAATATTCCTATCAGTTCAAATAGATATTTGTGTTATATCTAATAAATATTTTACAGACGCTTCATAACATTGGTATACGTGTATCAGCAATTGTATTCATTCTCCAATATCCTTCTGTTCATAAATATTGCTTTTCTTACTCTAGTTTCTATAATCTAACAGTTATTTTAATGTTTCTGGATTAATAATGTATCCTACGCTAATTATTCATCAGAATCCGGATGATAAGCTTGTAAATATTTCTCTAATGAGATAATTCTCTGATAGAGCTCACATGCATTTGCACCTGGCTTCGTAGGCAGCCGTGCAAACTTGTAAAGTTTCGGAAAAGTTAGATGTGAATAGATGCGAAAGAACCTGAAGAAACTCAAACGAAAATAAATGCGTAGTTTGATAAAATGAGAGAAGAGATCGATATGGAGAGTTTGATCTATTTGTATTCCGGAATGATGAGGTAAACGTTCTGTCTGCATTTGATTTATATGTTTTCTATGTATTTGATTGACAGAAAGAAATATTCATTCCGATATCACTAATGCTGTCCCTTTCAAACTTGTCTGAAAGCTTTGTTAAGTTGTTTAAATCAGCTTTTCATAAAGAATAAGTTTGACGATGAAATTAAATTTATAGCTTGCACGAATGAAACGCTTAAACACACGTAGGTAACGAAAATGCATCCTTTCCCACTTCTAACTCTTTAGCGCACGCGTTCTCCCTTTTTTCACAAACGCATAGGCATACACACACCCACACACACATATAAATATATTTCTCCCAACTCTCCCTGTCTCTGTCACGCACACACACAACACGCACAAGCGAGTACACACATGCACACGCGCGCGTACACACACACACACACACACACACATATATATATATATATATATATATATATATATATATATATATATATAATATATATATATATATATATATATATATATATATATATATATATATATATATATATGGGGAAGCACGGTGGAGTATTGGATAACGGGTCGCATTCCCGGATTGAGTTAAAATTCCATTACATTCACTTGCGTGCTAATACCATTAGGAAAGGTATGAATCCTCTTCTGCCCCCAGCTACAGGTTAATAGCAGGACATACAGGGTTCTATAGCCTTGGATAGCAACTGATCTGAAAGAAGGACAACCCTGAGGTGGGTCGTTTAGGGACTTTGTGGCATTCATTTCGCTCTTGCCTTGAATGTGTCCATCTTTGACAAAACGCGTCGGCTAATAACACAGTTTTCCTATTATCTTTATCCTTACACACACACACACACACACACACTCACACACACACACACACACACACACATATATATATATATATATATATATATATATATATATATATATATGAGACCACATTTACGAATCGAATCTTTTAACTGGAAAATATATATTCCTTATTTATTCATTTTTTTTATATTGGACGTCAATTATTGCTTTATATTTTATGAAACTTTCTCTCAATGAAACTCACTTACAGGACCTGCGTCGCATTAGTTTATATAATTTTACCTTATCCGGATCTGACTAAATCTCAGGTTGAATTCGGATTTCATTCAGACCAGTTGTTACACAAGCGATAATTAACTACTTACCAGTAAACACATAGATATTTCCAAAATTTTAACCTATTCAAATCAGTCGACAGTTTCAGCACTTTTCAATTTGACATTAAAGTATTTTTCTTCTCTATCAGCATTAAATATATAAAATATTTATATATATAAAATAGTTAATAAAACCAAGGTTTAGGATGAACTTTTCTACCAAAGCAGTGAGAAAATCACGAAGATAAAGAAAACCTGATATTTTATATAATCGTTCGTTGCTTCAAATCATGATATTTCAATAAATATTCTGACAAGTATTTATATTCATTCCCATTTATCGAAGATCGGTCGATATTTGTAAATATTAAATGAAACATTTAAACACATTTTGAGAAGAACATTTGGGAAAGAATGGATATAGCCCCATCGAATTACTCAGAAGCTATTCATCAATTAAGTATAAAACTTAAGTATTTCTTATTTTATCAACTTTTTTTTAAAAGAAAATGCATGTCGGAAATATAGAGCAGGTATTTGATTAATACTTATAATCAGATAACGCTTAGGATTATATGATAAACAATATTATCCATTTCCCAAAATTTCAAAGGTTTTAATTTACAAAGCATTAGATAATTTTTCCTAGGTTTATTTTACTTTCAACTTACGTGTAGCAAATATAATAGATTGTCTTGCAGTCCAGATAGAATCATATTTGGATTTGCTTTCTGTTGTTTGCATTAATATTTACAATTAATATTGATTGCTGATAAAATAAGTTAATTTAAAATGTTTCCAGGGGAACAAGTGTAAGCAAATAAAAAGAAATCCACTGTGAGTAACACATATTCGCTAAGAGTCGCACACAGACGCGCATGCACGGCAAAGGGGAGAGTGACAAGACATGCTTAAATACAACCCTATTTTAAAACGACTTCTGCGTAACAACACAAGGCAAATATTAAATGCTAAAGAAAGTTTATAGCTTTTCCTCTGAAAATAAATACGTAGATTTTAAATATAAATCTATTTCAGTCTTATCTAACATATCATATTATAAGTGGGCATTTCCTACCCTTCGCTACCTCATAAATAATTAACAAATTATATCCCGTTTTTATCACGTGGAAATTGGGTAAAAACACTACTTGGATTCAGTGAGAAAATTAACGGCTGTTTCAGTGAAATGAAATTTGTCAATTTTAAATTTCTTCATTTGTACCCACTTCTTAAATCAACAACCAATATTCAGATTTATGATTTTTATTGGAGAATTTTATTAAAGTTGTTTTGGCTCAAATATTGAATGATTCGATAAGAGAATTTATACGGATATTTTTATTGTCGTAGAATTCGCCATGTGCTAACTCAATCATTAATTTAACAATTAACATCATCGGAAAATTCAAATAAGAAAACCAGTGAAATTTTCACGGTTAAAACTAGTTATTATTATTATTGTTGTTGTGGTAGGATCCACCTAACTTGCATAGTGGAGTACCGACCATATAATTATGGTTGGTACCGGGAAGGAATGAAGAGATCCAACCGGGGATCGACTGTTGAACACTATGCTTTAGCATAGAGGAACCCGGACGAAGCTTTGCTGAAGGGCAAGGTTTCGTCCGGGGAGGTAGAAAGGCCTTGAGCCCGTCTAGGCGGGTTCAAAAAGGCTATATTTTTGGCCGAGCCCACATTAAACCGGACTTGTGCCACATTTTATCCTCGTGGGTGGATAGATAAATACAGAGATTCAACTAGAGACTCTGCCCGACTGCGACTCAGTCAACACACATTCCAGGAACGGTCTTCCCAGGAATATACAAAAGACTATATATAAATATTGTGTACACTTTCTTGTTTCAATACATTTTGTTCTAAGTACATTTTGTGTTGCATTATTATTCCATGCATTAGTCAAGTTTCAACAATGGCAACGAGGTAGAAAGAACCATACGAAAAAAAAAAAAAAAATTAATAATTGATAGCTTTCAACAATTGGGACAAGTCATTGAAGACCCCAGGCTGAAGGAAAAAATTATTAATTAAAAGTCCAATATCTAACGGAACGGCGAATGATTCTGAATTTCTGGATATTTAGAAATCGTTAAAGGACGACTAAGCATAAGGAACGTTCACTCAGAAAAATTTGAAAGGTGTCGTAAACGAATAACGGTGATTTTAAATTGAAAAAGTTATCTACAACGAGACACACGTTAAAAAAACTGGCCAACTACAAAATCGTGCATGGAATTAAAAGGCGCACAAATACACCGTGTCGATTTTGAAAGGTAACGAACTTTTAAAAAATTATTTTTTTTTTGTTTTGATTTGTTTGCTCAACAATATTTTATAGTAGGTACCTCCACTTTTTCGGCATAAATTTCGATACCTAAGTTTAAAATGCATTTTTTAAAATGAAAAAAAAATGCTTGAAGATTTCATTTAAGCTTTACTTGAAAGTTGAATCATTAAATTTATTATTTCCATTAAGTAAACAATTCTGGTGTATTTCAGATAGAAACTATATACATTGGAATGTCAAATTTAATTTCAAATTTTTAAATTTTCTTAAAAACCGCCATTTTCTTAATTTTAAGAAATTTGTAAACAAACACAAATTTATCGATTTTAAAAATATTTAAAAAAATTTCTGACACATTATTTTAGTAAAATTAGAAAATTTACTGTTAAATTAATCTGATTTAAAGAAAATATTACTTAATTATAGCATAAAAAAGTAATATACAACGAATTATTAACGATTGGTACCGTAATTTTGATCCAATATTTGATCTATGTGTTGATTGACGAGTGATGACAGCTACTATGGATGACCATAAATGAAAATTACTAGAAATCTGAGTGAACGCTTTTATTTTTAGTTTTACTGTTATGTTTATTTATTAGAATAAATGGACAAAACTCTTTTTATAATAATGGCAATTTCAGTCTACCGTACATTGAAATAAGGAACGTATTAAGCAAAAAAATATAACATAAAAAATTATTTGAAAAAAAATTAACACCACTAAGTTTATTAAACTTTGCAATTTTGAACTCATAAATTTTGTTTCTACTTAATTACTAATTATCACAAGGAAATAGCCTAATACAGAGTTTTGCACGATTTTTAAACTATTATAAATTATTATAATTAAAATGTAAAACAAATAAAACTTTCTCGTAAAATTTAATTATTCATCAGAAAAAAATTATTTCTTCAGGCAATAATGACCTTAATATTACTTATTTACAAAAGCAATTAAAAGCTTTTCTAATTAAGTAATATCATAGTTTTATTGGATTCATTATTTTTCAATTCAGAGCAGATTTTCAGATAGTTAGCACAAATTTGAAAAAAAAAACTAGGTGATTTACCATCTCCAATGACTCTTACTTTAAACAAAAATAAATTGTAAGGAAATAAAAAGGATTGAACGAAATTTCAGGACAATAAGTAAGTGTGGTGTAACATATTAAAAAAAAATATTTTTTACTAAAATTTACTAAAAAGAAATATTTCAAAAATAATTTCATTCATTTGTGAATAAGTCCTGAAAATTTCATTAAAATCGGACAATTACTTTAATTTTACAAGAATTTCCAAATCAATGTGTTTTCAACGGGAAAAAAGCGCAAAAAAATAACAATGCTATTTTAACAGCACCGCGATGACGTAAAAAAAAGAAAATTTTAACCAAAATTTCGAGCGTCTTAGAAAATATTAAAACATACTTAAAAAATACTTTGGTCTTTCATCTTAATAATAACATAAGCATTTTGACGATAAAACTTTATTTTCGTTAAGTTTGTGGCATTTTTTTATTACGCTATGCTGTTTTTCCGCGTAAAAGTGGAGGTACCTATTTTATAGTGACGAATTTACCGCTGATAATACAAATCAGAGGTTTGTCATAGAAATACGCGAACAGAAGTAAAAAAAAACACCAAAGTTGATTATCACGGGCTTGAATGTAAAAGCAAGACATAAAATAACAAAGTCGTAAGTTGTTTCGATTTTTCTGGTCAGCTTATATTATATCCATAGATACACAAATTAAAGGTATATTCTTGTTGCATGAACACTATGAGCTAAAGATGGATGAATTATCCAAAGTCATATCTGAATTATTCAAATCCCAGCAGTTGAGTCAGACTGAATTATTCAAATCCCAGCAAAAATATCAAGAAAAGCAAGAGGAAAGACTTTTAAAAATACAAGAAAAGCAAGAGGAAAGACTTTTAGAAATTCAAAAGTTAACATTGGAGAAATTAAACAACAATCAGGCAAATGAAGGAAATTCTTCATATTCTAATAACACCATATTTAATTCTCTGGAAACTTTCAACTATATGCCAGACGAAGAAAAAACGTTTGAAGCGTACTTTAAACGATATGAAGATATTTTCTACACAGACTGTGAAAACTGGTCGAATTCAAGAAAAGTCAGTCTATTACTAAGAAAGCTAGGTACAGCAGAACATAGCAAATTTGTAGATTTTATTCTACCGAGAAGAACGAATGAATTGGAATTCTCGGAAACAGTGAAATTGCTAAAAGAGCTGTTTGGAGCAAATATCTCGCTTTGGCATAAGCGATGGTTATGCATGAATGTCACTAAATCCGACGATCAGGATTATTTAACATATGCATCTATAGTGAATAGACATTGTGACAATTTCAGATTGGCAGAGATTACGGTGGAAGAATTTAAGTGCTTAATTTTTGCTCAAGGACTGGTATCCAGTAAGAGTGCCGAAATAAGACGTAGAGTTTTGTCTAAGCTCGAATCTGAACAAAAACTTACCCTGAAAAAGTTAGCAGATGAGTGTCAGTGGGCCGTAAGTTTAAAGAAAGAGTCTCAAAAAATCGAAGAAGCTGGCAGTGCTTATATTAAAAAAATAAAAAAAACAGTCAAGTTACCCATCAGAAAAAAATTGGAGTAAAAATTCGGCGTATTTTAAAAATAGACAAGAAAAATTAAATAAGAAGAACGAGGAGGAAAAAAGGTTCTACCATATAATTGCAGACGTTGCAACGAAAGACACTGGGAGGTAAATTGCCCATATAGAAATAAGAAATGTTTCGTGTGCCACAAGAAGGGACACAAAGGATCGTGTTGTAAAACGAAAAAATTCAATAGCCGAATTAGACAAACAAATTCGAATATCAAATCCGATAGAGATTTGAGGAAATATGTGACGACTGAAATATTTAAAAAGAATATCAAATTTCAACTCGATTCGGGTTCAGATTTAACAATAATGAACTATAAAACATGGAACATTTTGAAAAGGCCTACAATAATGAAGTCAACGAAACGCGCTCGAACGATAACTGGAAAAGAAATTAACTTCGAAGGCGAGATTGTACTTCCCATGAAATTGAACGGGATCGTTAAAAAAATAAAGGTTTTCATTCTGAAAAATGGAGAAAACTTGATGGGTACAGATTTTATTGAAACATTCGAATTGTGGGATAAACCGTTAAACTCATTCTGCAGAAAAGTAGAAAGTAATACGCAAACAAGACAGGACATTAAAGATGAATTAAAGAAAAAGTTTCCGGAAACCTTCAGACCTGGTCTTGGAAGATGTAACAAGTTTGAAGCTAAATTTGAATTAAAGGAAAATACTATGCCAATTTTTAAAAAGAAACGTGACGTGCCTTTCGCAAGTGTAGAAAAAATTAACGAAGAACTTGATAGGTTGGAAAAAATGGGAATTATTTCGAAAGTAGAATCTAATTCATGGACTGCGCCGATTGTGTGCATTAAAAAGAAATCAAACCAAATCAGAGTCTGTGTTGATTTTTCGACAGGGTTGAACTCGGTAATCAAGGACTACCATTACCCGTTACCGAGTCCGGAGGAGATTTTTAACAAGTTAAATGGTGGAGTTATATTTTCAAAAATCGACTTATCAGATGCCTATCTCCAAATTCCCGTCGAAGAAGAAAGTTCGAAGTTACTAGGGATAAACACGCATAGAGGGTTATTCAAGTACAACAGGCTTCCTTTCGGTATTAAAGTGGCACCAGACATTTTTCAACATGCTATGGACGTCATGTTGAATGACTTAGACTTTGCGTGCGCCTAATTAGACGACATCATAGTAAGGAGCGCAACCGTCGACGAACATCGAGAGCATCTCAATCAAGTATTTAAAAAGATTCAGGACTTTGGATTTAAAGTCAAAGAGTCAAAGTGCGAATTTGGTTTGGAGGAAATTAAGTATTTAGGTCACATAATCAACAAAAATGGCAGATGTCCAGATCCGGAAAGGTCCATTGCGATTAGACATGCCGACGCCCACTAATGTGGCGATGCTACAGAGTTTTCTGGGGCTCGCAAATTATTATCAAGCGTTCATTAAAGGAATGTACAATCTAAGAGCTCCGTTGAATGAACTAATAAAAAACGACAAGGCATGGGAATGGACGGTAGAATGTCAGAAAGTCTTTGATGAAATAAAGAAAATGCTTACATCAGACCTCTTTTTAACCCATTACAATCCAAAACTTGATATTGTAGTGGCAAGTGACGCCAGTTCATACGGGATAGGAGCGTGTATTCAACACATAATGCCAGATGGTTCTAGAAAACCAATTGCACATGCTTCGAGAACTTTACTCCCAGGAGAAAGAAGTTACTCACAGATAGAAAAATAGGCGCTGAATATCATTTTTGCCATAACAAAATTTCACAGATACATCCACAGCAGACATGTTATTCTTGAAACGGATCATGAACCTCTGATCGCTATTTTTGGTTCAAAGAAAGGGTTACCCGTGTATACGGCAAATCGTCTGTTGTGATGGGGAAGCATTCTTCTCAATTATGATTTTCACATAAAGCACCTATCATCCAAAAATATAATTCATGCGGATAGTTTATCAAGACTCGTACCGAGTCTAGAAGAAAGATTCGAAGAATCAATTATTGCAAATATCAGAGCAGATTATGAGGTGAAATGCATGGTAAACAACATTTTAAGAGAGCTACCGGTTACATCAAAGGAAATTAAAAAAGAAGCTGAAAGCGATGATTTAATTTTAGAAATAAAAAGCAAAATCGTAGCAAATGACGAAAAAGTGCAGGAGATTTATTCAATTTGTGACGGAGTTTTATTAAATGGTGAGAGAGTAGTAGTACCAAAAAAGTTGAAGAAAAGAATACTACGGGACTTTCATATGGGTCACCCGCGGGTTAATAGAACAAAAAGCTTAATGCGAAGCTTTGTATATTGGAAAGGAATGGATGTGGATATCGCAAACATGGTTCAGCGATGTAAAGGGTGTGCGTTAGCAGCTAAGGCACCACCTATAGTACACAAACCATGGCCCAAGACGGATCATCCGTGGACAAGATTACACATTGATTTCGCTGGTCCAGTAGAAGATTATTACTACTTAATAGTGGTAGATAGTTTTACAAAATGTCCGGAAGTACTACGCTGCAAAAAGCCTACGTCCAATACCACAACAACTTTTTTGCATGAACTATTTGCACGGTTCGGTGTGCCAGAGTGTATTGTGAGTGACAATGGTACACAATTCACTTCTGAAGAATTTAAGGAATTTTGTGAGTTATATCAAATTAACCACATAACGACGCCGCCGTATCATCCGAGGTCCAATGGACTCGCAGAAAGATTTGTCGATACTTTAAAGCGCGCGCTGAAGAAAGCTTCAGGATTTCCAACGGAAAAGGCGCTTCAGCAAGGTATACAGGTATACAGAATTACGCCAAACCAGAGAACACACTCAAACATGGCACCAGCTGAACTAATGTCCGCTAGGAAAGTTAAGTCAGTGTTTGACAAGCTTTTGCCAGGAAAAAATAGAGTAAAGAATACTATGTATACAGCGAGAAAAAGATACACCGCCGGAGAGAAGGTGTTTTTCAAGTGCTACACAAACAATATTGAGTTCTGGGAGCGAGGCATAGTGGACAAGAGAATCGGTGACCTGATTTACATAATTAAAGGGCCGAAGAATACTCATAAAAGACACCAGAACCAACTTAAAAAATGTTACGTTCTAGAGCATGAAGAGAGTATACCGGATGAGGAGGAAGATCCCATTGATGTAATGTATGATATATTTCAAGTAGAACCTCCGCAGAATATTCCTGAACCGAGAAGATCCGGTAGGAAACGAAAGTTCACGGAACCATTGGACGTGAATCCAAAACGAAAAAAATATTAAAAGTATGCAAATGGATCTACAAAGAAATAGCCATAATCATCAACCCATATAAGAAGCCAGTTTGAAATCCAAAAGGTATTCCGAGGCTTGGGAGGTGGGTGTTGTGGTAGGATCCACCTAATTTGCATAGTGCAGTACCGACCATATAAATATGGGGAAGGAATGAAGAGATTCAACCAGAGACTCTGCCCGACTGCGACTCAGTCAACACACATTCCAGGAACGGTCATCCCAGGAATATACAAAAAGACTATATGTAAATATTGTGTACACTTTCTTGTTTCAATACATTTTGTTCTAAGTACATTTTGTGTTGCATTATTATTCCATGCATTAGTCAAGTTTCAACAATTATTATTATTATTATTGTTATTATTATTATTATTATTATTATCATTATTATTATCATTATTGTTGAATCAAATGTGAGAGCAGGAGTAGTCTAGGGAAAAATAAAATATCAGACCTTAGCTGTTTATTTAAATAATTCCGCATGTCGTTTTTCATACTCACCTGCAAAAGAAACAAAAGGTTAAAGTTATATAAAGTCAAATACATGAATAAAACATGAACTCACAAAAGTATAAATAAATGCACCCAAAGAGATATCAACAAAAAAAAATGTGCTGGGTGTAGGAATCATGAGATACCTATAGTAATCACTATGATTGCGTCGCATCATCTCTCAACGCACCAAGCTAATATACCTCACTTTGCCGTGGTGTTCGCATCGATGGCTTTAGAACAAACGACAGTGTCCACAGGTTCGATTTGTGTCCACTGAGAGTCTCCGCCGGAGGACTGGTCAGCCGAGCATCCTTAACACAATCTCACAGCGCCGTGTTTGCTGGCTCGGTTACGACCTACTACGATGACCACCTTAGCAGAGTCATCTATCAGTTCGACTTACATCTGAAAACTCAAGATAATCAGGCAGACTCTGAAAGAATGTCTTCCGCCAAGACCTCTAGGAGATTTATCTGGCAATGGAACATAATCTGACGATCTGCCAAAACCATTTCAACTATCACCACAAGTATTCACAACTAATTTAATTGATTATTAAGAATTTCTCCCCGAAAAGGTTTTTTTTTAAGATATTAAATAATAATGACATTAACCGAATATTAAATAAAGTTTCCTTAAAATTTTAACGATTTTCGCCTAAGCTAACTTGCTGGCTATTTATAATATTACTCCTGGCGGATTTTAAATATTAGTTACACCCACTCATTCACAAGAAACACGTTCAAGGCAAGTCATTTCTTTCACAGAACACGCATGATACGTTCGAGATCTGTTCGGAGTTAGTGGAACGTTAATAATTTGGCGTGTGATTGTGCGTGTGTGAGTAAATATTCTCAGATGGAATGTATCTGTAGAAGGGACAAAATAAGTTATAAGGGACAAGAGGGAAAACTATAATTAGCTGAGGCGTTTCGTCCACAGTGGGACTTTATCAAGGCAATGCCATATTGCTCTGATAAAGTCCCTCAGAGGACGGAACGAGTCGACTAAGTATATTTTCCCTCTCATCACATTTTATTCATATATATATATATATATATATATATATATATATATATATATATATATATATATATATATATATATATATATGTGTGTGTGTGTGTGTGTGTGTGTGTGTGCGTGTGTATAGAGAGGGAGAGAGACCTATAACGAATATGAAGAAAAAAATGATAATGACTGTAGAACTATATCAAGAGCTTTTACAAGTAATATAACCCAAAAAACTGTGCATCTGCTATGAGATGTCCCATGAATGTCTCTGTGTTTATATATATATATATATATATATATATATATATATATATATATAAGTGTGTGTGTGTGTGCAAGTCAATCGCATGCTTGAAAAGTTAAGGAGCAAATGTTGTAGGAACTGATGGTGTGCCAATGTGATAGACTCTGTTTATAGCACTAACGAATGTGACACCTTCATAATATATATGACCCCACCGTACAGCGACATTCCATCGATTGATTCGCGCCATAACTGAATTGACATTCATGGATGCGTTGTTACGCCTTCTTGACTGGTTACACAATATATTTCTCTCTATTGCTCTTTCTCTCTCAGTTTCCCTCTCTCTTTCCTGATAATTTTCTCTCTAGCTATCAACTTGCATACGTAATCTTTACAATAAGGAAAAGCGCGTTGTTGTTGAATACTGTTTAGTAATACTTATTAGTAATAGCAATGCTACTCGGATGTTCGGCAGTTTTGTCCGTATGTAGAAACAATTGTTGATGCAAAATTACAGAACGATAAATAAGCTGAAGAATGTTTAATAAAAGAGAGCGTGATTCTACATCAGTCGAGTACTTGAACGACGCTTGGAACAATTATCTCTGTATTTTTTTTCTATAAGTAATTTTGTAATCAATTTGCCAATCAGAGGCAATGGAAGCCGTTCTTAAGAGATGCGAAAACAAACAGTAAACATTATCATTTATAATAATGATATAATGGAATATGCTTACCCCTGAGTTCCCCCCACAAGAATATGATTGGCTGGTTTCCGTCATAAATACAGACGGACATGTAGGTACGACAGTGTTTAAGTCTACGACGACGCCAATTGGACTATGCCATTGGCTATCCTATTGGTCTACACCTATTACCTGCGACTACGACGAGTACCAGTCGATTACTGCTACCGTGTACTATTTGTTTACAGCAGCCAAAACCACTTAGCTACTTCGATCAAATATATCACTTTCCGGGACATATCAAATAAATATATGTAGAGTATTTCCCCCATCTCATAACATCATATTCAATTACTTTTCTCTCTTAAAGTGTAAGAATATTTACACGTTATAAGCATCGAAGTTTTTGAAACTTTGTTGAAATGAAAAATTATACAAACATCAGCGTCTTTTTGAAAGTCTCTGTTTCGCCGGAAATTGGAAAAAATATTAATTTCATTGATTACAATATTATATAGGCAACATTAATGTGAAATATAATCTCCAGGTTGTAACTAGTTTGAAACATTGTCATCCATTGATTCTATGAGACGCTGTTTTCTGTATATCAAGCAGACAACACAGCATAGAGAATAACATTTCAAAGTTGATTCTCTTGGTAAATAGCCATCTGTAAATGTAAACATACCTCGTGAGAATGGTTTACTCATAAATCGGGTAAAGGTTACGAGAACAAACGAGTAGCTTTGTGAGCCATTCTATTCAGATGTTCAAATGTGACAGTAAAAACACCGTACATAAAATCTTTCGTAAAGGGTTTACATTCTTCGTGAATCATAGCTCAATACGGACATTGAACAAAAAAGAATAAATACTTGCTTTTGTTGTTATCTTAGCATCAAAACTGAAGTCGCCATAGACCAACCACATCAGTAGACAATGGCTTTTACTGGTTTCCACGTAGATTTGCGCCATCTCTCTTTCATTTCATAAGTAACGTGAAAACAGTGTTTCTCATTTCATTATATTTTCCTTGTTTATGTATTGTAATGGAGGACAGATCTTCATTCGTAGTGTTTTTTCCACTCGAATTAAGACCATTCATCTCTTGTTTTTTCGATATTGTCAATTTACATACGAAATTGATACCGGGCAAGGAACGGTGAAATTAAACTTATTTCAACTTATATGACCAACCTCAGATACACAGAGTATTTTGAGTCAATTTCAAATTTGGTTGTGGCTGTTAAAAATATTTTCAATTTCTAGTTTTGTTTTACATTTAGCATGTAGGGAAATTATGATACATTTCATTTTTTATGCACTTGTTATTTGCAATTTCGAAATTGCGATGACTTCATCCACTTTCATTTCACCGGGCAGAAGTTATCATAATTCTGCAGATACATCTTTAGATTTCAAAAAAAAAATGAACTGGCATTTTTAATCACAGTGCATATAGACGATATACAAACTTCAATTTCTAAACCAAAATTAACTTTATATTGCCAAATGTATCATTTTGATAATACTCAAAAACAAGTTAGGTATTAAAAATTGCGGATGTCTGGATAAAATAACCAATCGAAAATAGAAAATAATTTGAATGAGAGTTTATCGGTATGATATCGCTTATTAATCATAAACTTGCGATGGGATATTCTTTCAAATAATTCTTGCTCCAAACTAGAACCTTTTATAGTGTAAATGTTTTATCCCATGACACAATTCCTATCTTTCCAGAATTTCTGGTAATTTAAAATAATATGAACTAATTTATCAATTGTCTCAAAGTCAAAACTAATTTTATGATCGTCTTTATAATTTATCATACATTTATAATGCAATATCATAGAAACTTGTGTGTGTTTTTTTTTTAAGTTATGCTATATTTATGAGTTGAAGTGCTTAATATTGGGGATATATCTTATGTAAATATAACAGTGGACATAGAATTCAACAGCCAAAGGCGACAGTCTGTTTTGTACTTAAACGCAATCTTCTACTCATGCCTGTCGTTTTTTGGCTCGACCTTATACTGGCGTATTGTGGCTATATTTATTACTCTAATGGTTTTTTGGTGGGGGTAACTGTTATGATTAAAAGTCTTCTTGGAACTATTGAGTAAATATAACTACAGGATTGGAATGTTGTTTTGGCGCTATTTTATTATGTTGCTTGTTAAATTTTTTTCACAGATTATTATTATTGATTGCTTTATTATTTGTTGCCGATATTATTTCGTTTACTTGTGTTTATCTGTGAATTCATGGTTTGTTAATGTATTAAGTATCTGTCTATATTTCTGACATGAGGTATTATGCACACTATTTACATTATTCGGATTATTGTCCTCATCTTTGTCGCCATGTTTATTACAACGTTTCGGCCGTTGTGGTGGGTGGAATGAAACATTATGTCTATAATAATACACAGAAATCCATACATAGATGAACTTAAGGACACATGGCACAGCGGATAAAGGTGTTGGTTAGATCCAGTGACCCACAGACTGTGAGCTCAATACTCGGTTAAGGCAGTGGAGAACTTGGAGAGGGGAATTAACAGGAGATAACTGATAACTGACATGCCTTAAAAACATGGTACGTGGAACTAGAATAGTCTACGAAAGTGAACGAAATAAAGGGTTCAGTTCGACATTCCAAACACCTGAAGAAGGCCGGAGCGTACAACGTTGTAATAAATATGGCGAGAAAGATGAGGACAATTGTCTGAAAAATGTAAATAGTGTATTTATTATTAGCTGAATATAAATGTGTTTGCTTTTACGTTTTTAGAATATTGAGCCGTTATCATATTGGAATTCATATTAAGTTTCAGTAGGGCAAATCCCGTTGCTGATAGACATAATTTCCTTCGTGTAATTCTCTTATCGGCATCTTTTGAATGGCTTTTCAATTTCTTTTCTTGGATTAAAATATGTTAAAATATTTTTTTTTGTAAAATTAAAAAAAAGATGACATACATTTCTATCAGCAGAAATCATGATTTTATCTATAACATTTTTTACCTAAGTTTAGGTGTATATCCTGTTATGATTCTGAAGAATGATGACGTTTATAAGTTTTCTCAAAATGCGAATTTCATTCTTAGTGTTCTAACCGCATCCAAGAAAACTGGAACATATTAACTTAAATCATAAATAATTTCTGTTTTTCTTCATCAACTATCCTTCTTTTTATTTCGCTAGGAGCGTGTGGAACCAAATACTCTAGTTTTGCGGATTATCTTCTAATGTAAATGTTATGTGGGGTTAAGAAATGTCATCTATCCTTCACTCTTTACACAGCCATATCCGTCCAAAACTAAGTTATTTAGATTGTTTTAAATCTATTCCTTAGTTGATTTGTTTAGCGGTTTATCAATCTTTAATACTGGCATCTAAATATTTTGAACACAAATTTTATAGCTTCATCTAAATATATATTACCAATGGTATTATTGATAATTTTATTATAATTATGTATTATTGCAATTTTTATGTAAACAAATATTTTTTTATATTTTCTTAAGGGTTTGTTTTTGTTTGGGGGTTTCACTATTTTCCGATATTTTGGACGCTAAAAAATGCTACCAGCGCGAATAAAAGTGAATCTGGGTCCAACAGCAATTAAGAGGTGGTTCCACGCTCTATAAAACAAGAAATCTCCTGATCACAGGCCTTGCTGCTGGATGTAATTTATCGCCGCATATATGACTAAAATATATTCGTAACTTACGATATGTAACTAGGACGATACATTCGTCATTACATTTGGTTCACAAAAACGCAAATTAATTATGACTCCATCTAATGATATTTGCTTCAGTATTCAGAGTTTCATCTAATATTCTTCAAATGTAATTTACGTTTGACTGAAACGGATAAACTGAAACTATATAATCAAGGTTCATTCTTTATATAATTTTACTGGAGAGTAATAGCATGCCTTATTATTTATGAAAGTTAATTAATATATTTCTCTTAGAGATACATTTCATTTTATTGATAATTAATTCTTTTATATTATTACTATTTTCAATAGACGTTTATGCACTAAGTATAAACTAATTACTATTATTATGATTCCTAACGTCTACATCACAGTATTACACCTCTTCCCGCACGATCACTAAAGTTAAGCAATTTCGAACACATCTCATAACTTGATCAAATCTAACAAATGTTATGAAACAAATAAAGAACTCAGACATGCTGTGTTATGTGTAGCTTCGTTCAATACCGTAAGTTGTTATAAATCCCAAACATTCACCTGAAAAACTGACTCTTGTTCTGAACTAGATTCGTTAGATCAAGAACTTTCACATGAATTCCATTGATGGTGCCACAATCGTCCAGAAACATCTAAAATATTAACTGTGTTCAACCGATTTCTCGGACCGAGGCGTATAATGGTTTTGAGCGAGTGACGAGTGTAAGTCTCAGTAAAGACAATAAAAAAAGTAACGTTCGAATAAACAGAAACCAAATAAATGGAGAATTTTAACAGCAACACTCATTAAATTGGTAGCACATGGAAGAGAGAAGTAAGGTATATCAAAAATGTAGGCGTAAAAGACTAATTCTACCCAAAGGAAAAGAAAGAAACATTCATAGACACTGGGGTTGATACTGCGAGATAGAAGCTACTAGACTTTAAAAAAAAATACTATTTTTCATGAAAAAATGTTTTTTAGAGAAAGTTTTATGTATTTCATCCAACAGCAACACTAACCGCTAGTTCAATGAATTCTGGATATTTCCTTATAAGGAAACGGTTAATATTGCAAATACTACTATTACAAAATTAGTAATTTATTTTTTAATATTAGGAGATTCATTATTATTAGTCGTAGTCTAGTTGATTATATTGACATAACTTTAGTATTGATTTTCACTTATATCACTATTTTCTCGGATAAGAACTTTATATCTGGTAGATTATGGCTATCATGTAATTTTCCTCTGACTTCCGTCCCGAAGGGGTTTCCTTCCTTATTAACATTTCGGCTGAGCAATTTAGTGCCAATTATTTTTATACTTGGCCCTATTTTTCTCAGGTAAAGTAGTCAGGAAACCAATGAAACTGGTGTATTGTCATATTTTTCAAGTTCAAAAGATGTGCTATGTTTCATAGTTATTATTCTTATAAAATACATCATCATCATCATATTATTATTATTATTATTATTATTATTATTATTATTATTATTATTATTATTATTATTATTATTATTATTATATTTTATTTCTGCTGCATACTCATTTCTTTCCGGGTCGTTACAAGAGACCAAATTTTAGGAATGGAATAACGTCATTTTCACCTGAGCATTTATGTAAAGAAAAAAAATAAGGTCACACATATTTTTGCATAGATGAAGCCCTTCGTAAAGTGTGACCTGTAATTTTGAGTACAATTTTTTGTATTTCTTTCTGACATAGGCTACAAGGAATCACTGCAATGTGCTTATCAGAAACATTTACAATCAATCCGAGGTCTCCAACTTGAACTAGTGTTATTGATAACATTATATGCCACGTTTTCATGATTTTCACTTTAAGATCCTTGTATTTTCATAGTGTTTGAAGATCATCAAATATCCATTACAATCCGCCGGTACTCTGATATCAATAAGAAGGCACATTCTGTTTTTGTGGTTTCTAATCACGATACCTATGCGATTAGCTTTGATCTTTTTTCTATGTGCTTTGTAAAGTCCCATAAAATTGTTGCAAGTTCTAGATCTGTAAACAGGTCTGGGTCGTGTTCATAGCAGTTTCCTTTATTTATAAGTTGTAGGTTTTACATTGCAGACATTGGTCCACACTGTCATATCGAGTTTTATATTCAATGTTTGCTAATACCGATTGTCCATTGTTCCTGGTTATTTATCAGAGAATCTATATTTCGGGATAACGCATTTTTTATGTATTTATTATTATTATTATTATTATTATTATTATTATTATTATTATTATTATTATTATTATTATTATTATTTTCTTTGCTTTCTGGCGTTTACACATTTCTTTCCGGGTCCCACCCAGGGACCTAAGGTTAGAAATGGCATCATGACACTTTTCACTGACAATAAAATAAAATAAAAAAAAATAAAAAATAAAAAAATAAAATAAAAATTACATAGATAAAGCCCTTCGTAAAGTGTCGACTGTACTTGTCAGAACAATTTTTTGTATCTCCTTGAGGCATGGGCTTCCAGGAATCCCTTCAATTAGTCTACTGCAATCTTTTCCAACCAGTCCTAGGGCTCCAACTACAACAGGGATTGTTGATGTTCCCATATGCCACATTTTCGAGATTTCTATTTCAAGGTCCTTGTATTTTGACAGCATTTTGAATATCTTCAAAGATACATTGCAGTCAGCAGGGACTGCCATATCAATAAGGAGGCACCGTTTTTGTTTGTGGTCTTTAATAACAAATTATTATTATTATTATTATTATTATTATTATTATTATTATTATTATTATTATTATTATTATTATTATTTATACATGCTGCTTCTGGTTTGATCTATCAAAAAGTATTTCATATAACAAGAATAAGGCAAAAGTAAATTAACACCAGTTAATGAAGTTAAGATTTAAAAATACTTTTAAAAAGAATTATCGGCTGCTATTTTAAAGACTTGCGTTTTCATAACATTTCAATTGCGATATCAAAAGTTTTATTTTCTATATTGTTTTTGTCTCTGGCGTAATCATGCATAGAATGTAAAAGAGGCATTCAGATGATGACTGATATTCCATTTTGTTTTGTCAGCAACACATTACGAACTACAGTAAAATATTCTAAAAGAAAAGAAAATGTTGATATTTTACAAAAACATGGTCTCGGTTGGCATCGTATTGCTAGTAAATCGCAATGATCTGTTGGACACATGTCATGTTCGATGACGTGTATATAAATATGAAGTTTGCCTAGAATTATCGCTTAGATCGTCGATGTAAAGTTCATCGTTCCTCAAAAAATACATACTATTCGAAATAAACCAATGGACTACTGTAGCAAAGTCTCTTCTAAAATCCTGAGGTAATAAGACAGCATAAATATTATTTAATGTAACACCACATTTACTACACAACATTACTGACACTAAAGAAGTGTTAAAAAATCATTCAAAAATGAAAAACTTATAAAGATAACATCCATTACTATACTGGTAATGATAATGTTGATAATTTTATGGTAAAATATTCAGATTATGGAAATTACAGCCTCGAGGTATTATGAAAAACACAGATGGTTTTCTGAGGTAAGCGATGTTAAAACTAGTACTTGACTTTTCTTTCATAAGCTTTTCATAACATCTTCTCTTTGGCTTTTACTGCTGGGCTGTTGTTGCGTCCCAAGATTCTGATTTCTATATCAGACTAAACAATTTAACCGATGCTGTATGTTTAGTGGGTCTTCCCTATCCCTCCACGTACTACGTCTGACTGTTTGCGACCGTCTACTTCATTCAGAATTACTTCAACACATGTGACTGCATGTGGTAGCAGGAGAACTTGGAATCTATAAAACATGAAAAGATATCAGGCTAGAAGAAAGAAACAAAGAAAGAAAGGAGATAACAAAAAAGAAAGAAACAAAAGGAAGAGTGAGAGATTGAGGAACGATATAAAAAGTATGTGGAAGAAAGTATATCAAAATGAAAGAAAGAATTTATAATGGATACATAGGAAAAAATAGGCTCTAAGAATGAAAGAGGAACAATTAAAGTGAAATATATTTTTTGGACTTAAAACTTGAGCAAAAAAGAAAATATAGATGATTAAAGATTTAATATAATTAAACAAAATTAAAATGAATGAAATAATTAAGGATTTTGAAAATACGTCTCGGAATCTAAAAAAAAATCTACGAGCAGGAATGTGTTTGGACAACACTTTATGCAGGATTATTTAAATTTGTGAAAACATTAGGTGGAAGCAACATACTGGAAGAGAAAAGAAATTATTAGCTTAAATGTAGCAGGACCGATAATATTACCGACCATTCTTAGGAATTTGTTGTGAATCTCTAGAGATATTGTCAGAGCACCATTCCATATAAACGAAAATAATGAGTAAATAGAGATTCAAAAAGAACTTAAGAATGAGAAAATTTAAAGAAATTTTCACGAAGACTAATTATAAAGAAGAAATAGAAAAAAGATGAATATAAAAGGAAAAAAAAAGTGATATAGAAGTTAGAAAAACAACAGCAGAAATTTAGAAAGAAACTGAATCCCAAGTGTGAGTGAAACAAGATACAGCAGATGGAATATGAAAGATGAAATTTACAAAATAATATAAGCGAACAGGACACTTCCATGCAGATTAAAAAAATACAAAATATTGGCGACAGAAAAAGAGTAAAAAGACAACATATTAAAGTAAATAAAGAAGGAAAAATAATAAAGCGTTTAAAGAAAAATGCTGGTAGTGCGGTAAGGAGCAAAGAGAGGATACATTTTGTATGCGTATGTTTTCGCTTTAAATCTTCAGAAGGAAAATATATGAAAGGTCAACCAGGGATAGAAAAAAACTAGACAAGGAGTGCAAGATATAGAAGGGAATCGTGGAGAACAGAGAGAAACAAGATATTAGATAATATAAAGTAAAGAAAAAAATATATTTATGAAAGAAAGTTGGAAACGAAGTAGGTTGAAATGGTAATGGGTGGGGGTCCAAAATTAAAAGTCAAGGATAACTGGAATGCCTACCCGTACACTCAACCAGAAAGTAACTTTAGTTCTTTGCACCAAAAGAGACTTTCCTTTTCTTCCTCCTCGACTGACTGCCCCAAGTGGCTCATGAACAAAAGAAAGATAAGAAGTAGAAGAATTAAAGAACTTTAGCAGTTGGTGTTATTTGCATACACACATTTTCTCTTGTGTGCGGGAAACAGAATGTCTACGTGGGCATATGTTTGAGAGTGAATATGTCTGCGCTTGGGTTGTCGTCTGTGTGTTCAAGTGTTTAGAATTCAGTGTTTGAATTGGTATGCGTGAAAATTTTGCACATCTGATACGACAGTAATTTTGCATATTTGATACCACATCAATTTTGCACATTTGATACCACATCAATTTTGCACATTTGATACGATATTAATTTTGCTAATTTGATACGATATTAATTTTGCTAATTTGATACGACATTACTCGCTAAAGAAACGATATGGCAGTTTTTTTCTGTTCTTTTCACTTAGTCAATGAATTCATTTTTCAGGAGAAGTTAACTTTTTCTCGTTTCCACATATAACGGGACACTTTTCCTACGTCTGCACATTATATCGAAATTTTGAACAATATTTTGGACATTTACGCGAGATTTGAAGTTGTATTCCTGCTGGATACACAATAGAAATCTATAATATAAACTTAAAAATTCACATTTAGTTCACATCCTTAATCCACTTTTCTAGATGGTTCAGTTATCCTAAGTCATTTTAATTGTTTAGCTATTTGCTTATATATATATATATATATATATATATATATATATATATATATATATATATATATATATAGATGATTTAAAAAGATAAAAAGATATTTTAAAATCGTTTGGTGCATCATTTAAAAATCTAGGTAATGTATTAATATTAGCTTAGTTTTTCATAGTATGGAGTTTTCACGTGTTTTTAGAGTTGAAATACTTATTAGTAATACCACGAAGTACTTTCGGCATAATTTATTATATTCTTAGTATTACGGATAACTAATTTATTTACAAATTTTAGAGATAGAGTATTACAAGAAAGCTTATTAATTTTGTAATCTGGATGCTATAAGTGCTATCAACGGTGTCTAATTTTTGTCATTTGTCGACCTCTGTATACTAATTTTTATCGCTAGGATTTTTACCATCACGTCCGAGATAATCGGAGACATAATTAGAAAGAAAAATATATCCAACCTCACATCAGATGCCGGTACATATCAAATAAAAAACTTCAAATGCAAATCCACTTATATCAAAGGGAAATCTCGAAATCTCATAATCTAAAATGTTTGTTATGGAAGTCTTTGTTACGCTTTACACAGGAACATTTAAATTCATGAAAACATTAGGTGGAAGCAACATACAGGAAGAGAAAATAAATTATTAGATTAAATGTAGCCGGACTGATATGAATACCGACCATTTTTTGAAATTTGTCGACAATCTCTAGAGATAGAGCGAGAACACCAGTCCATATATGGTAACAACATTCAATGCACGAACTAATGGCAGATTTATAAACGAGGGAATGAAATGAATCAACTTTCTTAGTAACTGAACTAAAAAATGACCATTTGCCTTCATGTCGGTAGAAAAGATGGAACCAAAAGACGCCATTAATTGCTCGCGTAGTAATTATTAAGCATTAGTAATGAGTAAGCATTAGTAATGAGTTTGGAAGTCAATAATTATTCATTATGAAGATTTAAACGGTAGTCATTTATGAGAGGACTTTCCTCTTTAAACACACAGAAACACACACACACAGAAACACACACGTATATACATACATGCATGCATATATATATATATATATATATATATATATATATATATATATATATGTATGTATATAGGGAGAGAGAGAGATAATTATTTATTTAAAGATTATAACGTAAATATGTTATAAAATCACTACAAAAATAGCCATCTGATGTCTTATCAAGTGATGATATTGAATGTAGTTTGTAGAATAAAAGTTTGAAAAGGTTCAAATTATTTAACCACCCCTCGTAAGGGGAAACGTTGTCACATGAGCTGAAATGACCAATCAAAATACAAGAATACGAGAATTCTAAAAACTTGACAACGAAGTAAGTTTATAATATCTATTAAATGCTTTAAAGTTAGGTTTATACTAAAATAGAATTTATTCTAATAAGTATTAAATTGTAAGATAAAATTTGAATATATATATATATATACACACACACATGACGGAGTGCTGAAATGTTATTTGCTCGACACGAAATATAAAAGATGTATGAAAAAAGTGATGACTCAAGAAAGATATGTGATCTCAAAATATATCTTCAGTGCATCTAATGAAATACTTATAACCACAAAAATAACGTTTGCATATTAATAAATTTATATATTTATATATGTATATATAATATTGTGTGCGTTTTGGGTAACTATCAAATAGGCACAATTATTATCTTCTTTATCTATATAGTTATAATGAAATAAGGAGAAATTAAGTTGCACCTTCAAAATCTCTGGTAATCGACGCACACACGGGTATTTTTGTGCTTCGCCTTCTTAATCCAATCCCAATTCTAAAAAAATATGCTTTATTTATTACTTTAATAATAAATCACTAATAAATCAATAGATATATTTTACTTTTTTTTCTGTAAATGATTGCGACGAAGACCTATGGCGACATTAATGTTTCCAGTTTACTTTTTCGAGATAGAAATGTTCACATAAATATCCGTGTTTCGTGAAGAGCTGATGGTGACGAACACACGACATTCAGCGGAAATTCGTAGGTTGAAAGCATTCGCAAGCCATATTGTCGGTCACGTTATTATTTGTTTTCTTTGGTTGCCAGGATACCACTAAGTATCATCTCTCCTTTTATTTATGAATCTTTCCTTAACATCATCAACAGTGGAACGAAATGCTATATTTTCGTCTCTCATTATGGATGTAAAAGGAGGAAAACATAGAATAAACATTTATATTAATTAATCCATAAGTTATTATACTGAATAGTTTTTGTTTTTTTTATTAATTTGTTCATATTTCTTCCTGATAATTCATCTTGTATGGATTGTTACAATCTTAGATAATGCCATATTTATATGAGGCGAAATTCGTGTTAGAAAATCTAATTAATATGTTATTTTCATAAATGAATATGAATTCGCTATGAGAGGTAATACATTAAAACGCCGATAACAGCTGGTGATAAAGATGATAGGATGATTCGATAGTAATTATAATAGCTGGAAGCTTGTATCCGTATCGTATTCCTGAATACTAGGGTATCTACCCAGTCCCTTTTATAGAGGCCTACTCAGGTGTATTTGTGTTTGTTCAACACCCACAGAGCCAACCTCTGGTTTATATTGCAACTATAATGAGTTGAGCTTATTTCTGAGAGAGAGAGAGAGAGAGAGAGAGAGAGAGAGAGAGAGAGAGAGAGACATTATCTGGCGTTATCAAAAGTCTGAAAAGGCCGCTACACACAAATCCTCGGTCAAAATGACATGTAAATCCTTGTTAGCACAATCATTGACGGCTCGCAAATGGTTTCTATCTACCCAGTTTCACTCACAAAATAGCACCTTGAGAAATCTCAAAGCTGATAACATCAGAGAGTGACCTTAATGAAAATCGGCCATGGTTTTATTTGGTCCTGGTGTCTTCGTCGGAAAATGAACGCTGTAGCCGCTAGGCCACGTATCCATCATTTCCCTAGGGCTATTTTATTATTGTTAGTCTTAAGTAAAATGTAAAATGACGTAACTTCTGACTGAGAATTGAAACAAATCAAATCTACAACTAACAAATATATATTCCTTTATATTTTCAATAAAGAAGAATCCTTTTTTTCCGGTCATATATACACTACGATTCAATAGCTTGAGATCGCCCCTGGTAATTTTTTTAAGTTGACTCAAATGTAGTTGTTAATACGGCAAAAATAATCATTGTAAGATTAACTATAGCTCTCGTCAAAATATCCTCCTTAGCCTTGAATACTGCAGCAGAAATTTTGGGCATAAGTTTTTCAGGGTACATATTTGATAAATCTTTCTCGTTTTTTGGATGGGAAGATTTCATTTTTCTGTAAGTTCATCCAGTGCTAATTCTGGAGATAGCTTCAAAATTTTGAAATGTATTGCAGTGAATCTCTAAAAACAATTATAGCATATAAGAAAATAATACCATTAACCCCCACCCATGTTTGCAATGAAAAATACGACACAATTCAGAAATTAAATTGGTAGGAAATAGTACCTGTAAATTCATTTTTAAAATTATCGAAAAGTTGTTGACTTGTAAAGAGGACTTGCTTTTCTCGTTTTTGTATGTATGAAATCAAATATTCTTTTGTTTACTAAATATATCATATACCCGAGAACAAAATGTGCTTATAAAGTGATAAAAATTGAGAAAATGTTAAAATACTTTTCTGAACTACTCGTGGAGTCATATCAGTATCAGATCTCATTATTTCAAACAACACTTTTCACTGATGATTTTACAACTGTCATTATTGTACATTTACTTTTCCCACAGTATTTCGTATTTTTTTTCTCACTCATGACATAAAATATCTGTGAATAATATCAATGTGTCACATAATCATTCAGATTTTACTAATATTATTTTCTGGATTCTTCCTTTTTTCTCGATTTTACGAATTTTTCTATGAATTTTTTTTCTATCTGGAAATCTTTCCGAAACAGTTCCACAAATAGAGGGAAAGAGAGACAAGGGAAAACAACACATGACATAGCCAGATTAAACACACGTTACATGACATATTCCAAACAGAACTATGGCCTGTACAGTCCCAATGTTGTTAGGTGTCACCAAAACACTTAACTATATACAGATTTTTGGAGATGCAGCAAACGCATTTCGTTATTTATTTAATTAATTATTAATCAATTATTATTGCTTTTTTTTTCTTCTTATTCTTCTTTTATACTTTTAAAAGTATCTTCTTTAGATTCCTTCATCGTAGAGTTTACTGCCTAATGTCTGGTATGCATAGTTGAGACATTTACATTTTATTTAAGATTTATATATTTATGTTTCATTGTAATTGGTCATTATTTCGCAGTGAGAGATGAAACAATAAATGATGCAATTTCGCTTTTCAAGTGACTCCTGTTGGCCAAGTCCAAGATTATAATTTATACATAATATCTGTATTTTAAACTATCACTGCCATGTTTTATTTTCCCCTTTTCCTTTACTGTTGTGTTCCTCAACATATCCATGATTTTCCCTTTGCAACATTTTTGTACTGTTTCATAAAATGTGTATTTTGTTTTGCTTTTATTTGTAGTAGTTTTGATATTTTTGTCTTGTCGTTTTTTATTGATACAATGTCATTCTCGTTATTTCAGTGCAAATTCAAATTTTCTTAATCATTATCGTTTTTTTGTTGTCTTTTTCTTCACAGAATCGACAATATGTTTATTTTCTATCATCTTTTTTGGGAGATGTTTTGTTAGTTTATTCCTATTCATTTAGCTCTGAAATTTTCATCTTGCGTTTAATTCTGATTTTTATTTTATCTTTCCTTCTATTCTACATATATTTTGTATCAATCTAAAACTGCATAGTTCCGCTTTCGTTTTATCTTCACCTACATCTCTTTTTGCTCCATCCTATTCTCATTATTCCTGTCTTTGATTAACAAGCTCTCTTTCTATATCTTTATTTTCCATCATATGTCTTCTGTTTCCCGTCTACATTTAGTTGATGGATTTTGCAGCTGCCTCTGTTCTTCCTCTCTTCGTCATAACCCTGTTACGTTCTTCTTTCCATCTTTTTTCGTCTCCTTCATTTTTCTATTTGAAATTTTGCTTCATATGAGTTTTTTTTCTGTAGTACTCTCTTTTTTTTCTCTCTCTATTCCACACCCACTTCTTCATCCTTTTGATCTCTACAATATTTCTTCATCTTTTCTTTGTATTAAGTTTAAGTATGCAATTGGATATTTATTAAATTTATACGTTTTATGTTAGATAAATAATCTTTACACTTGGTCGGTTTCTGATTTGAAAGTTTATTCCATGTTTCAATCTAAAGAATCATCACATGGTTTTCCCAAAGTTTTCTTTTATTGTTTTCTCTTTGTCGAATATGGAGATTGTTTACCACAAATTAGATTAGCTCTATTAAAAAAAATATATATATTTATATATTATTCAAACAAAGCAAGAATTTGATTTACAATTTGCTGACTTCTATCTAATCTAAAGACAGCAAATTATCGAACGTATCTAGCAACTGAATTAACAGAATTTGAAAGTGATTCTTTAGCATTATGATGAATAAATTACGATAAAGTATTTAAAAATTCAAATATTACTATTTCAGAACGGAATTACAAAACAATAAATATATTCTTTCGGCGTGATCATTGAAATTTCCTTTTCCTAAATGTGTTTACTATCTTCGTCTCAGTTTAAATTTACGTTAATTATTAACTTACTATGTCATCTCACGTATAATATGAATATTTAGTGTATAAACATTCTATTTTTCGTGAGATACCAACATGCTCATTAAGCGTCCTCATACAATTCTCGAAATTCATATTATAAATACAAATTTGTAATATATAAATGCTCGTTTCGCTTTATACCCCCGCCTGCTTCAATATCAATATCTTAGGCAAATGACTGCTCAGCCTCATTTCTTCAACGCCTATAGAACCAAACTGAGAATACGTGGAGTTGACCTTATTTGCAGTTTGAGGGAGAGAAGATTCTTAATACAAATTCTTCTGGAAAGGTATATTCCATCCCTTCTAGTATTTTAGGAATTACGTCAAGATTTTTTTTTTAATTTCATAAGATGTGGTTAATCAGAACAAGCAATACAGAAGAACCAAACGACTGTAGTTCCTTCTCTTCAAGAACTCAAGAACTTCCGATAGATGCTTTACACTATTTCTAAAAACCTATTTTCAATTTATCACTCCTACCCTCTCCTCCAAATCAGAGTTTCAAAACTACAACAGCTGACAAGCGATGTTTTAATTCATCGCAATATTGGCTGGCATGTCCAAGAGAACCACACCAATGCAATCTAACAAATCATTTGCTGCAGCTTTTTGTGGGTATAAATAGTCTTTTAGTATGTATTTTAGGTTACAAATAGCAACTGAAATTTCAGAGAAGTGACGAAATTTAGTCATTCATTATATTTTAATTCTGTGTCATCATGTGAAAATATTTTACCTATTTTTGCCAATATTTCTACGTTTTTTAGGCAGCGTTTTTCCCACTAATCACCTGAGTTCATGATGTAAATCATTTAGTAAATGGTATAACTGCTATTGTTAGATAAATCAGAAAAAAGACATATTTATTCAACTCTATATCACGATGAATTTATTTAGTCAGAATTTTAAAAACTTTCAAAATATCATCGACAATTTCTTTTTTTCTAAAGAATCTGTCTCGTAAGTAAGATGAGATTTTTCGTTGATTCTGCACATATGTTATGTATTCTTATCTTCAATATAATTACATAATTCCGTGAGTATTTATATCTTCAGCTGAGTCAATTCTGTTGAATCTTAACTTGTCGATCATAAGGGCTTGTTTAAACATGTACAAAAACTTCCCATATTACATTATCAGTAAATATTTTAAATGTGCTAAACTTTGAGAGTATCACTAACAAATTTCAGACTTTATATATGTTATTCGAATTGATAGTGTGGTTTTCATTAATATTTCTGCAGATACAACATTACCGTTTCGAATTCATATTTTTTAAAAAATACAGCTCTAGAATTTCAAATTACATGTCCATTATTTACCCCAGAGGGTGTAAGACACAACACAACATTTCAAGTAAATATGGCTTGTTATATCAACATAACTATTGATTTATGTTCGTAAAAATGTGTGAAGATATTCATTGATACATTCATTGGATTTTCTTGTCAGCTTTTTAACTGAGAAAGACATACACATGGCGTCGTGTCCCCCGGTGTTCGTTCATTCACTTATCCTCTTTGTAATATATAGAGAGGGATGCGTCCAAGTTGTAGGCACTGACTCATAGGCGCTGGCACGTTTCCCAACCCGTACAATCAGAGAACACCATCCCCGCAACCCCAAAGCCACAAACATGACGAGCTATTGTTAAGCGGATTCAATAATAGACTCAATATCTTTCCTCTCATATTGCGAATTACTGCACAAGATGAACTTTGTATGGAATGCGTCGCTGAAGCAGCTTAATCATTAATGCTGGACAGTGTTTCGTTTCTGTAGGCAAGTTGATTCCAGTGGAAACTATCGACTTTTTACTGAGAGTCGGAAATGGTGCGTCGACGGGCAGAGGTAAACAGGTAAAATGGGGAAAAGAAGAGGAGAAGATAATTAACGTAGGACGGGATAGGAACGAGTAAGCGCTTATATTTGTCAAAGATACGCAGACTCTCTCTTTTCTCTCTTTCACTCTCTCACACACACACACACACATATATATATATATATATATATATATATATATATATATATATATATTGTCATCCACAAACAGACTGTTTCGATGTATCACAGCTCTTCATTGTCGATAGACGTCCGTTTGTCTTTAGTTAGTTTCGAAACCCGTCTGAATTGGCGCCAGTCACAGATTCTATATATGTATAACGCTTTTCTAGAAGTTTCATTAAAGCCGACTAACAAGGTAACGCGATTACACATTATAGGTATTTTTTTTTCGGAATATGAAATGTAGAACTATATTAACCCGGCCTTCCCACCAAGGTTGGATGTGTCACAAATTCATTTTGAGGTGATGCGCGTCATACAATTAATTATGTACATGGGACAAGGACAAAAATTACTTTATGCCCAGCCCCGGCTGTCATAGATATTAACACTGACCCAGTATCCGACTGAGATGGGGAAGGTGCTGCAGCAGGATTAGAATCCTCGGGGATGGGCAAAGTCTCCCATCTAAAATGCCGATAATCATAGCTCATCTTACTGCATAGTAACGTTAACTACGCCTGAGCAAAACTTCATTTAGCTAATGGTTAAAGACGTGACAAATATTTTATTTATCCGAGCGGTTGCGGGTGTTATCAAGAATTTCTTTTCAACTTAATATGTAAATTTTTATATATGTTTATCTAAAGTGATATGAATATATGTTTTTACCTTCCAAACACGATCATAAATAAATAGCATATAACAGAAATATCATATATAAGTGTTAGGTGAAAACAGATTAAGCATTATTGAAAATATTCCAGTTCACTTTGAATCTACTTCAGTAATGACAGTTGGAAACTAACTCATTCCATTCATTCAGTAATATGCTTTGATTATTGAATTTAATAATTCTAATTTATTTATAGATGCTCTGTAGTTAATATACTGGATACTCTTTTTGGATCTGTTTTAATATTTCCTATTTAAATATAATCAATAATTCCCCTGATTTGACATTGAGTTCTCTGGATTACACCCCTCCTTCGGATGGATTATCCATACGGATTACTAATCTGTTCCTTACTGATATCTATCTATCTATCTATCTATCTATCTATCTATCTATCTATCTATCTCTCTCTCTCTATATATATATATATATATATATATATATATATATTTCTTCATATATATATATATATATATATATATATATATATATATATATATATATATGAAGAAATATACGCTATGTTTATGGGATAAAGTACTTAATATCAGAGATAGATCGTGTGTAATTATGAAACTGAACATTGAATTCAAGACTTAGAGGCGATAGGTTGATTCATGCTATACACAATCGTCAGGCCGCGTCTAGCATAAAACAGCATGTTGCCTCTAAGTGTTGACTTCAGTGTTCACTTTTATATATATATATATATATATATATATATATATAGAGAGAGAGAGAGATAGAGAGATAGATAGATAGATAGATAGATATAGTGAATCTTCTCCACATGTGTTCTAAACAGTCGATTCTTTGAGTTAAGGAAGTAAAGTATATAAGAAAAGACCATCTTAGCTATATATTTTAATTTATGTCTCAGTTTTCAGACATAAAATGATATTTTAGAAGAATTATTTTAGATTTTATTGGATTCGAAGAATCATCACTCGACCAAAATGACCTCTGCGAATGAATTCTTACAAAAAAAAAAGAAAAAAAAACTTGATTCTCATAGCTATTGAACAAAGAACCAAAGATATCAAAAGCAAAAAGAAAATCTTTATTTTAACGTAAGTTTATTGATTCTATTCCGTGTATTTCTTCTTCTCTTCACACACCTAGGAGCAGAATTCAAAAAAATAACTGCAATAAAACTGATACAGCTAATTATAGTACAAGAAAAGATTTTTCATTTCCCCTGGTAGGCAGATCTAATGGATTTTAGATATAATCTTTCGTTTGCCTCTTCATGGCAGCAGATCTTTTTGTCTCCATGCTGATATGTTTAAATTCAACATTTTTAATCCTGTAATTCCGACAGCTTTTGAAATGTTTAACTTTCATTTGAATGTTTTCTTAAACCTGCACGGGCTTTTCCACCTTCTTCATCCGTACACGTTTGAAAATGTTGTTGTCTCTTTTGTTCTTCTGGCTCCATCATGTCTGTGATCTGCTTTTTTTTAATTTGCAGGATCTTTAAGTTGATTAATAAAAAAAATAATATTAGCAAGATAAATAAACGGAAGAGAAAAGTGTTATAGACGCAGACAGGCATAAAAATGGACAAGAGTAGTTTTAGTGGAAAAATATGACAACAAAAATTGAATATTCAAAATATAATCATATGAATAATTGATTTTTCTATTTTCCTTTTTATGTAGCTGTTCCCTTTTCGATTTGTCAGAAACAGCTAAAATGATGGGACTAATAATACATAAAGTATACAGTTTCTAAAGTATATTATAAAGAAAAGTATTAGTATAAGTATATTGGTCTTTGATTATATATCATAGTACTCTATGTGTCAATGTCATAGCCAACATGTATTTAAAACTTGGCGCCAAAGGATTAAGTGTTTGCTTATATCTCGAAAAGCTGCTATGCCTTAATATATATATATATATATATATATATATATGTGCGTGTGTGTGTGTGTGTGTCTGTGAGTGTGTGTGTGTTTATGTTTATACTTTCTTTTTGTGGACACAAATATTTAAGTAAATGCTCTGTTTATAATAAACAGTATAAAAGAACATTTACCGGCTTGAATGTCCGAGAAATTTTCATAGAAAATATGGGTCATCCGAAAGGAATCGCATCTGTATCCTATACGGAAACGTCATATAGACTGATGTGACTTGGGCCACAGTGGATCGTTTGGTTAGCACGGCCGATTTCACTATTTTTAAACACAACTCTCCATGATTTTCTCTCATTCATTCATATTTGCTCAATGCGTATCCAAATGTAAACAAATAACGTCGTACATGAAATGGACAAAGTCCGACAATTATTTTTAAGACATTTTTATTATATTTTATGACATTTTAAATATATATTGATATGTGTGTGTGTGTGTGTGCGCATTATTTATACTAAAAGTAACAAATCCGTTGTTATATAATCCAAATGGATCACAGTAATATAACTTATTAAAACTTATCCAGAAAAAAGAGCTCAATATGTTCACTATTACAGAACAAGAAAAATTAATAAATAATAAAATACAAAATCGTATGGTGAAAAGCCAATTTCAGTAGACGAATATATCAGTTGTCTGTCTTATCAAACCCAGTGTGGACAGAGTTCGTGTCAGAAATAGAAATTTAACTGTGAAATCTAAAAGAAAGAAAAAGAAAACACCAATCGAAAAACTAATAAAAAATGTATCCATTTCAATGTTTCAGTCAGACGAAGGGCATGAGTCAGGGGTCAGGACAGGTTAGAAGACATGTGTCTTACAGGGAAGAAGCTTCATGAAATTAAACTCGAATATTAACATTATAATTTGGCGTTATATGAAGAATGAAATATTAATTTAAATTTAAATGCGCAATAAAAATGTATATAAAAACAACTTTTAAATAAATAGATAAAAGGTTGTAAAGGATTAGTGGAAATTGATTTGGGGAGATCTTACAGTAGGGAAAATTATATAAATTATAATTAATATAGGTAAAATAGATAAATAGTTTAACAGATATCTATTTCAATCCTATAGAATACTAAAGACGATAAAAATGTAAAGATATACTGCAAATCTACCCCGAAACAAAAAGTTGCTTAATGCCTTGAAAATCATTATTTGGATTATTCTAGATTTAGTTCGAAAACATATACCAGCAAGTATACGAAATATATCTAGACATTTACTCAGCTTAATTTGTTTCAATTACAAATTCGTCAGTGTTAAGCGAAATTAATATATCAAGTCATCCCATAAGTTCTGTCCGAATTTTGAATAAAGAAAACAAGTGACCAAATGTTACATGTAATTACAGATTCAATCAACAATGTATTTTACCTGATTATCTATGACTTCCTTTCATCTATTAACAAGCTTACTAATTCCATTACTGAAAAATTATTTTGGCTTTGATTCGAAGAACTCACAACTGTCAGTTTTAACTTCTTCCTGTGTTACAAAAGCTGTTTCTTCCAAACGATTCTGTAAGCTACGAAACAAATGGTAGTCTGAAGGAGCAAGATCGGGAGAATAAGGTAGATGAGGAATTTTCTCCCAACCAAGTTCTTCGATATTTTGCGACGTGATTTTTGCTGTGTGAGGTCGCGCATTGTCCTGATGAAACATCACCACTTTTCAATTCACTAGAGTAGGTCTTTTTTCCTCAAAGCTTGGTTCAAACGCTATAATTGCTGACAGTATATTTGAGCATTAATTGTTGAATTAGTTGGTAAGAATTCAAAGTGCATTTTTCCTTGGCGATCCCACCAGATTGAAAGAAGAATCTTTTGCACATGAAGTTCCCTTCTTGGTTGTGGCTGGGGTCATTCCCCTTTACCAAGCCACTGTCTACGACGCTTAACGTTTCGATAAAAGATCCATTTTTCGTCGCCAGTCACAAGTCTATCCAAAAAAGGTGAAACAGGTTGGCGAGAAGGGAGGGAAGAGCAGATATCAACTCGGGCTTGGGGTTGTTTTCAGACAATTCATGAGGAACACATTTTCCAACTTTATGAACTTTTCCAAGTTGTTGAAGATGACGATGAAGAGTTGTATGGTTTGAACTGAAAACCACTGCCAATTCCTCAACTGATAAAGCAGGTTTTCCTTCAAGGTCTGCTTCAAGAAGCTTTTCATCAAACTCAACGGGACGTACGGTTCGATCTTCATCTTTTCCACCTCTGAATTTTGCAAACTATCTTCTGCAAGTTATTTCATCCACACATTCCTCTCCATAAACTGAGTGAATGTTTCTAGCCGCTTCGGCTGCTGAGTTTCCTTTCTTGAACTCATAAAGCATTATGTGCCTCAAATGATTCTTGGGTACTTCCATGTTAGCAGGGTTTTAATCAAACATAATTTAAATTTATTGTTCTCTGAAATAAAATTTGATCAGTTTAAATGCATCTAAACATAAAAATAATGTTCAGCTCCATTAGACATTATAAAATACTCTTTAAATTTCGTTCATTTTAACAAAAAGTTAAAATTCGGAGAGAACTTATGGGATGACCTGATACTAAAATAGCTAGATATAATGTTTGCTAGACTATGTTGGTTAACAGAGCTTTAAGCAGACATTTTCAATTAATCCGAATGAAGAAAACACCATTAACGAAAGAAATCACTAACAAATTTCTGCGAGATCATTAAGCGAAATATTGCTGAACTACACAACTTAATTACTCCAACAGATGGCACCTGCATGAAACACACAATTGAAATAAGGGTGGAAATGACATGTAAATTTATTATTATGATTGTTATTATTATTACTATTATGAGTAGTACTATTAGTAATATTAGTAGTATTATACACACACAAACATAGGTGGAGAAAGAACGACCAACCGTCTGCCTGGTGGCAGATGTCATAATAAGTGCTTTTTAACATGCCTACACCTATTCACCCGTTCTGATATCTAATTTTATCTCACACTGCTCCGCTTCTTCTTCTTCTTCTTCTTCTTCTTCTTCTTCTTCTTCTTCTTCTTCTTCCTTTACCGTGCTGATGTTGCTACATGCCTTACTTCTTGTCTATCTCACACTGCTAAGCTCTATACTAAACATTAAATCTGTTGCGAAAAAAGAACTAAACAGAACTAAACAAAATGAACACAAAAGGACCAGCTTTAAAAAAGAACTCATCTGGAAAAACCGAATGATAAAAAAAATTTTAACCACAAATACATTTTCACACCCAACCCAGTTCTGCGGAGTCAGAATCAACGTTGAGTTTAAGCAAGCGAATAAACAAATTGGAGTAAAGTGCAATGCAGATTTAAATTTTTCCCACTTGTGAAGAATGCAGCTACCGATTTTTTTTTTCTTGCATGCTAGCATACTAGTTAATATTCGTGTCAGTCAGCTGTTGTCTCTCACGCTGGTCAATAGAATCTTCCTGCCAATTCATGGCAGCCACATATAGGCTCTCACTCTGGCCCGTAGAAAATGGCCGCAAACTACATGAAAATTGCCGTAGAAGCATCAAATAATCGATTATTTCCACTATCCATGGGAGTTTGGAAATGCAACGTCGGTCTTGGCCTTCTTGGATTACCAAGATTTTTATAACTTACATATATATATATATATATATATATATATATATATATATATATATATATATATATATATATATATTACACTGTCAGAAATAAATAACTTAATATAACTTTTTAAAATTATTGTAAAATTCTAATATTTACCGCAGAAACTTTCTTCGCATCTTTATCCCTAATTAATGCAATTCTATACCTGCATCTAAATATCATATTTTTTTAGTGATATTTCTTAATTTTAGCGAAGATGAGAGACTGTTTCAAAAATGGATACAAATCATTTTCCTATGATTTTCAATAATCCAGACTAAATATTTTAAAACATAATAATTACTAGAAGGAGTATAACATGATATTCATTTGTAAAATTAACATAGATCCTAAGTATGCAGATTATCCTTTAGATCGAACAATTTATTCTTTGAACCTGCGAAATAAAGTTTATAAATCCTTCTTCATCTTACAATGGACGAGATGACATACTCTGTGCCCTATTTCTCACAACTCTTCACTATTGCCTGGACATTTTCTACGACAAAAAGATTAATCATTCAATCTGCTGATACACTCATTAGCCAGGCTATACTTTGTTGCACGCGAATTTTGACATGTAGCTGTGTAATGCTTGATAAATCCACCTTCATTCACGTCTGTCATCGGCGCCCATTCATCAACGGCATGTATTTAGCAATCTGAAATTTACCAACGTGATTAGTCGGATTTCTTGAACTATCAATGTTGATATATCACCAAATTATTAAACACTAACACCCACCAAATTAACCATTTCGTCGTGGAACACGTGACATTTTGCTTCCTATTAGCCTTCCAATATGTTATCGCTCATTGGACGGCAGCACCATCGGTGTACGCGATATTATTGCGAGAATCTATATCCAATAAAACGGTTCTTTTCGTACCAATATCGGTAAGTAGTCGAATAGATTAAAGCATTGGTTCGTGAAAGTGGTGTGTCGATAATTGTAAGTTCAATT
>OZ010582.1:5214135-5221635 GCA_963932145.1 Acanthosepion lycidas
AGAGCAAATCTTCAAGGAGTTCCTCTACACTTCTGTTGTGTAAAAGAGTGTGTTCATGACCACAAATTATTATATGTGGGTACAATCTGAGGGAAAACGTGTATTTTATGAATGCTGTAATTAAGGATATTAAGGACGTTTAGTGTAGAAAGTCGTCTATACACTTTAAAAAAAAATATCACCCGAAGCAGGGCGAAAGTACCACGAGTATGCAGGGGGAAAGTGAGAGAAAAGACTGAGTATAGTGACGATTGAGAAAAGAAAAATTGTTGAATGGGATTCAAGAAGATAGTAGATGACGATTGATGTTGCTTTTAAATTTTGAAAGATTCAGTTATCTGGAAAGCAAGTAAACGGAAGGGATTTTTACAGGAGCGATGTGCGCGAAAAGAAGCTTTCGAAGTAGAAGAGAATTTAGCTATTTCAAATGTAAACGGGTGACACCTAGATGACAATATTGTACCACGCTTAGATTCATGAAGTTCGGGCTCCAAGGAAAATATTCTTCCACTACAGCAGATGTAATATATTAAATACACGATGTAATTAGTGATAACTGCATTACAGTTCTTAATCATCAAAGAGACTGTAACTGAAATTACATTGTAGAAGATTTAAAACGTCCTCCCCAAAATTAAAGAAATTTATTTTATGGCTAGGTGCTTTACTTCTTCAGCTCCACAACACAATTTAGACAGATATCTCCGAACAATTCTATTTTCTCGTGAAAATAAGCGAAACAATCCTTTTATATTAAAGATTCGTATTTAAAAATAAAATGATTTCATATTTAAATTATTGATTTTTCCCTGAGAAAAAAAAAATGAAATGCGTGGTTTGATTTTCAATGTTCTCCTCAGATATATAATTTCTAAGATTGCAGGCAAGATTTTACTTTGTAGCTTCGAAAATATAGAGATCTGTAGTGATAGATATTTGAAGAAGTAACATGCTATATATGCTATAAATTTATAGGAATCAAATATTTTATTTTACATAAAATACGATATTCTTGGCAATTCTCTTTCTCAAGATATATTTAACATTTTGCTTTTTTTACATTTATTATATTATCTTAGTTAATATTTTAATATAGCTTGCAAGAAATTGTTAGCTTCTCAGTATCGCCAAAGCAGTTCAACCGGCACATTCCGACTTCCTCCTCTGCAAATTCGTATAAGATAAACTCTCTGAGCAACGATATTGCTTATCCTTTATAACAAACTCTACACATTTCACAAAAATAATGATCGTTTCAGAGAGAGATAATCATTAACAAGATGATATATAATGAACAAGAAAGAGATTGCCACGGATACTATACTACTCTCAGAATAAATCATTTCCCAGTGATAGTTGACATTTAAAGATCTTGTCGATTTACATTTACTATTGATTACTTAATATGACACTTTCTGGATGTTCCATATTTGTGGTCTCTTGCTATGATAATTTTAGTGAATAAAAGTAATTCATTAAAATATTTTAACACAATAAATGTAAATATATCAGACTTTACTGCATCATCATAAATCTAATGCATTAGTATATCAGATTTATTTTATTTAAAAACAAAAATTTATAAAATAAAAGCTTGGATTAAATTTCATTTTTACTTCTGAAGTTTACATCAATCGTTGAAATACTGTTTGTAATTTTTAAAACTACTAGATTTGAATCATACCAACCAATGCTAAAATACGTTAGAACATTTTATGAAAATCCAATTTTTACAATTTTCTTAGTAAAAATTACTAAATATGACATGCACAATCATGTCCTATAGAAAGCTTCTAATCAAATGTAAATGTAGAGAAGCCATTAACTTTATGTTGCTATTTTTGACACCGGTCCTATAATTGTTCAAAATTGGAAACACGGCATGCTGAAAATATAATGAAATGAAACGATTTTTCAACATTTTTATGATCATCTAAGCAAAAATTAGAATTGTCATTATCAATGTTGCAGTAGATGCAAAAGATGCTAGCATTTGTTTTTTATTTAGTGATGAGAGTTCTGAAAAAAAGTCAGTTTAAACATGAGGATAAATAAAATGCCAAGTAAACTGAAAAGCCATTTGATTGGGGCACAATAAATCATGTGGACATTTTGACGGATCAAAAATCCATTAAGTATGTGCCTGAAAATACAAACATACTTTGCTTACAAATGAAACACAGATAATGATCCTGAATTTATGATTGCATAAATTTTGTCATTCTGCGTAACTTACTAATCAACCATTTCTTGACAAAATACTTTTTGCGATATCAACGTTTACGAAAATTATAATATATTCAATATTTTTGCAAAAAAAAAAAAACGACTTTCAAGCAACACTGAATTCACACACACACGCAAACATTGTTTTACGGATCTAGATATCTACAGCAATAATTAATCCTCCAAATGTTGTTTTTTTTTCAGGCTTAAATCATATTTGCTGTAATGTTTTATGATTAATGAAAATATTTCAACTACGAAAATTAGATTAAATAGGTTAGGAATGTGTTATCTGTTTAATGAAAACTATAGAAAAAAGTCATTTTTCTAAACTAGTAAATCTCAAGTTTCAGAAGTCTGATATGCAAAACAGACAAGTCACCTCCAGTTTTTTTCACAAAGCATCGAATCTAATAAGGCTGTGTAATCTTTGCTATGTGACCCCTGACGCACAAAATAAAATTAACGGCACCAAAAAACTGCTCAAATCTGCTTCTCTCCTTCGTGAAGAAAAACAGTTGATGTTGATTCCTAAAAAGATGTAGCCAAACATTGTATGTTTCACTTTCGTCAAATTGAAAATTTAAATTGATATAGAGTGGCCTAAGAAAAGATTGTTACCAGGAGAAACACAGTACATCAAATTTTAATTACGTAATTCATCTTCAACATAAATAAACAGTATTTGGAACTAATATGGAGTAGGTCCTCTATTTGCTAGTTTCAGTGATTGTATTCGATTTTTCATGGATTTAATCAAGCTATCAACAATCGACTGAGCCAAATTTTCCCACTTCTTTAGCAATGTTACTTTAAGGGTTGCCATTGAGGGGATTTTGGTTGCACGCTCTCGAAATCTTTGTTCAAGGTGCTCCCAAAAGTACTCCATTGGAATAATGTCAGGATTTTGGGCTTCCTATGGCAGTGACTTGATTGTATGGGATTCCTCCCAAGCATTTGCTAATTTACTCGTATGACATAGTTCTCAATTTTCTTGAAAAAGGTAGACATTCATTTCAATCTGATTACTTTCAAATAGTGGAAGTAGACCTTCCTCTAATGTTTGACAGTATTTTGGGCTATTCAACCGCTCGTTAAAAAAATCAACTCAGATTTAACTCCAAACCAGACATCGCCCCACACCATGACACCAATCCCTCCATGTTTCACGGTGGCCTCCGGGCATTCAGCGTTCTAAGTCTCATTCTGATTTATCGAAAGATAACCCTATCTCGAAGTGGAATATTGATAGATGTTACTTTCATCTGACTACATTACAGACTGCCAAAATTCATAATCATTGCTCTCGAATTATCTCACGCAGTCCATACGAATGTTTCTGTTAAATTGTGTAATCGAGTGCTTCTTTCTTGTAACTCATCTTTGATAGCCTAGTTCATTTCTCACCACATGTGACGACATTTCCATGCGGTTGGTGACATCTTTGAGGCCCTCATGACGGTTTCAGATGATCCCCTCTTCAACGCCATTTTCGTTCGCTCAGAAACAATGCTTGGTCTTCCTGAACGTTGTTCGATACGCCTTCTTCATTAAATTTCTGGACATTATTATTAAGAATTTGATGATTAACATGGAAGAACCGAGCAATTTCTCTAATTGACTTGACATTCTATTCGCTCATTTCTTTACTTCCATGAAATTTCATTGCAAGTCAACTATCGTTCATAGATGAGAGTAACATGATACTAACACGATATTGTCTGAAAAAAAGAAAAGACGTTATTGAACAAGCCACAATTGCTGGAATCAAGGGTGGCTAAAACGTATCATAGCAAACTATATATATATATATATATATATATATATACGAAGAAATGTAGTCTTAAGATATATATATGAGATAAAGTGCCCATTATCAGAGAGAGAGAGAGCGAGTGTAAATATAAAAGTGAACATAGAAGTCAACATTTCATGCTAGATACAGTCGTCAAGACACGAGTGCTGATATTTTCTCGGGTAATATCCTTGTAAAATAACAGCACTCATAGCCTGACGATTGCATCAAGCATGAAACAGACAGTCACCACTAAGTGTTGACTTATATATTCACTTTTATATTTATATACATACATACATATATAAATACATACATATATATATATATATATATATATATATATATATATATATATATATATATATGTGTGTGTGTGTGTGTGTGTGTGTGTGTGTGTGTGTGTGTGTGTGTGTGTGTATAAAAATAATTCCAAGGGGATAGAATCCAGTTAGACCTCAATGTCCAGGACAGAGTAAGGATATAATGAAACGGCTTAAACACTAATATTCCATGGTCATCGTATATAAAGATTTGTAGGTCTGATGAATTGGGTCGTATATACGATTCCGATGGAATAAATTATGACCATAGAATATTAGTGTTTAAGCCTTTTTGTTAAGAAAGCGAATGTGCCAATTGGAGTAACGTGCCATGCAGATTTAAATTTTTCCCACTTGTGACGAATGCAGCTATCGATTTTTTTGCACGCTAGCATGCTAGTTAAAATCCGTGTCAGTCAGCTGTTGCCTCTCACGCTGACCAATAGAATCTTCCTGCCTATTTGTGGTAGCCAGCTATAGGCTCTCACTCTGGCCAGTAGAAAATGGCCGCAAACTAAATGAAAACTGCCGTAGAAGCATCGACAAATCGATTATTTCCACTATCGATGAGAGTTGGGAAATGCAAAATCGGTCTTGACCTTCCCCCCTAACTTGGAGCATGTACATGTAAATTTTGGTGCAAATCCGTCAAAAATTGCGGCCGCACATTCTTTACACACACACAAACACACACACACATCCTGCATTTTATAGATAGATATATATATATATATACTCACGTTCGCTAATTGAGCACTATGGAGAAAAGGGAAATGTAACGTCTGTTTCTCCTGTAAAGGTATTTTTCTACGTAAGAATTGCGTGCTATATCCGCGGGTATTGCTTTTATATCGCACGTATATTATGCGTTAAAAATTAACTTGCATTGCAGTACGCAGATAGTCTAGGCATAAGAGACTCTGCCAAATCAGTTTCGATCCCAGCTTGAAGCAGTTGGATATCTAGCCACATTGAAGAGCTCTGATACAACAAATAGGCTGTCTGTGGATGACTATTTACGCTCTCTCTCGCACTATGGAGTAAAATTGATAACTAAAGTTAAGTAATCATATATATATATATATATATATATATATTCTTGAATTAAAAACCGGGATCGATTTTCGAAATACGAAGTGATATCACGATTAATCACTGTAAAATTAAATTTGTGACCTTTTCTATCAAGTATTTCCTGTGTATATAATTTGTAATGCTCAGAATAACTTTACAATGGGCTAATCCTGCTCTACAATCAACAACAACGCGCTCACATTAAGAACAACCAGTCACCATTATTATATGCTGCCCAGCCGCAGGTGTTACAGCATAATTTTGTTTTCATTAAATAACTTGACGTAGGTATCTAACTAACTGAAGTTAATTGATTATCTTACCTTGCCCTTTAAGGCGTTCCGCCTTTAATTCTACGGGATGTCTACATTCTCCCTTCAACAGAAATGCTTTGTAAAGGAATCCGTTTTGTCAGAGATTATGGCTAGATTATACTAGATTACCTGCATTACTCATACATGATTCGTTCTCTTTCCTCTCTCTCTCTCTCTCTCTCTCTCTCATATATATATATATATATATATATATATATATATATATATATATATATATATATATATAATATATCTATATGGGGGAGTGAGATTAAAAGCATGAGTAAAATCCTTTAGAATATTTTGATATACAGAAAAAATTGTTAGAATTTTATAGCATTAAAGCTGAGTCGATTAAAGAATCTCACAACAGACTGTATAGAATTACTGAAATCAAAATAGAAAATATGTATAGATATTTTCTAAGAATTATTTAGTTTAAATTCTAATTTAGTCATTTACATTTAAAAAACGATATTTGTCTCTTGATATATAAAGTGTACATCACGGACAAATGCAACTTTCTAAAACATATGTAGTAATATATGTAAATAAAAAAAATCCTTTTATGTCATCAGAAATAAAGGATTAACAAAATATCGTCTGATCTTAATTTGGCGCTGATGAAACTAGCGAAGACTCATTAGCAAAATGTCATTCTAATTTTATACTCTAATCCTCAAAGTAGAGTTTATTCTGTTTTATTTTATCTTAATTATTTTGATTAAATCTGTGTTTCTTTTTCAGTCTTATCTACAACAATATTTTAACTTTTCTATTCATCTGTTTTAATCTACAGATTTTTCGGTTTTGATCTATGTCATTTTTTGTAAAACTTTTATTCCCTATACAAGTACGTAAATTGAACATTTTTCTACGTCGAAGTCTGAAGTCGAGCCCTGGTTAATTGAGTCAGATCGATCGAATTAATCAGCATTTCACCATCTTGAAATCTGCTTAGTTTCTGCCCCATCGCGCGTCAACTTTCGGCTCACTGGCCAAAGAAACCTTTGTAATTTACTTTACATTTTTTCCTGAATAATTTTTCCCATTAAAGATTAGCTATAATTGACACATTTGTAGCATGCATCAAAAGTCGAGCCTCTTGAGAATTGGCTGGCAATCCTCGAATAAATAAGCGGTTTTTAATTAGATAGGGATTAGGCACTGGCGCCATACTTACCACCTGCTGCTGGCAGAGACTTTTCTCTTCTGTAGTAACTATTAGCAATATCTAAACTGCTAATCATGTGTGTGTATATATATATATATATATATATATATATATATATATATATATATGTGTGTGTGTGTGTGTGTGTGTTTGTGTGTGTGCGTGCGTTTGTACAGGGTGTATCAAAAAGATTTTAACAAGCGTAATAGGTGAGTTCCTAAAACCAAAACAAAAAAAAATGTATTTCTAAACAGATATCCAAAAGCCGTTCGGTCTGGAAACGCAAACTAATACAGCCGTGCTGCCTCCCGTCCATTACCATTCGCCCAGCCGTATGTAAAAATCTTATGAGTTCGCTCATTATATGAATAACTTGTCCTTATTAAACAGAAAACTCCTCGGTTAATAGACGACTACACACGCTAAATAAAGATAGACGAGTCAAAAATGTACACCAATGACAAATGTAAACTAGTCTACATGCCAGAAGAACGGCATTTATCGCAGATTTCCGTTAAACTTAATAATTCAAAAACGAATAATTAGCGGACATTTGTTTATATGACCTTTTATACTAGTTTCGTTGTGAGGAAC
>OZ010582.1:5226635-5256635 GCA_963932145.1 Acanthosepion lycidas
TTAATTATGTTTTATGAAGATGTCCTGAAGATGGTCTACTAGAATGAAACGTCTGACGTTGACATTATATTAACATTAAAACAGCATTTAGGATTTTTGTTTGATTTTTCGTATATTTTCTTCATATATATATATGTGTGTGTGTATGTGTGTGTGTGTGTGTGTGTGAAAATATATAGAAAATAAGATTTCGGCTCCTATGTAGCGTATTTTTAAATAAATAATATATATATATATATATATATATATATATATATATATATATATATATATATATATATATATACCTTCTTGTAGGCAGAACATTTGGGAGAAAAGGGATATGTCTGCTGCTACTATTAACACTAAATGCTGTTACCTATCAATCAAAATACACTGGTAGCTGTTATTTCTTATATATTATATATAAGATGTAAAAAATTCACATTCAACAGTAGCTGATGGCCTACGGGTGTGAGTCTTCGACTGATGTCAAATTGGACGGGTTTCGATCCTGGCTTGAAGCAATCTCAGATATAGCCACACGGATGAGCTGTGATACTGCCTGTAGAGTTTTATATCTATCTATATATATATACCCGTTTCATTAAATAATATAGACAAGTGTTGTCTATTTATTTTATGTAAATTTTTTTCGTAACATCTGATAAGTTTAATAACATTATCGTTGAACGAAGAAAGAAATTCACAATAGTGATCCATATTCTTTTTTAATACAATCTAAGCTTTCGGCTTACATAAGCCATTATCAAAGATGTCAATTACAACATATTAAACAATATACGGACAAGACAGTGATGATAGTCTGTCATTGTTTACATAGATGATATCTAAGCAACGATAAACACGGAGATATAAGTCGCTAGAAGCGAAAATCGCACCGTGTCTCATGACGTCACACATGACCACACGTGAGTGAATTGTAGAAGTATAAAATATTGAAAGCCGTTGGTATAAACCAATGGCTTCTGTTACCAATTATAGACATTTAAGAATATTTGTAGAGATGCCGTAATTGATTTTGTTTAGAATGGTTTTCAACTTTTTGATGTATAATGCTTCAAGGATTTTTATATTTTGTCTATTGTTTTCATGTCGAAGTATAATTGTGTTTTCGACAAGTATTTTACGGAATTGTGTATGCGGGCAGGCATGTTGTTTTAAACGCCTAAAAGTTTTACTTCAAATGTAGTGTCAAGCGTCATGAAAGCGAGTTTGTGGTGTGACCAACATAAATATTTATTTAATTCGTTGGAGATACACTCTCCCAAAGGGCACTTGAATTTATAAACTATGTTGGTTTTTTGCAAATCGCTAACCAGGGGAGAAGAATTATTGCGAAGAATTAAGTTGGATATACTAGATTTAGTGTAGTATATGATTAATTTAATTTTTTTGCTAGGATCTGTAGTTGATATATTAGAATATACTAAATTTTTTAGTATATTTTCATCTTGTTTATAATTAGCATGCATTTGATTACGATATAGGAGATTAATATGTTTTAGATCAGTAGAAGCAGTATTATGTTCAATTTTCTTAGTATTGAGATTTCTAAGAAAGCATCTTAGTTGTTCATCAACTATATAGTTTGGAAAGATATTGTTTATAAGTATCTGTTTTATATTCTTTAGTTCACTGTAAAAAATCTGTTTTGTGGATGAATTAGTTTCTGCACGATGTATTAGATTCTTTATAATTACTATTTTGTAGTAATATGGGCATACGCTCTTGTAGTTAAATGTACATGAATTTCTGCTTGTAGGTTTTTTGTATGGCGAAATAGTAAATTTATTATTATTTGTGTTTATCAATATGTCAAGGAAGGGAATTTTATTATTAGTATTGAGTTCATATGTGAATTTAAGGACATAATTATTTTGGAAACGTTATTCTGTATTTTTAAGTAACATAAGAATATCATCAACGTATCTAAATAGCTAAAAATATAAAAATTCAAATTTAGGAAACAAAAAGTTAAACAAGGCTTTATTTGCGTTTATTTCATTAACTTTGGTCTTGTTTTGTAATTGTTCATTTTTTAAAAAAAATCCAATACGTTAATAATTTAAGGTTTACAGGTGGTATTTTGCTTCTGTTCTAATAATAAATACTTTGACAGTCCTTCTTTTTTGTAAAAGGTTTATAATGCATGCATCAAAATTTAGACATTCCATCGTATTTTCCCGACGACATTGTGCGTGTGTGTTTGAATGATTCCTTCACATAATAATATATCTATTTAGACCAGTAATTCTGTTCTTAAAGGAAGTGTTCCTATTTAATTAAGGACATTATATCCCTGATATTAATTTTTAAATTATCTTTTATTTGAACAATTATTCTTTCAACAAAACGCGACATTCTTTCACGAACGCATTAATACTTCATTGGTACGTCAGATAAATTGTAACTTCGATTTATATATCCCCCTTCTATTCTTTGTGATTCAAAATTGTCTACGAATTTCGACATAGAAGGCGTGTATTCACAGTGATTTCATTGCCATTATGAACAATCGATATTCTTTGTTTTCAACTGTAGAAATCTGACAGAGATTCTGCAAATGTCTGGACATATAACTTTACAAAACTGATAAAATATATTTTCTCGCTTACAAAGTATAAATAATCTTTATGCTAGAGAAGAACATATCTAATTGTATCAAGACTAATTGCCAGAAAATATACAAAAATCTTAATTCAGGTATCGATACACGCAATGAAAGGAACATCTTTAACTGTGACGCTAGTTACTCCTACGTACACAGACTTAACGGTATTTTGTGGAAATTATATTTACTTTGGACTACTTTTATATCCAGAAGCATGTTGTAATTTATATATTTATTTATTGCATCTATTTATTTTCAGTGTATGTTTTGCTTAAAATCTATTTTTCTTAATTTAAGTTTAACATAATATTATCCAATCAGCATATTTTTACAAAGAAAAATCGATATATCCAAATGCCAGTTGTTTTATCTCTTTCTCTCTATTCATAGCAATACTGTGCTTCATAAAAAAGATGGCTACATATTTTTTCAGTAGAAATGTATCTAAACATGCTGTTTCCCGCGGTTATAGGAAATCTGGATGAAAGTAAAAATAAAGAAAATGAAACGCAGCTAAAATAATTGTAAATAACTTTTGTCTTCTTTTCTTTTCAGGTTGAAATAGGTCAACACGTGTGGCTAAAAAATCGCCCACGGAGGTTCATAGATGGAAAACAGTCACGATTTAAAAAGCAGATTTGAAGAAATAACTAGAGTTTTAATGGGGTCAAAAGGAAAAGAAACTAAGATAGATAGATAGATAGATAGATAGATAGATAGATAGATAGATAGATAGAAACGCTGAAAGTAAATACTAAGAAAATGTAAGTACCAATAAATACAATATTAATAACCATTTTTTAATTTTTCTCTCACATATCTTTAGTCATATTTATTGCATTATACCAATCATTATTCAGAAATTATTATGTAAGGAGATAGAAACGGAAATACAATGAAATAATCGTCGCCTGCGATCTGAAATTTCATCCTTTATCATTGTGAACCACTTTTACAACAACAGAGTCATATTGAATAGGTTATGAAAGCATCACTATTATAGAACTAGTAAGTACTTTTTTCTACGCTCTCCTGTAGGCCTCCATGACATTTTCTTATTTTAGGCTAGTGATATCAGAGTTAGAATTCATTTCATTTAACATTGCCCATAATTATAATTTTAATTAGCCTTATTTTGCAACTTTAATGTATGTTTTACATTTATTGTATTTTATTAACGTGTACGTTTTCTATATTTCCTGAAATATTAAAGCTTTCTCCATGTCATTTTGAAAAAAAAAAATCAATAGCTATATAAATAAACTAATTGACGATTACTATCTTTCGTAGAATAAATTTTAACATAGTCAGTGGTATAATGTAATGTTTAGGGAATCTTAGTATGAATTTAAAATGATTCAGATTAAATAAATATGTATTTTTTACGAATATTTTCTTTTAGATACAGTCATGCGAATCAAAACAATATCCGGGAAGGAAAAATATTGATCAAATATAGAGTTTCTTTCCAAATCGCCCAAGCTACTCTTCATTTTTATTTTCAGTGCATGTCGAATATTGAGGTGAATCCTGATCTTTAGAAAATTCGTGGTATTGATCAAAAAAAAATCAAAACAAAACAAAACAGCAAATATATATAATATGTAATATGCAATAAACAAAAACTAAAAAATCATGAAGCTACATACATAAAACAGTTGAAATCTAAACTGAACAAAATAAACTATGAAATCTCCACAAATATTTTAAATATCTGTAATGGATAACAGAAGCCATTGGTTTATAGCAACGGCTTACCATACTTAATAATTCTTGTTTTCACTGACGCGTGGTCATATGTGATATCAGTAGCTGCGGTGCGATTTTCGCTTCCGCGTTTCGTATACACAAGTTTGTCGTTGGTTGGAAATCTTTCATGCAGCAAAAACAGACTATCATTATTGTTTCGCCCGTGTATTGCTTAATATATTGAAACGTAATTGTCATCTTTGATAATGGCTTATGCATGCCGAAAGCTTAGATAAGATTAAAAAACATGTATCGATATAGTGATTTTCTTTCGTCATTCATTGATAATGCTGTTAAGCTTATCAGACAATATGAAAGGAAATTACTTAAAATAAATAGACAAAACTTGTCTATATTTAATGAAACATGCATCAATGAAAAATGCTGCCAAAATACACTATATATATATATATATATATATATATATATATATATATATATATATATATATATATATATATATTAATAAAATATCTAACCCCTGGATTCGTTCATACGTCTTATTCAACGCGTTCTGTAAGTTTGTAATATATAAATAAAACGTGGGCACCTAGACGTAGTATAATGGTTAGAAAGCTTGTCTTGCTAGATCAATTACGATTGAGTAGTGAGTTCGAACTTCATTGGTGCCCCATACTTTCGGCCTTGTGCCACATCTAACCCGGGCTTAGAAAATTGCTATATATAAACAAAACATTATTTTTTTGGAAACTAAAATAAGTTACAAGCTGACAAATATTTCTTTCTACTTCTGTGGATTAGATAAATCGAAATTTTAATGTTTTTGTATTCTATTAATATTTTCCTTTTGAATTAAAAAGGAAATTGTTGCACAGAAGTAGTTTATTATAATAGACAGATAGATAGATATAAAGAGACGAGGGTAGAATAAGCAAATCGATATCATTATAAACAGATAATGAACATTAAATAGATTTGAATTGAATTTTAAACAGAAGAAATGAATTGTTATATGTAATTTTCCACATTTCGCAGCAGATATATTATTACATAGAAAACAGAAAAAGCTCATGCATACATTCTGGTCATCATTTCTGCAAAATGTTTGGAATATCAAAGAAATTTATATTTATTGTCATTTTTTGCATAGCTTTTACAATTTGCGGATAGAAACAAATATATTTATGTTGATCAAGGAAACAATGAAAGAAAGTCTACAGATTCATTAGATAGAGGAAGAATTTACAAGATTCATATTGTGTTTGATTTGAAAACCTTTAAAGTACTAAAATTTTCTCAAGGGATAAAAACAATTAATTTATATTATCATTCAGTTATGAACAGAGATAAATTTAGATAGCATACTAACACAGAAACAGAAGGAAGATAAAGACAGAAAAAAGATAAATTTAGATAACATACGTTTATATATATATATATATATATATATATATATATATATATATATATATATATATATATATATATATATATATATATATATATGTATGTATGTATGTATGTATTTATATATATAAAGTGATCATTGAAGCCAACACTAAGAGGCGACAGGCTGTTTCATGCTAGACGAAACCGTCCAGCATGAAACAGCCTGTCGCTTCTGAGTGTTGACTTCAATGTTTACATTTATATTTATATTAACATACGTTCTACCTATGGTATTGAGCAATTTATCCCATAAATATAGTACACCTTAAAACGTAATTTCTTAATAGATGTATATATTTATATGCGTGTGTGTGTATGGATTTGAAGTCGATACTCATATCTGAGTAGACGCTCCGATTATTTATTAAACAGTATTTTTTTTATATATTATCGTCTAAAAAAAGTGTAGAGAAAAATACGCGCGCTCCGGCAGGATTAGAACCTGGGTTTCCCTGGGCAGAGGGAATCTGTCCTTAATCGACTCTGACCAAGCAAGTTCTAAACATGACTTTTAAGCGAAATCCTTTGTGTCGTACATCCCTAGAAATTATCATATCTACTTAGTTTTGTTTTCAAATTTTGTAAAGAAAAAATAATTACTATATATATATATATATATATATATATATATATATATATATATATATATATATATATATATATATATATATATATGCGTGTGTGTGTTTGCATTACAAAATAAGTTACTAGCACGAACAGAATATATGGACCGTAAACAGGGATTAAAACATATCTATATATTAGCAGCCTATTTTGGTAAAAAGGCTAAACGATTACCGGTAATCACACTGAGCGAGCATTTATTTGTACAATTGGGCGAACGACTTTGTGCAAATTCATTGCATTTCATTGCAACCAAATTAAAATATGGAGAGTGAAAGAAATAACGATGTTCTTGTAAAAGTCTTCCGTACTTGGCGCGTAATTCCAATTCTCGTATTTAGCGGCAGTCGATGCAAAGAGAAATGTAACCTGCTTGCTTTTCCCGCTTGCAATTAAGAAATCTCCCATTAGTTTTAATAACATTGCAATAGGTTCTAGAATTACACATTCACCGAACTATTATTCATTTATCAAAGTAAGCCTATCATGTATCTGTTGTTTTTAAGACGCACTAAACGTTTGGATCTCTTTAGGCTTTACTTAAAACATTTGCAATCTGATTTATTTTACAGACAGCAAGAAAGCAGTAATATTTTCTTTAGATCTCATGTATCTTTGGGATAAAATCTCCATTGGTGTCTTACTCAGATAGGTACTGTGGCTTATCGGATGGAAGCAATCGTAAAAGAAAACCCAATTATTAATTACCAAGAATCGAAATTATACGTTTGCAGTCCATACAAAAGTATAAGGTTCTTAAGTATATATATCCGGATTTTTACGGAGGCTTCCTTAATATTTAATAATATAAATTACATTTAATTTCGACACAGACGAGCACAGATGATGATTGTTTTTAAAGAAAACAAAGAAGGAAGAATATTTCCAACCCATCTGCTTGGAATTCATTGGTAGAGGTAATTCTATCTTAAACTTTCATAGAGAAGATATGGATCTATGTAGATATAAGACAAGAATGAAACATTAGGTAACATTTTCGAGAATCACATATATATATATATATATATATATATATATATATATATATATATATATATATATATATATATGCCCAAAATGATAGAATACAGATAGAGCGCATGTCCGGAACAGAGTAAGACTATAAAATAAAAGACTCAAACACTAACATTCCATGGTTTTAATTTACCTCATTGGAAGCGTAATCAATTTTAGTGAGCGTGTATGTGTGGTAGTGAGAAACAAGTTCGAGAGAGAAATATATAAAAGGACTAGCGAGAGGCGTAATATATGAAATAAGAAAGGTCAAGTTGGGATTAAAATTTAACAGAGAGAATATTTAAAGAGAGAAGCTAAATTACGGCCCTTCCTGCTCTTCCTCTCTCTAGAGGTGCAAAATAAGAAAGAAGAATAGGCTGACCCGAAAGTTTAATGTCTCTCGAACGGTCCTTTCACGACGGTACGCTGCCCAGACTATAGGTGTGAGTGAAAGCATCTGATATATTCCCTGTTACCAATGACATCAAGCAAGACTGTGCCCTTGCTCCAATTCTGTTCTCTGTCCTTTTCTCAATTATGCTACTTGACTCATTCCAAGATTTTGACATGGTGGAGTCTACATAAAGTTCCGGTCAGATGGGGGCCTGTTCAGCCTTAGACGATATCAAACACTTACAAAGACCATGACAATGATGATCCGTCAGCTACTTTATGCCGACGGTTACATCCTAGTGATGCACTCCATGGAAGAGTTCAATTTGATAACATCCATGTTTTGTTCAGGTGTTACAAATATTAGGCTTGACTATCAACATAAAGAAGATCGAAGTCTTGTATCAACCAGCTTCTGACAAGAGCTACAGCAATCCCCTTGTCTATATCCTCATTCTTCGAATTTCAGTAGAAAAATCTAGAATGTATACTTACACAGACACACACACACACACACACACACACATATATATATATATATATATATATATATATATATACATATATGTGTATGGCTATATAAATGTGCGTATATCTACATCTATCTATCTATCTATCTATCTATCTATCTATATATATATATATATATATATATATATATATATATATTACGATTCCAATGTAATAAATTATAACCATGGGATATTAGTGTATAAACCTTTTTATTATATTCTTACATATATATATATATATATATATATATATATATATATATATATATATATCTATATATATATATATATATATATATATATATATATATATATACATACATATATATATGTGTGTGTGTATGCATGTATATGTATGTATATGCATGTATTTATATATATATATATATATATGTGTGTGTATATATATATATATATATATATATGTATGCGTATGTTAACCACTAATATGATCTCTCTATTTATCTATCCATCTATATATATATATATATATATATATATATATATATGTATATCATCAGTAGAGTTCGCAATTTAAATTTGTATTCCAAAACAACCAAATATATATATATATATATATATATATATATATATATATATATATATATATATATATATATATATATCGAGCACTCTTTTGAGAAAGCGCGAATTCCCAAACAACGACTGCTACTGCTAATATTTCAAACTTCTTCTATGAATTGAGCCCTCTCGGTCATTAGCGTGTTTATTTGAAGAATGAGTACGTAAAAATCCGCTTTCCTCTTTACCGGGCCCTGATACCTCAAGTGTAAATCTCCGACTGAATGCCATTGGATATTCATCACACTGAGGAGCTGTGATACAGCGAAACATTCTGTCTTTGGATGACAACACACACACACACAAATATATATATATATATATATATATATATATATATATATATATATATATACATATACAGAGAGAGAGAGAGAGAGAGAGAGAGAGAGAAAACTTAGACTATTTTTGTAATAGCAGTTATATTTTGTGTCTTCGAAATAGTCACATTTGCTTTAGAACGTCTGTTGTCATTGTGGCGAAAATTTTAAATTGCATAAAAATAAATGCTTTATACATCGGCAATTATATCTCTTATAAGTACTTGCTACTCCTTTGATAATACGAAGAAGTCAAGTCTATCAGTTTTATGGCGGCTACTTTTTACTTTCCATTATTTATTTAATATTGTGTTATATTTAGACTGAATTATTCTGTTTCGGCTTTATGAAGTAATATCATATTTCTTTTATGAATCCTTTGTACGTTTTCCTGCAACCTCTCTACGAAAGGTTACATTTTTGGGTACGAACTTATTTCTCTTCCCCTTCTTGAAAACATATATAGAAGGAAAAGAGAGAGAGAGAGAGAGAGAGAGAGAGAGAGAGAGAGAGAGAGATAGAGAGAAAGAGAAACCAGAATTTCCATGAAATTATGAGACCGTATGAACAATATTTGTTTATTTGTTGAATTTCTGCCAAAGGTTATCAGAATTTAAAATGAAACCTTTTTATTATTTTACCGTTCATTTCTTTTTAATCTGTTGAACCGATTCAGTAATATTTTGATGTTCACTTGCTTCAGTTAGTTTTTATTCTTTGCCGCGATAAAAGCTTCGCATCCCAATGCCACAAACAAAACAATCTTTCGAGATTAAACATGCAATATATTTTTTTTTTGTTTTGTATTTGATTCTCTTGAAAAAATAGGTCGTTGGCTTTAACTTCCCTCTTCTTTTGTTTAGGTTCGGTGTATTGTCATGAAGAATTTCTTATCAATTGAAAGGTGGAGATTATATATATATATGCAAATCACTGCGCTTGTAAGCAAATATTTACTGAGCTACTTTTCAGCTCTAAAAATGCTATCCTCTTTAAGATAATCTGCATGTGCACGTGGGATTGCATTAATTTCAGATATGAAAAATGATTAATTCAAAATGATGTGAAAAAATATAAATAGTTAAAATACACACACATATACAGATATACAAACACGACACACACACACACAGACATATATATATATATATATATATATATATATATATATATATATATATATATATATATATATATACCACACATACACGCAGACACACAGACATATATATATATATATATATATATATATATATTGAACAATAAAAAAAATAAAAAATTTAAAAAATCTTCAGACACACTGGGTTGTAGATTAATATTCTTTCGTTTTTTATTATTATTCCATATATATATATATATATATATATATATATATATATATATATATATATATATATGCTTTAATGAGAATCAAAGAATATATATATATATATATATATATATATATATATATATATATATATATATATATATATATATATATATATGTATGTGTGTGTGTATCGCACTGTTACTTTTAGTGGATACTCTTTGTTTATTAACATATATTTTTTTTCAACTACCGGCCTGAATGTTCGTGAAAACAAGCACGATTGAGCCCAAAGTTTTCGATAATTTAGCAAGGTTTTCCTAAATATTAAGAAGATGGAATTTGTGATGATAACAATAATAATTATTATTATGTACAATCATTATAATAAACTAATGATAATTTTTTTATGTTCTTTTCCATCATGTTACTCGCTGTCAGTACCTCATAAATTATTAACTCCCTGATCGCGTGTAAAGACGAAAATTAATATACTGATTTCAGTGAGAAAACAAAAGAAATAATGATTGTAGAGACTGCCATGTTTTTCCACGCCCAAAATTTTATTCTTCTGCGATTGGCTAATAAATCAATACTGCATTTCTATAGGACAACTTAGCCATCGCAATCGTTGCTTTGAATTTTTCGGTTTTGAACTTGCTTACTTGTTTCGTTAGTACAAATTTAGAGATTGATCAAATTTTAACCAATCTCATATTTTAATGCAAAATCAACTTTACCAGCGTTTTTGATGGGAGCCTATCTGTAGCTTTAAGAGAGGCGACTTTTTCACAAGTCGCCAGTACAGTCCACTTAATTCCGGCTGTCACCACAAACCTATGACTTTACTCACAACATTTCAAACGCACAGACAGAATTTTGTAATACATATATACATATCTCTCTGTGACTCAGCCATGTTCAGTCAACCAACTGTTTAATTCTCTAACACAACACACATTCTGATCAATTGTATTCTTGTGTTATCTATCCTAACAGCAGACTTGTTCTAACATTGATTCCTGAACATTTCTCACTAAAGAGAACTTTCTTTTGAACAATCAAAATCAAAATACGGTAAAAGTGTAGCAACTTCTTTTCCCTTAATTTATATATTGAATAGAAATTATTGTAGATTTTGTTCTTGTATGTTATTGTCATGAGTCCTTACCTATAACTACAGAATAAACTCTTCCTAACACTATGTTAGTACGCCTCTCAAGAGAGAGGGTCGAATCGAGTCGAGCCGATAGTAGTTCCCTCCAAACCAGACTAACAGTCATACTAACACCTTCCACATCTTGTATTATTATTTCGTGTAATATACCTTCGTTATTTCTACTCTTGTGTTAGTGTTGTTCTTCCTTGGTCCTAACCTGGACCATAACAGTTATTTCAATATATACTTGTTGATTCACATTTGGAGTTTCGTTGTTTTCTTGAATCATTAATAATACAAAAGATATATGCGTTAAAAAACACGCCATAACAATATATTAAGAATGAAAGAAATCAGGAAACAGACAAATTAAGATAGAAAGAGAGAAAATCAAATGAAATGGGTAAATGGCCGACATTTTCATAATAATCTAAACATCATGACACACATTCACATACACACACACGTGCAAGCGAATCCATGCTCGTATTTTACAATCTGACTTCCCATCCACTTTCGCTGTTATTGCACTTTATTAGGTAATTACGGAAAATTATATATAAGAAAACACTGAACACATTTACGATACATGTACTATCGAAAAATTAAATAAAAAATCGTAACCCCCCCAAAAAAAAATCCTTTATTTTAAATCAAAACTGTAAATATATATTTTATCACATTAAATGCAATATTTTTATTCGATACCCATCTTTTACCATATACACTCTGCTTATTTTTTTAAAGACTATATTTATTATCGCCTCCAAGACTGAATATTCGAGAGGTCTTATTGAAGAAAAAATATGCCTCCAACCTGGATTCGACTATGCGTCCCCATTTACACGAGTAAACAACGTTAGTTTTATACGTGATTTTTACTGACTCGGCCACAAATACCGTCGTCAACTAAGCATGGTTCTATATTGCCTTACATGACGATGATCTTTGTAGACCTGACAGTTAAACGTACGTAGGATCTAACGACAGTTTCTCCTCCAAAGGGGAACGCATGTTCGAATCCTGCCGGAAGGCGCATATATTTTTTCATAAGATTTCTTGAATATTCAGGCCGGTGAAAGAAATTGAATATCAGTTTTGAAAAAAAAAACAATAAAACTCAGATATGGGTATTCACTATATATAACATTTAAAATAAAAATAAAAATATGTCGGATTTATAAATAAAAATACATTACTTCTTTAGAAATGAATGTAAGTGCGCATGCGTGAGGGCACACCCTCAAGGGATAGTCGATCCGACAATACAAGACATCTTGAAGAAAATTAACTTCATGTGAAGTTTAATTCAATTAGAAATAAAATGTAAAGTTTTGTCTTACAATTATTTATCTCCTTTCTCTATCACTTCCTATTCCTTTCTCTCTTTCTTTCTTTCTTTCATTCTTTGCAGTTGTGTATCCGTTTCTTTTCGTGGCTGCTTTCTATCATTCCTTTCGCCTTGATCTTCCTTCCCAGTGAGAGGGAAAGAACGGAATTACTATGTAGTTTGTCTGTGCGGTAGGTATTCCAGTGTGGAGTCATGACTTCTGTGCCTGTCCTGTCAAAATTTAGCACGCTCCACCTCATTTGTTACCGAGAAAATACACACAAACACACACACTTGTGTGTGTGTGTGTGTGTGCGCGAGTATTTAAGCATTTCAAACCATGCAAGGCGGGAGTACCACTAGTACCCAACGGGCTCCAGACAGTGAACGTATGGTAAAAGATTGGGTCTAGGTGGGTATTGCAGAAAGGATAAATAGAAAAACGGAGGATAAAAAGAAGAATGGGGATCATCAGAAGGTCTCGATTGGCATTACACTTACATTTTAGAAGATTATAATTCTCAAGGAAGCAAGGAAGAGGAAGCGAGTTCCACTGTGTCGAAGTGCGAGAAAAGAAGCTGCTGGTGTAGAAGAGGCGTTAACATTTAACTATTTCGACAGTAAAATGGTTGAACCGAGATGCTAACCTTGTAGTACGCTTAAATTCATGCAGTCAAGGTTCCAATAAAAATAAGTCGTCAGAACTGATGAAATGAAAATATTTATAGAAAAGTCATAGGGAAGCCACATTAAGTCGGTGTGAAAGTTAATGGAGTCGAAACCCCAAGTCCGGACCGACCACATTGCATATCCGTCTCTTGTCGAGAACCTCGAAATGAGCAGCGAAGTCACTAGGCCATGTAGACAGAGTGTTTATAGATACAGACAGCATCGATACAATTATCAACACTAATTTTAAAACATCAAAGATGAACTGAAGGCAAGGATTATGGCCACATTCGCCAACTTAAACAAGGAGACCGTCCAAAATAGTTGCAGGTAATTCTATAGTCGTCTGGAGACTGGCTGAAGTCAATGAAGATTTTATTAAATAATCTTTAGTATTCAAATATAATGTTTTTGTAATTTTGGTAAAGTTATCTGTTAAATTAGTTGTCAGTGACAATTTCGTTTTTGTTTAATTTAGACGACCACTCTATATTTGTGTGTGTCTGTCTGTCTAAGCATTTATGTCCGTGTTTTTGTATTGTACAGCTGCGTTCGCACTTCGTTCTATACCCTAAAATGATTGAATAGCAGATTTTGAGGAAAGGAATAATTCCATAATGAAAGGAATTTTTTTTATGGAAGTTACTCTTTTCATTTGTCAATTGAATTACTGTAGACGTTGGAGAAAAGAGAGACATCAGTTTTAGCAAAACCCAATATTAACAAAAACAAACTTTCGTTACTTACAAAATATTCACTAATAAAAAATCGACTCTCAGCTGAATCTTTTGTACATATGTAAGGTTTCAGATGAAAGATCACATCAGTAACGAAAATGATTTTTCTTCAGATTTAAATCATTTAAAATCATCATTTCTACCATAATAAAACAAGCCATTTCTTTTAATTACGTGGAGTTTAATATGTAGAATGTGGCATAACAACTTTAGTAATACTTTAGTAATCCAATTGGTTAACTCGTCCCATTACAAAGATTTGTAGAATTATATTTGTAAGTAAGGGTAGGGAATCACTGATGTTATCTCCCAATATTGCGACAGAACTATAATGACATATTATTAGACATGTTTCCAATTTTGTCCATGCTTGTAATACAATAAATTCAAAACTTGCAAAATGGCGGTGTTGATATCCTCTATTTATCTCCGCTTTTCTATGCCTTTCCTAAATAAGTCATTAACCATTTTTCAAATCATCCACTAATTCTCGCTCCCTTCGCGACAAAAAATATATATTTCGAAAAGCAGGTACTTTGTATCTAGCTTTTGGCAAGATAAATTTATTTATTTTTATATGGTTTTTGAGTATAATGGATAACACCGCGAACACTGGAATCGGAGCCTCCCATTTCACATAGCTTCGTCGATGGGGTTTCGAAAATCCATGGATCTATCTTATGTGCCCTTCCCCAAAGATGGGCCAAATAGTCTTGTAAAATGGGTTATATATCTGGAAATGTTAATTAGATTTAGAGACGGAAAACTCTTTATTCTTTGAGGTAGACAAGACGGCTTGGAAGTCACCATATAAGGAAATTCTATTTCGATTGTTGTGATCACTTACGTTCGCATTGGATATGACACTTAAAAATGACTGGTTATTTTAATGAAGTATTTATAAACTAGTGGCGATGTAACAAGAATTATAAACGATTTAATAAATACGACATGCTAATATGACTCTCAATAATTTATTTGGTATTTGATTTGAATTCAAAGATCTGATTTCTGAAAGGGGAAATAAGTACATGATCGTATCGAGGGTGAAGCTCAATAAACATGTAAATGCTGCTCCATTGCGCTTGCCTCTGTCACAAGATCCATCATTTTTCTTCACCATCAATCCGTCTTACCTTCAGTAGTTCTGGAATTTGAGCGAACATGCATCAAATTAATTATTAATGCTAATTTGGAATACTTGAAGAATAAATGTCCAACAGATATTTACATAAGCATCACACAATTCTTCACACATAATGAGTCATTTCATGATTTATCGGTATATAAAATAATTACACACTGGATTCTAAAGACGTGTTTACTGAATAATAGAAACATTCATCTGAGCAATTAGGACGAGAGCCGTTGGAGAATTTGGAAGAAATTGCATGAAATTGAGAGTCTCAAATTAATAGCCACATTCCGAGACTGAAGCATTAAAATGAGGCTTAATGCACATTTGACAGGTGAAGTGAAACTGATAATAAATCCAGAGCTTAGAAAACGTAAATCATCCCGGGAAATTGCAAAAGAGTTTGGTAATTACAACTGGCGTTCGATGAAGACGTTATTATCCAGAAGCATTAACAATAACAACAAAAAGCAAGAACAACAACAACAAAAAGCAAGAACAACAACAACAAAAAGCAAGAACAACAACAACAATAATAATAATAATAATAATAATAATAATAATAATAATAAAAGTTGTAGTAGTATTAGTAAATAAATTAAAACAAAAATTTACTGACATCAACTTTCAATTTCCCAGGATTTGCAAGACATTAGTCCGTATATTTTCGAGAAATCCCGAGTAGAGATAATTAAATTTGCTTGATAATTTATCATTATTATTATTATTGTTATTATTATTATTATTGATTTATTGATTTTTCCTGCATTGTATCCTGTAGAGCCGGGTACAAATTATCGTCCCAGGCCCTATTAGATAATTGTCATTTAATTGATAGCAATTTTCTTAGTATATGGGATGTTCCTAGTACGGAGATTATCTGGGCAATATGTCTATTGATGTTACCTGGGACACTGTTAGTAAAATTTTCCATTCCTTTTCTCACGAAGCCCAGAGATTCGATTCCTATTGGTACGGTCTAAGTATTAGTTCCTCATATAATGTTTATCTCGACCTCCATGTCCTTGTATTTGGAGAATTGCTCGATAATTTTCATGGAAGCATTTCTTTCAGATGGTACTGCTATATCAAAACACTTCCTGAATTTCTTGTCTTTTATGATAAATTCAGGCCAGTATTCTTTTATTTCCCTGTCGATTGGACATATCCCAGAGTATAGATACATCGTTGTTTTGGGTAATTGTATTTCTTAGTGGTTTCGATTTTGAGCTTCGTATATATCTTCCAGTGCATGTATATCACTACCTTGTTATGTCTTTAAGTATTTTCATTTTTTGTCAATTCCAGATATCTTGATATAATATTGTCGACAGTTTCATCATGTTTTCCGCAGAAACAGCATTTCGAGTTAATTCCATCCTTGATTATATGACAGTGATAGGATCTGTTTTCGAGGCTTTGGTCCTGACCTGCAATAATTAGGCCTTCGGTTTCAGCTTTCAGCCCGGTACTACTCAGCCACCTATATGTTTTCTGTTGGTCCACATCTGCTTCTTTCATTCTTTTTATGTATTTGCCATGCAACGCGTTGTCCTCCAATTTTGTTGTAATTTAATTTGACCAAGCCATTTTGCTTTCAATTTTACTCGTATAATGGTATTCCCTTCGTTTTTGTTGCTAGTATTTCAGGTATATTAAGCTGTTACTTGAAAAGTGCAGGTTCTTTTTTGATGGAGTGGAATTTTTTTTACTGTTTATAGGAGAGGGTCATTAGTTTTTATGAAGTAAGCTTCCAGTCCAACTGTTTGTATTTTTAGAGTTAATTCTAGTTGATTAGACTTCGACCTCCTAATGTTCTTTGTAAATACATCCTATCAACATCTGATTTCCTGTAGTGTATCCTCATATGGTTAAGCGTTTTTCTGATCTTTGCGTCCAATCTTTTAATGTCATTCTATTAGGTTGGTGCAAAAATAATGACATAATAATGTCGTTTTTTGACGTATTTTTTAACGTTAAAGAACGACGTTATGACGTCATTATTTTTTGCACCAACCTAATACTTCCATTTAACAATGTTGAAGCTATATGTTTCTACGGATACAGCTAAGGTGTTGATTCATTGGCACCTTTTAGTTCGCTTTCTGGTACCAAGCGCCCAATTCTAAAATATTCTTTTTGGATCTTTTTCTTCATAATTGAAAGTTGTATTCCATCTCCTTTATCATTTCCTAAACTGTTGTATGTATCATTATGGTCTAGTTCCTTAATCTTGTTGTTGATATCAAGGTCTAAATCTGTAGTTTTCGTTACCTTACCGCTTTTGAAAGTTGACTTTGGCACATTAGACGATTCCGGACTCTATCCTAAGTCTTCACTGAAGATTTTGACAATTGTTTATAGGCTTTACTGCTGGTTGTCATCCTTAGCAAACGTTTTAAGATCATCGATATAAAATATTTGATTCGGTTGGCCATTCTGTGTCTGTGGCTACTATTTTTCAGTAACCAGCTGAGTGTCGCTAATGCAAGGCAGAAGATTAGTGGTGATAAGGAATATCTTTGGAAGATCCCGCTTTTCATATTGATTGGTCTCGATGTTAATGAACCGTTTGTATTGTTTAGATTTAGGTGTAGTCTTTCTTTTATGGATTTGACCATTTTGGGGCGTACTCTGTTTATTTTTTGGCTCTTTCATCCAAAAATTGGCTATTCGCTCTATTCGTGGTGCTTTCCAGTTTTTGTTTCTGTAGATGGAAGCCGTTCTTACAGTAATATTGATACCCGCCCATTTTTTCGCCTTGTTCCTGTTGTTGCTTGATACATGTAGCTATATTATTGTGCATTTTACTGTTCTCTCACATCTTACACAAGAACTCTTCGATTTCCTGGATATTAGGCATTTATCTCGATTTTTTCAAGTTATCCACATAGTTTTGTTGGTTTCTTCTTTGAAGATCTGGTTTTGTCAGAAGAATCTGTTTCTTTAATTATAACGCCTGATTCTCTGTGACTTCGCATGAATTTGGTCTTTCAGATTTTCTTTAATTTTTGGTACATTAGCGTTATTCTTTATGTTAAGGATTCCTTTCAGTTGTCTCCTTTTTCTTTCCTTCATTTTGGAACCCTTGTCTATTTCACTTACAAGTGACAGTTGCCCTCAGAGTTTATTTCAGTTTCTATTTTTTTGTTTAAATTCTGGAAACATACTGCTGACAACAATGCAGACATGCACGAATGTTCGCTGATTTAAGTAGTGCACATATAATAAACCGATATCGTCGACTGTATTACGTGGCCGTCCAGATCCTGTTGTACGTGTCTGTGAATTTTAATTTTACAATATTCCCAACATTGAAACACCAACAACGCCATATACGATACGGTAAAACCTGAGCATCAATTCTCAAAATGAATATCCTACCTCTCGAAGATATTCAAACGACCGTACTGGAATACAGCTAAATCTCATAGACTGTCCCATGTAATATTTGCTACTATGATAAAGGATAACTGAAGACATGTTGGATTACACAAAACGCTGATAGTATTCTTTTATTTTAACTCGCTTCAATTTGAGATTCTCTTTCAATGTGTTGAATATCATTTTCTGACAAATTAGGATGGATGGCTCGTTAGCAAATCGGACACACGTTGGCTGCTACTAATTTAAGATGACAAGATAAAACATTAATGAATAATTATATTTGAAGTAACATAGAAAAAATATGAACTGTGGTCATTTTAAATGTTAAACAATGTATTCAGCCTGTTAACCGCCACAAGTGATACATACTTGATCGGATATTGTCACTTTCGATTTATAACTGACTAGACTGACCATTTTCCCGCAGTTGGTTGTCGTTTCTTTCTGTGGTAGACTGATTGTTAAGCAAATTATAAGACCCAGATTGTCCTGGTATTCAACCCATAGGCGGGGGCGAGATGAATTCATAATTTTCCAAATGCTATTTGCGCGTAAGGAAATATAACTAATCTGAGAGGGATTTATCTATCATATGAGAAATTCTATCTAGAAAATTATGAGAGGAATGGTAACAATAAGAGAAGAATAGATAAATGATTGAGCTTACTCGTAAAAGTCGGAAGTACATTTAAGAAGGATCCGGAGACACATGTGTGAAATAATCACGAACATAGAAAGCAAGTTTATTCAGGTGAATACTAAAGTCTTTCGGAAGAGATGAAAATAACCAGGAAAAGAGAATTCAATTGGTGAAATTGTAGGCTTCAAATTAGGTTCACAGAGATCTAGGGCGATCCAACAGAAATTAATCTACACTTCAGATATCACTACGAATGTAACGAATGTTGTAGAAAGAAAGGTTGAAGGGTAGAGCTGTTTTTGCAAGTTGGTTTAGCTTTATTTCGTTTATATCTTTCATGATATATATTTAAAGGTATAAAAGCCAATAATAACAGTAGCTGCCAATTGTGAAATGCAACATGAGCGGGCTGGAAATTGGCGCAGAAAGCAGTATAGTGTTGCCTACCGGAAGGGTTCTCAGTGATACCTATCTATGCGAGACATGGCACAGCAAGAACCCTAATGTTATGCGTCTGTTAATCAGAGAAGCCTCTCTGTTCCGACCCCTTATTACTGGTCGGGATGCAGCAACCAGGAAACCAACCAACGCGATTCGCGAAGTATGAAGAGTCGTAGCTTCCGGACAGTGCTATCACCAAAGATTTTTGACAGCTACCTTTATTAAGGCTATAGAAGAAAAAAAAACTGGAACCTCTGTCCTGGAGAGGAAACAATGAGTAAAGATCTGCTCCTCATCAAAAGATGGAGGGGGAGTATAGAACGGACGATAGGCAGACCTATCTACTTCAATTAAAAATAAAGAATAAAATAAAAAGAATTTGAATGCTATCTATCTATCTATCTATCTATCTATTTATCTATCTATCTATCTATATATATATCTAATTCTGCTCATATCTATCTCGTTTGGCTCATATCTATCTATCTATCTATCTATCTATCTATCTATCTATATATATATATATATATATACATATGTGTGTGTGCGTGTGAGTGTGCGTGTGTGTATGTGTGTCTTTACTTGAGGATTTAGTATATAATACGTATGATAAATGTCAGTTATGTCGCTGTACATAAAGGATTCATTTTGGTATTTTACTATAGATATGAATATTTATAGAATAATTGGCTTAATTTTTTTGTACTCATCTCCCTCTCCGTACCACTATAATTTTCCCTTTTTCCTGTCTCCCTTTTTGGAGTGTACGTGCGTATGTATACATGTGTCAAAAGGTGTAAATCTACAGAGCATATATAATTATGAACTCAAAAGCAATGTGTTATTCAACCAAAAAGAGAATAAGTTACAAGTTTTTACTTATAAACCTCGGGATAGAATTAATTATGCTAAGTGGTCTACATGAGAAAGCTTTCGTGCCTTTAGCTTTGAAACTTGTCGAGCATCTTTTCAATATTTAGATATTGATAATTAAGACAAGATTATAATTTGAATCTGAAAAACTGAACATGCCAAGTCACATCCATGCATAATGAATCATCAAGGAAGATGTATGAGTAATCAATCATCACTGAAGGCATAATCATTTGTCCACACGCAACATAATATATATATATATATATATATATATATATATATATATATATATATATATATATATACATATATATATATATATATATATTATTTTTAGGTTGGTGCAAAAATAAATCGTTTTCTAACATATGTTACTATGTGAGAAAACGACATTATTTTTGCACCAACCTAATACTTTTATCCATCTACCGTAAATAAACGCGTATCTTGCGACTTCTGAAGCCCTATTTTTAAACTAATTTTAAGGAGTTGCGTCATACCCGAGATATAAAATTAGCATATATACTTTAAAGCCTGGCTAGGCCATTGGCAAAAATATATACATTTGCTGTAGTCAAATTAGCTTCAAAATTATGTCTTTAAATATTGAGAAAATCTATCTATCTATCTATCTATCTATCTATCTATAGTAGCGTAAGTAGGAAGAAAATTGTATAGTTGCATTTTTGTAATTCTGCTTTAGTTTTCTTCACAACAAGCTTGCCATCCCATGATTCAGGCAATATTTATTGCATATACCAATGCAACTTTACCGTCAAGATTGACTGCAACATTAATCCATCTCGCATTGCATTGTTTATATATTCTGTCTAAATAATGATTACTTTTTTAATCTAATATTTAAACTATATGAGCAATCACAAGAAGATTTTTTTCTGATTAATGTATTTCCCGTGATAATATTTGAAAATTATATATATATATATATATATATATATATATATATATATATATATAGAGAGAGAGAGAGAGAGAGATATATATAGATATATAGATAGATAGAAAATTCTCAAATGTTATTGCAGAAAAGAATCAAACCATCCACCTGGAATCCTTAATAAATTTGCACAAATCTGTACAACACAGACTCTCTACTAACTCTAGCAACAGAGACATTTTTTTAAAAATATAATACTAAATATGTTAATAAGTGTAAATACAATATTAAACTTGAATACATTCGGAGCATTAACAAGAATACTAATAGTAAACGTAAAAATAAAAAAAATGTACATAATTTGGTTCAACCAACCAGAACTGACATGGGTAGGATTATCCAAAATTTAATATCCAAGTATTACAACCATAATCCTTTACTCAACATAAACTTTAATAAGAACAGCATTACGACTAGTTGCAGTTGCACTAAAAACCTTGAGCAATATAGAGCACAGCATAATAGCGTAACATTAAACACTAACAGGAATATTAACACAGAAGGAAAAAGTGTAATTACCGAAAAGGCATTACCTGTATGCCTAGCAATAGGCATAATGGCGAAACCAAATTTTATTTTTCTTCAACAGTAAATAAGTGGAAAACGAGATTTTATCATCACAAAATGACTTAGTCAAGGGCCATTTTGTGATGATAAAGAAATATGAAAAAGTCACAGCACTCTCAAAATTTTACAGTTTTTAGTAAAATAGAATTATTGCCGAGCGACGGGTAAAAATAGGGATATCCTGGCCAACATTACAGCCTTTTTCGGATATCATTTAAAATGTTGTGCCTAGATATTTTGCAACTCATTTTAAATGATATCCGAAACGGAATCTACAGTAAATGTGTTTGTCGGGCCTTTAGCGTCAAGAAAGGAGTTTTGATAAAACCGCGGTCTGACCGCTAGTTAGAGAACCATAACTATGTTTACACCAGTGAAACCACACGAGTAGGCATATTGCTAAAGAGGCTTTCTCTTTTTATAGGCCAATTTGCTTACGTGCTTTTATATTCATCATTTTCTAGTAGCAGTTTACATGTAATTTACAGTTTCAGACTGGATCATTCAGTTACATATGTGCCATGCATGATACACGCATAGGCGATCATGTATCATTCGATACATAACTGACGATGCAATTCCCGCAGTAGGTTGCCATTACTTTCTGCGGTATTTACCTACAGCCTGGGGGGAGAAGAAGAGGATTCATACCTTTTCCAAGGGCATTAGCACGTAAGTGAATGAAATGGATTCGACTGGAATTCGAACTCGGCTCTACGATTCCTCAATACAACTATATTATTTCTTTTTGTTCCATAATGGAAATGTTGATATTTGCACTCAAGTCTTTGTGAAAATATCTATGGATACTTCGTATTATCGCGCTACAAATCTCCCCTTTTCTCCAATAAATCTAGTCTATCCGTAGCCAGTTTAGGCAATCACATGAGATAGCACCAGATATGTCAGGTGCAAACTTCTGAGAATGTAACAATACCAGGAAATCCAGCAGGTTATTTGTGGTTGTAATGTGGGACTCAAACGTCACATGATTGCACACAGGTAGACGCTAGTTTCCAGCATATGTAACACAGACAGACTTTATCTTTGCTACGTAAGAGAGGTTATAAAGAGAATCTGGATTAAAAAATCAAAGACTAGTCTATTAGCAGAGCGTTAGCTGAGGTGCAAACGATAGAAATGGTAGGATTCTGAATGAAAAACACCAAAAAGTAACCAAGTGAAGAGAGGGTATTATTCTGCAAAGAAGAGACAATTGTGTGTATACACACACACACACACACACACACACACACACACACACACATATATATATACGTGGTGATATTGCAAGAATTCAATGATTCAATAAGTATCAGATCCTTCTGCAGAACACTGATAAAAATTACAATTTCTGAAAACAAGGTTCAATGGTTCAACTTAACGACGAATCTCAGCACAAAACAACACAATCATTTCATGTTTTATGATATACTCATTCTCTCTTTTCACACACACACACACACACACACACATATATATATATATATATATATATATATATATATATTCACACACATATTTGTGTGTGTGCGTGCGCGTGCGTGTGTGTGTGATATTTGTCGCTCTCAAGTGACCATTTGTATCGCCCAAAAGTTACATCACAGATGATGATGGCGGCACACCATTTGTTATGATTTACATTATCAAGGATGATTTTATTTTTTACTTTTAGCTGAATCATAATGAGCATGGATAAAAGTGTAGCCGAAAGCGCTCGGGCATATAGACCATTTCTACATAACAGAGAATACTTTAGCTTTATTCACCAATACACGCATTTTTATAAATATACCTTATAGTCTGTTGCTAGAACATTAAGACAAAACTGAATTCATATGGATTAGACGCCCACGTTTCTTAAGCTTTCGCTATATGTGAACAAATTTAGTCCTATTTTCTTAGAATATGTTGCCGTTGTGATATTCAACGGAGAATTTGAGACGAGAGAAAAAGAATAATGATGATTTTAATCTTTAAAACAGGCAATAAAACATACACATCTGCGTACACACTCGAGTGCACAAACTCATACTCACGTAACTATGCATGTATACATATTTGAATACATATAGATATTTTTATACATATTTGTATATATAATTGCACGAGTCTACACATAATTTTACATAGGTATGTATGTACGCGGCTATAATTTTATATTAATCCATGTATAAGTCTCTTGAATATAAAACTGGACGCCGAAAATATTTCGTGTATGTTTGCGCGCGTTCCGATATATTTTATACCACTTTGTATATTAAATCATACACATTTGCTCTTAAGACTCTACTGGCAGGTTAATATTTACAGTGATACGTATTATATATATATATATATATATATATATATATATATATATATATATATATATATATATATATATATATATATAGTGCGTGTGTATGTGTTTCTCTGTGTGTGTACGTATGTGTGTCCGTGCGTTTGCTTATATATCTTCAGTTTTAGGTATGTATGCATTGAAGTTGTAGTGCCTGAAGTATGTGAATGTTTTTATTTTCTTTCTTTTTTATCAGTACCAATTTAAGCCCCAATATAATGATGTGTATTTTGTTGCATCCAACACCATCCCTGAAGGGGTATATGATATTCACTGGCATGTATGGTGCAATTTTTTTCCAATCGATAGCCAAAAAAAAAATAATAATTTAAAAAAAATCCTAGCCAGCCATTGATGCAAAATCAAGATGTTTTCTTATAGAATGCTGCTTTGAAGGTATATTTGCAATTGGATACAAGGGGTTTTGTACCTTGAACTTATGGCTGGTGTATCCGACCGCAATTACAGTTGGGGGCGAGAATCAAGTTGATCTATAAAAAGTATGAAACAAATATGAAACAATATAATCGAGAAGATATTGAAGGGAGAAAGAGAGAAGAAAATAAAGTTTCTACATTTAGATGACAACGGGAAAATATATAAAAAGAGTGGAAATCTGAATGAGGGAAAAATGAATAAAAAGTTGTAACGCTTGTATGGAAGCAAAAACTGCAGAAAAATGTAAAGATTATATTATTAGATAAAAAGATGAAGAATGTTTAAAATCAAAGAAACAAAAGAAAATCGAGAAAGCTTGAAAAATATGTAGAAATTTAAGTAAGAGTTTATTTGCTAAAAATAATTTTCAAATAAAACTGAATATCCGAAATGAAGGAAAGCAAGAATAAAGATAGAAATAAATGAATAATTTGAGAACACTAAGAAAGAATAATGTATAAATATATATAAATGAATTCGATATAAAAACAAAAGGAACATGTAGTAAATATGAAAACGATTACGAATGAATGAGCAAAAGAAATATAAAGAAATATTATCCACGCAGAGTTTTACTTCGGATCTACGAACAAATATGTTATAACCGATTTCTGAATGTCACCGCAGGTTCCTGGCCATATATATATATTACCTATTTTATTTATTTGTTAGTGTTTGCAGATATCTCTTGAAAGAATCTATACAAATTAGACCTCTTGGCCATCTTGATAGAATTGTATGTCTCCACTGAACGCATCGGCTGAAGATGAAATGCTGTCATAATCATATTGGCATCGAATCTTCATTCCAATCCTTCTTAGTGGATGGATATACAAGCTCTCAGGATTCTCAGAAATAAAATATATTAAAAAGCAAACATTTAAATTAACAGGATTTTCACATAGATATTTTCCCTTGAAATCAATACATTTTTGTAGAAGCTCAGAGTTATTAAATAGTTTAAACGAAGAAATGGTCACTTAATGAATACTCACTATATTTATTTACTAATTTTGTGCAAAGCTATAAAGCCACTCTTAAGCAAGGCGTTACTGAGGGTCGAGTCGAGTAAATTCCATTAATTAGGATTAATAAAAGAATTGATAAATAAAAATAAATACAAAGATGGAGAAGATTGTAGTCGACAAGAAACCAAGAAGTTGGAAGATAGTTCCACAAGCGAGTAGTGCGACTGAAGGAACAATTAACATATAATTTTTGGTTACATCTATTAATTTTAAAAGTAAAAATAGTGTGACCAATCTAATAATTTAGTATGAAACCGAAATTCATGACCGTGTAGCAAAGAGATAAACTAATGAAAATAATAGTCTGTTCTACTTTACAAAAACGAACTGCTGAACAGGATGCAGTAATACGCTTATTTATGTTATCCTCTGCGGGATTGTCCATTTGTTATATAGGAATAAAGTGTCATTACCGACACTGAAGTTTGAACACAGATTACCAGAGAGCAAACACATGCGATCTCATTTTAAATAAGTAGATCACGTGATCATAAAGGAAACGCATAAATGGTAATTAGCATGGAGTCTAATCGATCACCATTTCTGTTCTATCCTCTATTACTATTCGAATCACCATTTCTAATCTATCCTCTATTAATAACGATTCGCTATTCTCTATACTATTCACTATTCACTCTATACTGATTATTATACGGATAAATATTCGGTGGTTACTTTTCAAGCAAGTATTATCGAGCAAGTACAATTAGTGCATGTCTTATTCGATGGCGTCTGACTCCAGTATTGTTCAACGGCGATGTCTCTACTACAACGAGCATTACAAAAGTGATAACGATTATTCGTTGAGATTACATAAGAGGTAACGTGTGTTCGTTGACATCACGAACGCATTCAAGTCATAGAAATGCACAACAACACGTAGGATTGATTCTGAATACGGATTACGCAATTATTTTGACAACATTTATTTCATAAAGATATTTGATCACATTGAAATTTTGAATGAAAAAGAAATAAGTGTTAATTTATCTGAAAGCAAATACGCTACCTATGCAAATACAGATTCAGTTTTGAATCTATTTTTACAGGTTTCCAAAACTAAACTTTCATTCCGAAATATAATTTATATTGGATATTATTTTATCAAAATATTTATCTTTTAAAAAAATAGAAAAGTATAGTGTTATCATGCATCTTCAAAACGATAAATATAACACATCAAAAATATATATCTGAAATAACCAGATATTAAAACAGAAAAGTTTTATTGTTAATGAAGTTGTGTTTCTAGACAATCAGAATCTATTCAACTGAGATTGGGCGATGGTCACGGGTAAGTAGTGAATAATTGGCCTTGTAATAATTGATTTCAATAAAGAGACAATGTGTGAACAATGTCTTCCTTTGTATAAAAACGAATGTCTTTTGTTTTTAGCGACATCAATTTGGTAGGTCAAATCATTAGAATACTGTTGAACATTTATGTAAATATTGATAAACAAAACTTATACACATCTATATGTTTTGTCCTGAATTTAGTAATGGTTTTTATTTTCGTTCCTCAGTGTGTGTGTATGTGTGTGGGTGTATATGTGTGTGTGTGAATGTTTTTGGGTGTATGTGTGTGTGTGCGTGTGTGCACGCGCGTGTAATTAATGGGATTGCATAACATTTTTCATTGGAAAACGAGGCTGCGTGTACTGCTAGAAAACGAAGGAAAAGAAATAAACTTCACTATAACTTTGTTTTGTCAAAACTTCATGAATGTTTTTTATTTTCATGTGTGTTTCTTGAATCAATTAATCTTGAATATTTACATACGGTTTGAAATATTTTAGTATATAGCTCAATTAAAAGGAAGAAATGAGTTACATGATGTACTTTTGGGAGCTTAATTTAATTATACACCAGACTAAAACATACTCCACATGCAATGAAAATTCTTTAATAATTAAATTTCATAACATTTTCCTTAAGTTCTAAAAACACTTATTTTCATCTTTATTCAGCGTTGCATCATCCATTGGATTAATCCTTTTATAATGCTGAGAAATATCAACATTATCATTCCTTGCATTGTTCAGTCAAAGAATCTCTAACATTTTGTTACCTATGTTGTTATCAAAATTTCCGAGCAATTTTTGAACGATATTATTTAATCACACAATTATTGACATAAGTTCTTTTACCATATCATCGATTCAGTATCGACCATTATCCATTTATATCTCTTAAAATTTTAATGTTTAAGCGTCGCTTCCCGTAAGCTCCTTCGTTAACGCAAACATTTGATTCCTATGAGGTCATAATGAAAGAAGACTCAACAATGTAATATAAGCGACTAAGAAACCAGATGAAAATACTTGCCCGAAATAGTTTCCAATATCAATGAGAAAATTTGTTAACACCTGCAATGTATCATCCTTCATTTGTGGGAGGGGGGGTAATGGCAAACTCAAATATATTTAACCTCTAGAATTGGTGCCTTCTCATAACACGGTATTATTTTACCAAAATAAATATTTTTAAAATCAATCATATTAATATACTTGTCAACACTGGGGCGAACAGCTACATTTCGCCGGTTAAATATTTCTATAATCGTTATTGTCTGAATTTGTTAAGATGGGTATACATTCCTAGAATGTTGCTGGTTGAAAAGCTGTGAAATGAATGGTGTTTGATCTGAACAGAATAAAAAAAAATGTGATGTTAAACTTAATTATCGTCTTTTTTTTAAATATGACAACGGGCATTTTAATGTTTAACCGAACGTCGGCGGAATATCAAGTATTATACATGATACGTGACGGGATGTCTAATGTTGATATAACGCTTAGGGTAAAAGGCTCTGTACGTTTCAAACATATTAATTTCTTTTCACCATTTTATTCATTTATTTTAATGAGATTTTTTTTGAAGAGTTAACGAGAAAGAATAAATAAGTTAAACATACCCTGAGGTCAAGCTGACCCGAATTTTTTTCTTGATAGATTGCGTCTTTTATCCTGTGACGTCATTGCCAGCAGGGATATACTGGTGGTGCTGGTGGTGCTAGCTTAGAATTTGTTTCGTGTAAGAGGGAGAACTTAACACACGTCCTAGTGTTTCGGCCAATTTGATTATCTATTCGTTTTGTATTGATAAATAGGCAAAAAGACGAAGAAGGATAAAGAATTGAATGAAAATTAGGTATTGAGTCGTTTGGTTTTACACATTGAAATCACGGTTAAGCCCATCGAGTAAAATTGATTAGAAGAAAAGGATGACAAGTTAACAAAAGGATTTGCATTAAAAAGTAAATTAAATAACGTAGAGTGAAAACAATACAACACAGAACTGAGTTAACAGCTTTTAATTCATTCGTAATTTATATATTATACTTCCCTAATCAGGACAAAAACAAATATAATGCGAACCTGACAAAGACTAAAACTGAACCGACATAGAGCATTGTATAATTAATAAAATCGAAGAAGATATGTTCGAGAAAAATCAATAAAGCAGGAAATAATGTGTAATAATTTCAGACCCCAGTAGAAAGACTTAAAAGGGAATTTTCGAGAATGTAATGATATCAGCAGAAAGAAAAAAGGTATCTTAACGTGTTTGAGTTTAAGACTATGATATTGAAAAATGGCACAAAATATGTGAGATAATCTTCTCTTCCAAATATTAATTAAAAATTAAATATAGTAAATAAATTTTAAGAATCAAATATAAAAGTAACCCTCGTTAAATTAACAATGAAGGCAACAGCAATGAAAGTATGCAGACGTGAAAACGAGTAAAAAACAAAGGAA
>OZ010582.1:5261635-5274135 GCA_963932145.1 Acanthosepion lycidas
TATATTTCGATTAAAGTAACAGTATTTTATATTTTTTTTTTTACCGCTTTTGTATTTGGTCTTATGTTTTTTCACCACATTGTCTTAGTGCTTAAACAGCGCGAGCAATAACTGAGAGCAGAATATTAAACACGTTCAAAACGGCATATCCCTAGGCATGTACAGCGGAGGCGAGTAAAATTTACTCCTGTAGATGACCTAAAAGGTCCAGTTTGAAATTCTTCGGTTGTTAACCGAATCGAAAGACAACTGAAGAAGACCAGTTCGTACGAGAAACGAAACTTTGTGATAAAAAAATATGATTCTAGTCTGAATGTAAATTAAGTAAACTATGAACTTCAAAAATTTAAATGCAATGTCAGTTGTCATCCTCTAGTTTTGAATTATTTTATTTTATTTTCCTTTCTAATCAATAAAGTATTTTCTGTTTTTTTCTCACTCTCGGTACCCCCCCCGTGTCTGAGTGGCTTTATTGCCCCTTTTGTAGTAAAAATGTTATTAATGTTAATAGAGTTTGTAATAAAATCATGGAACTAACTGATTAAAACGTTCAAAAACATGTTATATTTGCAAATTGACTTTGTTGGTCTTGTGAATTTGTTGGAATAAATATTGATAAAAGACTAAATGATAATGTTTAATAAATCAAAAAGAATCGTCTTCTCTACAAAACCGTTATTTTTTCATGCGAAAAGAAAAGCGCATTGACACATTTTTTTTCAAAAACCCCATCTATTTATATATGTTGACTAAAAATTAGTTCCTAAATATCACTGTCTCTTTCAGTACCGCGTACTAGTATTGGTTGGTTCTGTCACTGTGTTGTTCGAAAGATTTCGATACTACTGTTGGCTCAATTATGTTAGTTATATGTGAGCGTTTATCCAAGTCAGATATTTTAGCATTGAATGAAGAAGTATTGCCTTCATGCATTCGTCAAAAACATTGATGTGCATATCAGGATTCCACTTATATATACATATAAAACTGGGTATTTCATGTTGCTTACTTACTTCTTTTTTTCTCGCTACATCCTACGGAACTGTCACATTTCGTGACCCCTACTTTTCAAAAGATCCTAAAAATGTGATCAATTGTAGACCATGTAGATATATTCAGTTTGAAATAGTATAAAATTGTCAGGATTGTGCTAATAGAACGTTTTCTCTATGGCACTTAGAAAATTCATTTTTCCCGATGATATTGAGAAATGAGGAAAATATTCGAACAAAAAAGGATCAATTTTGGACAGATTTAAACGTGTGTTTGATAACATATACGCAAATTAGAAAAATGTATAAGAAAACCTTGTAAGACCATTGTTAAACTTGTTTGAATATATAAATGTATGCATATATATATATATATATATATATATATATATATATATATATATATATATATATATATATATATATATACAAGTCCAAGTTAGATTATCTACTAACTAATAGTAATAAAGGAATATTAGATAATAATAAAATTAAATACATAAAAGTTTTAGGACTAAACATCTATAAAGTATATTTAGATTATTTAGGAAAGGAAAAAAGGTTAAAATAAATAGAAACACAGTAGACGTAGCATAATATATTTTAATCCACCTTTTAATCGTAATCTAATATCGGAATAATTTTCATAAATTTAATTCATAAGCACTTTAATCATTCACCAACAGCACAAAAAATGTTAATAGACATAATGCTAAAATCAGCTATAGCTGAGTCACTATCATCGGTAAAACCATATTCCAATATGACAATATTATCTTTAACAGATACATGTCAAACAAAGTGAATTATTTAAACAATAAATGCAACTGCAAAAAAAAAAAAAAAGGTTTATGAAACGGCCAATGCATGAATGATATTATGTATACCGAAATAGAAAACATTCCGGTAATGGTGTCGAATTTTATTTTGGTTCCAATGAAAATCCTTGCAAATAACGTTTCTACTACAATCGAATGATTCTCCGGAAAATAAAATGCATAAACATCACATCTCTATTTCTCAAAACATTTCTGGCAATTAAAGAATAGATGCAATACATCCAGTATTACGTGGGATATTATAGCCAAATATAATTTAAAAATATAATGAAATGTAATGCCAGCGGCATCATTGTGGTAACCAAATATTATTTTTAAATTTAAAATTACATAACGGTCAGTCTATACTGAGCAGCTGAATATTGAGTTGCCCATGAACCTTATATAACGTATTAAGAGTCTCTGATCCGCTTAGTTATCACCAAATTGTAACGGATTTCCCTGGAATATTAATATGCTAATCAATAACAATGTTGTGTTTTCGAATATTTAAAAAGGCATCATAATTTTGCAGGTAGAAATATTTTTTTATAACATCATAAATTGAAGAGATAAAAACAAAACTAGATGTTTAAAAAAAAAATGTGCATTATATAATAAAGTAATCCGTTCACACTTGAAAGTTCATTATCTCAAATGTAGGTGAAAGAAGAAGCGAAGTGGTTAGTGAGAAAAAGTGTAGGTGAGAGTCGAACCTATCGCAAGTCAAATCCTGTAGTTCCTTCCATCTGTTCATCTGCGCGGAGCACCTATTATTCAGGTTTCCACCACGCATGCAAATTATCGAGGAATGTTAGGAGCACTAGAACTACTCATGCGCTTTACATGAATTGTAAATGTCGTTTCCGACCGAGCAGATGAGACATTGTGGCCTCTTAACCAGTAGTAGGTTGAAATTTCTTAGTCCTATTTCACCAGAAAATACATTCCATTAAATTCCTGCCAAAGCGAAAAGGTATCGAAAATACTGCTAGACACCAAAAAATCCATGATGAACATTGAAAAAAAAAAAACCGGAAGAACGTATGAGAAACCGTATTTAAATCATACTTTACAATAAAGACAGAATTAAGAGACAGGAATTTGTTATGTACGAAATTTGGAATTGTATTATGTGTGTGTTGTCGTCTCTTTCCGACGATGCACGAAAAACATAAGGTTATCGATATTTGAGCGTTATCTAAAGTTATTAGTCTTACAAAACTGTGTACACATTTCACATAAATTTGGATTTTATAATTTTTGTTTCGTTACAATGTCATTGTTTTCAATTTTTGGATCAAATCATTTTAGTCGACGCTATCCATGTTCTGTGATTGTAACTGTGACTTTTTTAATGATATTTTGGATTTCCGTGACATAGACAATAATATAAATTCTGAAAATTTCAGCAACATTGAACCTACTTATCTGGGTTTAGCCGAATGATCGTCGTTTAAATTATAACTATTTCAGCTGTGTCAATACGCTTAAATGGAAATCGTAAATATTTGGTCAATCCTTATATTAACAGTAGCTAATAATTGACGTATATAAATTGAATACATTGCCAAGAGGAAACTTTTGTCGTAATTATAACATTGATAAAATATTTGTCTTTGAAAGTTCGGCTACACGTATACATTCATTCATATATATATATATATTTTATAAAGAATGTTATATAATCAACTTTGTACCCAGCAACTTATTCTAGGCTAATTGTAAAGCTTTTCTTCAAAGGTGCAGTGTTTGGTAATCGTTTATAATAAACTCCCCACTTATAATTAAACTCCCCACAATCTATCCGCCTTGCAAAGTTGTAAATCTGCTGCCTTGTAATGTTAAACTAACAGAAAAAAAAAAACACTTCTAGGAAGTGATTAGAGTGTGAATGCATCCTCAGAACTTAATGCATACGAAGTTTTATGCCTTGTATAAATCTTAAATGGAAAATGATTTTTGAGTCCGCAATTGAACCGTACAGAATATCCGAGCTACAACATTTGCTCAACATTAACATAATGTTGTGAGAAACCTTGGGAAAAAGCGATCGGTTTAGGCTAGGAAAATGTTTAATTGTAACGTTACAGTAAAGTTAACACACCGTGGAGCCCTTCACCCACGAAAAAAAAAAAAAACGTTGTAAAATTTGCAAGAACGTCACGTGTTAGCTTTAAAGAAATGGCCTCTTTATTTGTCTTACGCTTTCTTTTCTTCGTTCACTCAATCAGTAACTTTAGATAGATAGATAGATAGATAGATAGATAGATAGATATATAGATAGATAAGAGTGTGTGTATTTGTTTCTGTAAGTGTGCAAAATCAATGCCAGACATTCTCAATATAAAATGATCGCCGCTTGACACAAGCGTTTGTTTTGGAACCAATTTCTGTTGTGTCCGTGATTGAAAAATGGCATCATTCAGTTGCGAGTGAGAGTTTCTTGAATGCTGACGTGTTGTCCTAAATAAATGCCTAAAAAATAAAAGATGAAAAAAATGCTTTTTCGTTATATTAAAATCTCAAGAATCTCAAAAAGTGAGCGTCGGAACTTCTACAAAAACACTTTCAGTAGGTTTATTTAGAATTTGGTCCAGTTCTCAATAGGGAGCGAATCTAGTCTGCTTGATATTAATCTAAAATATAAAACTTTGACCGGGTGACATGAATGCGTCAATGAAGACGATCTGACTGTCATAGCACAAAATAAACCCAAGGTCTCGAGAAGAAAGTTGATTGCCAATAGCAATATCAATATCTTAAATGCATTTTGCCATTTGAAGAGATTTGGGTTCAAGAAAGACGGCGGATTTTGGAAAATCAAAATGTTTTTATTTTGCACCTCGGTAACAAAAGTTGCAAAGCAGGTCTCGCTGAAGTATAGAAAATTATGATGGGAGGCAATTCTTAAAAGTAATCAAGACTGCGTACGAAAGAAAAAAAACATTTTTTTTTTCATTATGTAAAATTTTGTTTTTAATTTTCTAATCGATCACGAAATTTAGAAATGATCCAATAAATGTAGGTCGTCGAGTAAAGATACGCCCAATGGCATGTATCTAAAAAAAAATATGTGGTCTAGATTTTTACAGTTTACAGATTCAACTGGTGAATATTTAATTAGTAAGGGTGCTATCGGTATATTCTCTCTAACATTCCAGTATATTTATGCATTTTAATTTTTATATAGGTATACCACTCTTAACCCCTCTATCTCACACTCTATCGCCTCACCTACACACAAATATACATACACACACACACACATATATATATATATATATATATATATATAAATTTATCTATGTATATGTATGTATATATGTGTGTGTGTGTGTCAGTGTATATATATATATATATGTGTGTGTGTGTGTGTATGTACATGTATATTATATATAATATATATGTGTATGTGTGTGCGTGTGGGTGTGTCTGCGTTTGTGTGTGTTTAGTCCTTTGCTCTGAGTAAAGTGGAATTGGTAATCATCGTTCCAAGGTCTATGTCTACAATGTGTATATGTGTGTGAGTGGGAGTATCTATGTGTGTTTGCATGTTTCTTTCTGTGTGTAAAGTCAACTTTATTTTCAGTAAACAACGCTTTTCTATTTGTAAGTAAATTCCTCAAATCCCCTCAATAGTATTTTAATTCAAAGTACAAATGTTTTTCCTTTTATTCACAGGCGTTTGTTTCTTATTCTTTGGTTGATAAAAAAGATTTACCAATTAATTTTGAATTCTTGTTTAAGAGATTTACAATAAAAAATAACGAAACCACTCTCAGATTTATAATTCCCAGGTATATTTAATTAAAAAAAAATCAATTATTGCCTGTTTTAATTTCCTACTTTGTATATTTATATATTCTGATGAATCATAACACTTAAGGTAAAATTTGAATAACACCTTTGCAAAGTTCTTCACTATAAATTACACATGAATTAGCAGTTTGTCTCGTTACATGTTTGAGATTAACAAGTTTGATTGTATATTGCAATAACAATCATAGTTACGAATATAGGGGACAAATAGAAAAATGTGAATGTGACAAGTTTTTTTTTTATTTACGTATACAAATCTTACTAGGAGCGTTGTCAAATCCTTTATTCTTTAGGTATTTTTTTAATGAAAATGGAGAATTCCAACAATAGCCCTTTATTTTTGAGGTGTTGACAGGACGTAATTTATGTGCTAACTGACTAAGAAACAAAGAAGATAGCTGATAAATCTTACATTCGGCTCGATATAACAATGACACATACTTCCTCGCATAATCCCATGCATATGCTTGAATAAATAGATTAATGTATGTAGAGCAGAATATTTTAACTGCAAATTGAAGTCATGTTTACCGCCATTTCCTCTGTGTGCTTCCCTCAATTGCTAAACCTTACTAGGGAAATCCGTCTCAGGACAAAAGAGTCAAGGTTCACATTCAAAATACAGCTTAATGTTGAATGCGCTGGAAATATGTTCAAAGGTCTCTACTTGAGAATGTCCAGCCTAGGTGGACCTTGGTTTGAGCGTGTTGTTTGTGGAATGTTGAGTTAATCTTGATGGCAAAATGGACAAGGAGAATGTAAGTTGCTTTGGCAAATGGAGTGGGAGTTAGATTTGACAGGACATTCTTGGTCGCTTAGTCAGGCCTGATTAAAAAAAACAAAAAAAACAAAAAAAGACACTAAATATTTAAAACGGATAGATGACAAGGGAAAATCAAAAGAATAAATGGTCCAAGTTTAAAATTAATCGAAATCAATGCGTGAAGGAGTTCCCAACTGCCTATATTGTTTCATAATATTTAATGATAAGACATGTTTTTCAAGGTGTTGTAAAATTATCCGCCGTAAGCTGAAAGATTACCATTGATTTTTTGTAAATAGATATATGTATTCTAAATTATATATAACAAGGATATGTTATATTTATACTTTAATTTGACAATCGACTGGAGATGATTTTAAAAAATTCAATAATATATAATATTTTAATATATACTCTCATAAAACACTTTTGTTGTCGTACATAATATAAGCTGACGTTTTATACTGAGAAGTGTCAATATATTTTGTTTTAATATATACATTTTCAGCAATTTTTTATACCCTTAGACTTATTTATTATTACTAGACAGAGAAATCAATGAAGAAAAACGTAATTAAAGCTGATCCTATATATGAATAGACTGCTTCGTTTCAAACAATGAAAACGTTTGTGTCAGACAAAAAGAGTGAAAAAATAAAGAAAGAATTGACGAAGATAAAAAGCAATTGCATTTATTGCTTTTTTTCTTTACAGAATTCTTTCGGCTGGAAAGCTTCAGTATTTTCCTGCTTGATGGGTTCCAAGATATAAATGACATTGTGCTGTTTTAGATTTATCTCTCATGCAAACATGTTCTGTCTTAATTAAAAATAAATCATTCCGATATTATGTTAGCACATTACATTGCTACCAGTAAACTAACAACTTAATTTTCTTTAGAAAATGCGAGATATCAGTGTTTTCTCTCTATATTATTTCAGGTTTTCTCTCTTTGAATATTTTGCTTATAATCATTTAATATGCATAATTAGATCTTAAATGTGAATATAGGTAATTGGATAGTCAACAGGCTAATCTACTTATGTAGAACTATTCATAAATGAGATTTTCAAATTACTTAAATATGACCGGCAAGATTTAATGTACGTGCAGATATTTATGGAAAGTTGCTTCTAATGCATTGACTTTCAAATGCAATGACTATCCACCGTTATTTGCAAAGAAACAAATTAAATATACACTATGTGTAATAGTTTGTAGAGGTATAATTATCGAATATAGGTGCAAAAGTCAATAGGTTAAAATATGTGTTTTTATAAAACCCATCTTCAGATAAGATCGATTTTTATGTATAACTTATAATCTCAATGGGAACTGGCAAACAATATAAGCAAAATACATTCAAGATTCTAAATATAAAAGCTTCAGTTTTATTTTTATTTTGATAATGGCATTCATAGAAAAAAAAAAGGACCAACAGAACGCTAATTTCAGTAGATGACTTCGTATCTTAGTCATATAAATAGAACAATACACACACACACACACACACACACATATATATATATATATATATATACATATATATATACACACACACATATATATATATATGTATATACATATATGTATATGTATATATATGTATACATACACATATATACACACATATATGTGTGTGTGTCATTCGCAGACAGTACTCTCTCTCTCTCTCTATATATATATATATATATATATATATATATATATATATATATATACAAACATACATACATGCACACACACACATATATATATATATATATATATATATATATATATATATATATATACATTACGTGATAAGTTAAAATAGCAAATAACAATATAAATAATAGTTTGTAAAGTAACATCTCATTCATGAACCCCATTCTCTAAAAACGAATTAATCACAGTACCTTTTCGATTCACTGATTTAGATATTAAATAAAGGTACACAGGTAAAATAGGAATAATTACAGTGTCACTCATACATTTCCTAAATAAATTAAAAATCATTGTTTCATTATTTCTTGATTATGATCATGTAATCTCAATTGTATTGTATGAAAAATTCTGTGGAGCCTTGTAAAAGTCGAAGCCATTTTGAATGCCTAATTGCCATATTTTTTAATGTATTATTGATTCGTATGCCTGCATTTATTCTGTGTACTTATAAAAAATACAATCAAATAAAATAGGTACGAAATATTTAAGAGTACATATGTATATATAAACAGTTTACAAATTTTATACATTAGCTTTATATCCACTGTGGAAGAACAAATGCATCTATCCAAATGCACCTATCAAGTTTTTGACATTTTCCTCTGCACGGCAATGTACTTCCGATGTCGGTCAACAAGCTTCATCATCAATTCCGAAAATGAGCTCACGAAGGCAAGTCTGCACCACTTGATTGTTTGGGCATCTGACACGCACAAAACTTACAGTAATCCAAATCATCATGCACTATGGCTTGTGAAAATCCATAGATGTGACCCACAATTGCCGTCACTTGTGCTAACGTGACTTATCGGTCTTCCCTGATAAACTTGTCGATCATCCGATTTTGTTCTTCCCCGTGTGAGGAAGATGGTCGTCGAATTCAGCTTTCACCTTTAAAGCCTTTTACTTTCTAGTACCCTTTTCATTGATACATAATCTCTTGATTTCAATTTTTAGAAAAAGCAGGCAATGCATTTGTGCAGATTTCAATCACTCTGTCCACAGAAAAAAAAAGTATTATATTAAAGGTGAAATCGCTTTGTGAAATAGCCATACCCTGAACTTGTTGCTCTCTGCCACTTGACTGAACCATCGAATTCTACACGAAGATATCTGTCAGCATCTCCCAGCTGTTTGTACCGCGTACATTCAAAATTGTTTTAACATTCTCAGTTACCCTCATTATTTGCCATGTTCTTCCTGATTTATATATATATATATATATATATATATATATATATATATATATATATATATATATATATATATATATATATATATATGACCTTACATTCCAATATTTAATGATTCTATCAGTGACACTGATAAAAATTACGATTTTTGAAAAAGAGGTTCAATGTAGCTACATACCTCAACAAAAACACTTAAAACAAAACAATCATTTCATGTTTCGTGATATACTCATTTTCTCTTTTCATATATATATATATATATAATCACGCATATATGTGTGCATGCCTATTTCTGTGATGTACGTCAGTTTCGAGAAACCATGGATTTTCTCTCAAAAGTTATAGATCTGGAGCTGATGGCGCGCAGAATCTGTTATGGCTGTACAGGCACACCCACAAACGAGTCTCAGTTTGACGGGCTTAATTTTGTCAATACTGTAATAGAAAAATATATGCACATTTTGAAAATGAGCGCTTATCATTGTTCTATTTTTTCTGGGTCGCAAATCCAAGAAAGGACCATGTTGATATACCCAGTCTTTAGCGTTTAATAATTGTCTAATCGGCTTAAAAGTTTAATAATAATAATAATAATAATAATAATAATAATAATAATAATAATCATTTTCATATTCATAATCTCAATCTCTTGCCAAGTTCGACAATGTGTTGAAGTGTCTTCTCAGTTGTTTAAAATGTTTCAGTGACGACATAGGTATGGACTTCTTAGATAAATGAGCAAAAGTAAAATTCAAGAAAGGAAGAATTGCTGAAACACTCTTCATAGATTTAAATTTTGTCACAAATATTAGGGAACTGGGACATGATGAACCATAGGAATACCTAGGAATTAGCGAAGGAGACGGACAACACCCCGAAATGAAGGAGAAGGTAAGAAAAGAGTACTACAGGCGTGTAGGTCTGGTAATAAATACCGAGCTAAACACAAAAAACAGAATATTAGCCATTGACTGTCCGTGTGGTACAATACAGCTTTAATGTCCTTAAATGAACGATAGCTAAAATTATGCGAATGGACGCCAAAACGAGAAAGCTTTTCACTTGCTATCGCATGCATTATCCCGAAGCTGATATTGATCGTCTGTATGTGCCCAGATCCGAAAAAGTCAGATGATTAGTTCAACTAGAACTGTCCTACCAAATTACAACAGTTGGCATCCAAAGATACTGGGGAACTACAGACGACTGGATGATGTTATATGTCAAAGAACATGAAAGTAGTAAGCTTATTTCCTTCGTAATAAAGGAAGAGACAATTTCAAAATGGAGTTTCGAATAGGCGCAGAAATGCAAATAAAACACACTACACAGGCAGAAGCTACAAAGCACTTAGAAAAGAAAGCAAAAGCAAATACAACCGGCCAGATACAAAGACAATGCCAAGATAAACCGCTTTATGGCCAATACTCTGCCAATACCAAATAAGCTGACGTAGACAAAACCCGTACCCATCAGCGGCTATGTAGTGCAGGGTTAAAAGTTGAAACTGAAGGTTTTATCCTTGCTACACAGGACCAATGCTTGTTAACTAGAAATTATCAAGCACATATGCTAAAATATTGTGTTAGCCCAAAATGCAGATTCTGGGATTAATATCCAGAAACAATTGATCATCTTGTATCAGGTTGCACGATATTGGCACCCACTTAATTTAAAACCCGGCATGACAGAGTGGGCCAATATTTGCACTGGAAACTGATAGAAGCTGTTATGAACACCACCAATGCCCGGTTACGGTGATAGTAACTTTTAAAATTATATTGCTCTGCACAATACACACTGACAGAACAATCAAAGCTAACCGCCCAGACAGTGTTATTAAAGACCACAAACAAAAAAGTGTCTCCTTATCGATATGGTAGTCCCTGCAGACTCCAATGTATCTTTGAAGATATTCAAAAAGCTGTCAAAAAACAAGGTCCTTGAAATAGAAATCTCAAAAATGTGGCACATGGGAACATCAACAATCCCTGTTGTATCCCTCGGATTGGTTGGAAAAGATTCCGGTAGACTAATTGAAGGGATTCCTGGAAGCACATTCCTCAAAGAAATACAAAAAAAAAATGTTCTCACAATTAAAGTCCACACTTTTCGAAGGGCTTTATGTATGTAAATTACGTGTTGTTTTTTTTGTTTTGTCATTTTTGTAAGTGGAAAGTGTCACGAAAATAATAATAATAATAATAATAATAATAATAATAATAATAATAATAACAATAATAATAATAATAATGATAATGGCACCCAGCGAATATAAAACACAGCATGAATGTATGGGTCAATATCTGCACTGGAAACATCTACTGAAAGGAAGCTGAAAGAAAATGTTATGAACTTCACCCGGACTCGTTTACGGAGATTTTATGGGACTGCGCAATACACACAGTCAGAAAATTCGAAGCTCATCGCCCAGTAATTTTTATTAGAGGCCGCAAAAAAAAAAACACCTTATTTATAGAGCAGTACCTGCAGATTGCAATGTTTCTTTGAAAATCTTCAAGAAATATTGCACATGAGAAATCAAAAAATTCCTGTTGCATCTGAGGATGTCGGATTGATTGGAAAAAATTCAATGGAATCAAGGAAAGGATTCCTGATTAAAAGAAATGCAAAAAAATATTCTGATGAGTACAGCCCACACCATACGAAGGGGTTGCATAATATGTGTGCTGTTATTTTTTTGCTCAATAATAATAATAATAATAATAATAATAATAATAATAATAATAATAATAATAATAATAATAGGCAATGCAGGCTAAGACTAGAGTAAATAGGAATCAGGCAGCGTGAAAAAAAGGTATGGACAATTTTACTAACTCTATCGTAGGTAACATTCACGTTCAAGTGGCACAGAAGATCGCCCTACTATTAACATTCCATATACTAAGAAAAGTGCTATGAATTAAATGACATTTCTCCTCTATGGCCTATGTTTGGACCTCTGCTCTACAAGATACAAAGCAGGAAACATAACATATAAAATAATAATAATAATTCTATGACTATATAATTAGATTTATTTACCCTGAGCTGCTTTTTGGTAACGAGATGTCTCATACTCGACAACTCACACAGTTCTTGTTTGTGCTAAAATCTGGTCCACATTTTTTAATTAAAACGTATACGAAATAAAACAACATGAATTTTGCGAGAAGATGCATCAATAATTTGAAAGATACAC
>OZ010582.1:5279135-5319135 GCA_963932145.1 Acanthosepion lycidas
TCTAGAAATTCCAATTGAATATTCACTGAAAGCCATTTATTAAGAAGAGGGAATTATTATATTTCTTCAGCTGCTATCTTGATAAATACATTAGTAAATTTGTAACTTCAACTTATAAAATTTAGGATTTGGGTTCGTAATTATTTTTAAAAGGATATATCATTATAAATATTATATACATGTCGTTGTTCTTATCAGCCTCGATCTTCATAAGGTGCTTCTCTGTCCGGGTAGTATCCATGGATTTCAAACTAAACACATTATTTAATCTATACATTTGATTGTTCTCATCCCGCTGAAAATATCTAGCTATAACTTATCTAGGTCTGATTAATACTGATCAGTATTTAGTCGGTGTGTTTCCGTTACCCGCTTCAAATATTGTAGTGTGATTATTTATTAATTCGGTTTGATCACGAACAAACTGAATTCATAAAAATGAAATAGGTCGCACGACTACATACCTATCCAGACGCCTTACGTTACACCTATGCGTGCATAGCTCTATTAGAATCCATTTAAATATATACACAAACTTACCAGGCTCCAGCCGAAACATACTAGTAGAAAATACAAACATAATAAACTCATCTACATGTAAAAAAAGATTAAAAATAGTGGAAGCCTTAATAATAAAAAAGGAAAAAGCCAACACTTAATAACATTAACGGAGATAACGGCCACAATATGCTAATTGTGTTCGGAAACTCGAGAATGTTACCCACAACCCATACTTCCAATTAAAAAGCAAAAATAAAATCATCCTTGATAATGGCTAAAAGTATAGCCGAAAGCGCTCGGAATTACAGAACATTTTGAAAGATTCTAGACACTCTTTGTCCCGAAAAGAAACATGTTCGAAGACATGAAAAATTAAATAAAAAATCTTAAACTTAGTATCTTGCCAGTTGCCTTTAAATAAACATTTATAAATGAATGATTTCTATCTAAACAAATAATATATATATATATATATATATATATATATATATATATATATATATATATATATCAGAATTATTGAATGTGTACATGTACTTATACGCTTTTTGTTTACATCCATAGTCGCTATGGAATACTTCTTTTCTTTCAACCTATGCACTCTAAAACATTAGTTTTCCAGATTTTACGAAAGCTAATGAAAATGATATAATTTATATTTGAAGTAATTAATATATAACCGACAATAGGAAAAAAAAAAGAGACAGACTACAACTCAATAACATGTAGCGCTTTTTGTCCATCTGATAAATGTTACCTATGCGACCTGTCATGGCGTCTACGGAATGCTGGCGTCATTGTATAATTTTATCACTTCTTGTATTTCCAGTTTTGTCCATAATTGAGATGCTATTGTTCGTTGCGCTTGCAGTGTATTTAATGAGGCCTGCAATGAGTGCCACACAAATAATGGCATACAAATCTGATGAATTCTATGTGCAATGATGTACATGGCTATCAGCCCAATTTTTCTTTGAATCGCTTCTGTGTCTTCCGCTTGCGACAGATGGATGCATTATCTTGCTAACACAGCAGTCAACCCCAGAAAAGATGCTAAGTATAAATGGGTACAAATACATTAAAATAATCTCGTCTGCCAATCATAAATGTCTTTTGTTTCAATAGCAATCCGTAAAAATTCCAACAGAACTGTTTCGCCAACAATAGAAAAACACCACAACATTACGTAAAGAACTTGTTAATAGAATGAAATCTTTGAAAAATATAATTTCCTCGAAACACGAACTTGAAAATCAGGGATCCTGATGAGTTTAATAGGTAGTCAATGAGCAATTTCAACAATCCAATGAAACGACCTATCACTCTATACAACGATGAATGATGCGCTTGTTTATTGACAAGTACGAAACACCATCATTTTCATTGGATACGTGAAAGTGCATTCGCGTATCTTTGAAGTGTTTTCATCTATCATGTATTATCTGTGTGCTGCAAGAGTTTTCATGCGCTGTTGTCAATTATCCGAAAATAAAATATTCCCGGTAAATCGATGTTAAAATCTAAAAGAGAGTTCAATTATCGTGGCTAGCAGAGCAACATAGCTAAAGCCAAACTGACTCTTTAACTACGACATTCTAAGCATAAGATTCTATAAAGAAATTATTAATGTTATTACATACACTAATATCTTCTCTTCAGTTATATTAGTCTTTTATGTATATTAAAGGCAATTATCTTTTGTAGAATTATAATATTGGCGGCCTAGAAGACTTGCTACTGTGAAAATGACGAGAGCCAGATATTAAGAAATAAAGTCGAATATCAGCTTATATTTTGAGAATTTCCCCTACATGATGTAAAGGGGCAACTTGCTTGCAAATATATCCCGGATATGGTGAATATAATTTAGCTAAAATATTTAAATAATGCAATGAAATATAATTATATCTTTAATCGTGCCACTGAGACTCCGCCAAATTTTCTCTTTCATTTTCCTCTCTCTCTTTCTCTCTCTCTCTCTCATATATATATATATATATATATATATATATATATATATATATATATATATATGAAGTGAACATTGAAGTCAACATTTAGAAGCGACAGGTTGTTTCATGCTAGACGCAATCGTTGCCTGACGATTGCGTCTATCATGAAACAGCCTGTCGCCTCTAAATATTGACCTCAATATTCACTTTTGTATTAACATTACCATGTTCTATCTCTGATTTGAGCATTTATTCCATAAATATAGGACTATTTTTCTTCCTATATATATATATATATATATAGATATATATATATATATATATATATATATATATATATATATATATATATATATATATATATATATATATAGATAGATAGATAGATAAATAGATAGATAGATAGATAGATGTAATTGTGTGTGTGTATGTGTGTGTGTGCGTGATGACTGTGCGAAAAAGTATGAAACTGTTAGTCGTGGTCGGTAAATGCGCATTGGAAAATTAATAAAGACAAAAAGTAAATTTATTTTAGTCGACACATTTCACTTCTGAGTGACTTTATAAAGGGAAATGATTTGCTTTGAAAAAGTCAGCTAAGGCAAGTTTTCATTTTGTCTATATTTACACTATCCTTTTACATATATACTCTATCTGAAATTTTTACAAACACAAACATACACGCGCAAACACTCACACGCACACATATATATTATGTCTTTCTCTCTCTCTCTCTCTCTCTCTATATATATATATATATATATATATATATATATATATATGGAGAGAGAGGGAGATAGATAGAGAGATAGTTAGATAGATAGATTTCTACCCCCATTTGACAAATATTTACAAATATGAACAATCTTCTCTAGTAGATTATAAGCATCATTTTAAATTAAATTTATTCCGAACTTCAGTGAAAGTTTTTGTCTTTTAAATCTTTTTGTCGCATTTTCTGTCATTTTTCATTTCATTTTTAAATTTCAGGTAAAATATACAATTATTGTCGCAATCATTGGCATTAAGAGATGGGAATCTAAAGCTTAATATGATAGCAGGACAAAACGTATAGAAAGCATACAAGTGCTGAGAAGCGAAGTGGAAGAAATCCACTCTTGGTTCAACAGAACATATAATAATCAAATAAATGCATCTAGGAGGTTAGGTTTTCGTTATATCGGTGTCTGTAGAGCCGGTGCCAGCTAACGAATAACAGATGAGATGTAGGAAGTGGGAGAAAGGGAAAGAAAGGAGGATTTTCACTTCACTTTCTATGATATTGCCATCGTAGATCAGTATGACCTGCACATGCGCAGATGGCATGACTTTTCCTCGAGTTAGCGAGATGGAGCTGTCATGCTCCCTCCACCCATGAAACCAGGGCTCGAAGCGAGGCTGCTACGAAGCCAGACAATCGTCCAGACTACAAGTTTCTCTTCTTTTTATATTATTGTTATCTGCTAGGAAAGAGATTACGGATAAAAATGAAATAAAATACAGACGGTTGCTGAGAAATATGAAACAATTCATACAATAAATGTCTTCAGAATTGTCATATGTTTAGTGTTTCATTTTTTTCCGTTACTTTGCGTGATTTAGATTTACTTAGCAAATGATTATATATTTTTTTTTTATTATAATGGATTTTTATTTTTCCCTTTCCCCACATTCCTCTTCTGCTATATTTGTTTGCAAATATGTCTTTTACATTACAGGCGTCTCGAGAGTTTTTTTTTTCCCCCTTTCGCTTGAAGTACACTTTAAATAAGATCTCAAACATTTATTGTTCGTTTTGATTGGACTTTCTCTTAATGTCTTAATAATTACAAGTCAATCTTTTTGTCTCTTCAACATTTTATTCCACAGATTTTTTTCCACTCATTTTTATCGTTTAATTATTGTTTTCAATTTAAAAAGCAACTTAAAAAATGTATTTTTTTTCATCTTCACCCATATTATTCGATTTATTTCTTCATTGATCAAGACCAAATTCTTGTGAACGAATTCGACCTCTCTTTAATTGTTTTTTTTTAATTCTATTTAAGTCAAACAGATCATTAAGACGTTTCAGGAAGTCAATTAAATCTCTAACCGCGCATTTGCTACGACGTCTGTCTTCCCCTGATAAACTTTCTTGTAATTCATCTTCAGTTTCACTTTGTTCATTTTTGGAAGAAAACTAAAAATATATCCTCATACAAAATATCCTCCGGGTTCTGTAGTAAAAATTTCTTGAAATTACGATATATATTTTGTAAATTTTAACATTACAGCTACTTTCACTCGAATACTCAGTTGAACATACACATGTCTGTCTGTTATCTCTCTGTCTGCCTGTGACTCATTTTCTCTGTCGATTTCTCTGTTTCCGAGTGTCAGTATGTATGTCTGAATTTCTCGCTCTCTCTCTCTCTCCACACAAACACGCAATCATATATACATAAAAGAAGACAGTTATTTCAATACGAAGTTGCGATAGTCTGTTTCATTAATGTACGCAATCTTCAAGCCAAGAAGATTGCATTCACTCACGGAACTTAAGTTTATATGTAGACGCTAGGTCTCCATAATACTGACCAATTTAGCCGTAAATACAGCATACACTGAAACTGTAATTTTATCGTATATATAGTATCATTTAAATGGTAAAGATATTCGTTTTTGCCTGATTTTTTGGTTTGATTTGTGTAATATGAAAATAGATAAAAATAGCAGTTGCAACCATTTTTATCGATGCGTTTGGAACATTCTAGTGAGTTTTTTTTCTATCTACGATTCTTCTGAAATTTGTGGCTGAACTGAACTGAACTATACAAGATATTACTAAATCGGCATGAATTCAAAGAAATTTCTTGAGTATAAAGGTCGTCCCATTCCACTTAATTTCGGTGAATATATTTTCTCATACGGAACTCCAGTAGAGAGTAGAATATAAAATCGAATCTATTAGGCATTTCCAAAAAAGAAAATAAAAGCAGGAATAATTCACTGGTGACTCTTATTGATTGCTGTATGAATCGCACAAGTTGCGTTCGTCTCTACCAACAAAAGTTTTCAGTAAAAACATGTATATCATTAAAAAGCGTAAAATAAACTTTTTTGGTATTTACTATTCAGAAAACTCATACATTCCAACCATGACGTTTGAATTAATTGCATAGTGAGACAAAAAGTAATGTGAAAAATATAGTTGTTCCTCCGAAAAAAATTAAGTAAGTCAAAACAAGGAAAGGGCAAAAATAAAAATGACAGACTCTGATATGATAAACATTGTAAGAGCATAAGGATTTATGTATCTACAATTACAGATGGACTTTAACTGGGCAAAATTTTCACAAAACTGGATGGCATTAGTGAATCTACACAAATCACACCATTACAACAGCATAGGATCCTACTGTTATGGTCCGATTCCTTGTACCACAGTGATAGTTCAAGGTAGAACCAATAAAGAAGAACTCGAACAGGGATATGGAATAACAGGAATATATACAGAGAGGTAGAAAAATGTTAGTACGAACAATCAGGTTTAGTAGTAACTGTCTGAACACGAATCTGTTTCAGACTGCCTCTGACTCGACTGACTGACTCGGTCGCTCTGACTGACTGACTGACAGACTCCTGACGGACTTCACTCCAGACTTTAGACTGTACTCTACTTTTTTCTATATGCCCGTATTTTCGAGTCTAGATAATTCTTGGTCAAGCTTTTCTATTGATGCAAACGGTACACTCCTTTTTTCTTGAAATCCCTCGCGCATAACAAGTGGCGACGAAGATTCGAACTCTCACGTGAAGAACAAACAACAAAATCATCTCTCGTCAACATAACAGTGACGACGAGGAAACAAACTCCCTACTCGGAGGACATATTTTTTTTTGCTATCCGTCGTACGTAACACATACATATACACACGCAATATATGTGTTGAAAGTTAGTGTCAGTTAATCCTCAAGCGATTGACTACAAAAGAGCAGTTTTACCTCACGATATCGACACAGTACAAACGTATTGATTTAAAGATCTTCTCGCGATAAATTTGCTCCGATGTATAAACTGACAAGTAAATCGATTTTCCTCATCTCAGCGACCCTACATCCACCGAAAACGAGAGAGAAAATTACTCGAAAATTCATTCAGAAGGAGACGACAAAAAGGAAAAATGAAACGCATTTTTTTTCCTTCACTAATTTTAGGGCTTAAAGAGAGGACAAACATCTTTGGTGGTATCAAAATATAAATTAATTAAATAATTCATACATACAAATATATTAGGAAAGGGAATTTGTAAATAGTTGATACAAGTTTTTATTAGCTTGTATATATATATATATATATATATATATATATATATATATATATATATGTACGTATATATATATATATATATATATATATATATATATATATATATATATATATATATATTTATGTACGTATATATATATATGTACGTATATATATATATATATATATATATATATATATATATATCTATATATATATATATATATATATATATATATATATATATTTGATGCCAATTAATATTTTTCGTTTCCCGCAGGCGTGTTTATTTGTTTTGATTTTGTCTACTGAACAGTATATTGGGGTCACTATGTAGCAATTCACTCCACCAGAAATTTGTAAACGGCATGGTATCCTGCTTGGAATTCGCGCCGGAAATTTCAATACGAACAATTCAGTGTTAATCTGAGGAGAGTACAGAGGATTCGAAAAGAGTTGGACGAGTAAAAAGCTGATTCCGAAGTTTTTTAGTAATCGGCAGGATTCGTCATTCCACAGGGTCTCAGACTCAAAACGGGATTCGACATCAAGTGCTTTGAGAAGTTATTTCTGCTCTGCGTCAAGAGAGTGGTTTGTAGAAGACCCTATGTCTGACAACAGGAGACTAAACCATACAACACAAGCAGGAGAACGCACTCATGTCAGTCAGACAATTTCATCGAACACATCACCCCTTAGATCTGATCAGCTATCACTCCATACTGCGACACCCTAGATTATTATGTGTGAGTCTCAGTTCGGCGAAAGACCAACAAACCTCCTTGTAACATAAAAGATGAAATGATTGCAAATATTAGGCAGTATTCACCAACTTAAACAAGGAGATTGTCCAGAAGATTTGTAGGAGATTCCTAAGTCGTAGAGAGGGTCGGTTTAAAGCCAATGGTTATTTTATTGATTAATTTACTCTTGAGACTTTTAAGATATTTTTGCGTAATTTTTTTAAATATATCTGTTAAAATGAAATACCAGGGTTATGTGAAATTTTGAGTAATTTCTTTCGACAAATTTATTCTGTCTAATTTATTATTACTTCAACAGATCTCTCTAGTCTATACACATATATTTTACTTGTTTTAGCATTATTTTTATTCTGCAGAATATTGAAATTAATAAAAACAATTCTAGATCTAAATAACCTACCAGGAAAACATAATATATATATATATATATATATATATATATATATATATATATATATATATATATATATATATATGAAATGAGAACGAATGGAATATAAATTCAAAAGTTCTTAACATTAATTTAAAATAGGGCTCAATGCAATTCAGTAGTAGAGCAATATTCTTTATGTTACATTCGAAAATGTAGAAACAACAGTACATAAATGAACTCATATATATATATATATATATATATATATATATATATATATATATATATATATATATATATATACGCGTGTTTTGTAGGATTTACTATAATACCCGAAAAATATTGTCAAAGATGAATCAGTGTAAAAGCATTTAATGAGTTTTTATCGCTGTCGTGAAGCGTTAGGTTTAAAGGGAAAGCCGAAGTGATTATTTTTAGATTAAAGAGCAATAAACTTAATACGCCTTCTCAAATTCGACCAATTGAAATTGGTTATTCCCTATATGCTCGTATGTGCGTTGTTTATTTTACGATGACAGTTGACATTATTTATGCTTTTGATCTTATGATTATTGTTAACAAATGTGAGATAAAGGCACACTTAATGCATGTACATCTGAGTGAATCCTTTTATCGCCTGATCAGACAGATATTTATTTAGTCCTCCTTGTGGTATGCTGTTGTATGTTCAACTTGTAGTTCGTTATAATATTATTAAGCAGACTATTTATGAGAGAGAGATAGAGAGATAGAGAGAAAGAGAGATTATGTATATTTAAGCAGCAATTTTTCATTAATGCATGTTTCATTAAATAATATAGACAGGTTTTGTCTATTTATTCTAAGTAATTTCCTTTCATATTGTCTGATAATCTTAATAGCATTGTCATTGAAAGACGAAAGGAAATCACCATATTGATACATGTTTAAATCCAATCTAAGCTTTCGGCTTACATAAACCATTATCAAAGATGGCAATTACTTTACAATATATCAACCAATACACGGACTATAATGATAATGTTATTTAGCTTATCAGACAATATGAAAGGAACTTACGTAAAATAAATAAACTAAACTTGTCTATATTATTTAATGAAACATGCATCAATATATATATATATATATATATATATATATATATATATATATACATATACATATATATTAAATGCATAGTGTGTGTATGTTAGTTTGTTGAAGAGAGAAAATAGATCAAGCTGTTGAAAATAGCTATGGATATATTTAATATCTGTATATTAATTTCCTTTGTTTTGCGAGGAGATACAAGTTGCATCAGAAACATTCATCTCGACGTAATATAACAAGTGAATACACAAAGCAATCTCGGATATACAATATTTCTTTAATATTGAGCCTGTATTTCTGTGACGACACACACAAATATAAAATGCTAACTCAGTGCCGTAGAGAACTGTACGTTAATAAGATGTTTGAATGACAAAGTCGAACTATCTTAATCTCTGTACTGAATATATTTAAACGAAGAACATAGGTTCAAGCACGACAAGAATTTTTCTTATCACTTACATACAAGAGAAATGATAGTAATATTCTTGCTGATATGTTGATACTTGTACACTTCGTCTGTCAGTTACACCACCCACCATTGAAGGTTCACTTTGTGATAATCTCTACTAAATTGTTTGGGACTGTCAATTTCGGACGGAGCCACTTGGTTATGAATTGGTAATTTTTTTCTTCACTGTAGACATTTTCATGTCTCCCAAATAATGAGAGAACTCGAGAAAACATCGTTAACATGATGGGCAACCCATTTTCAAGTCACTACGTAGTAATAATCTTTCCTTTCTTCAATTGCAGATTGAACTCACACTTAGGAAGTAAAGCTAATATGTCATATTGGATGTAATAAAAAAAAGGTTGGTGTCAGAATGAGAAGTAACATATTGCTGTATTGAAATCACCGGATACAGCATTACATGAAGTAGTGAATAATTTTGCTTCTGAGACATTTTACATGAAGATGAGTTAGAACTAAGAGCAGTTTCAATTAAAAGCGACAGGCTGAAGATTGTCGCTTTTACTTTTACGCAATTTCGAAAGGAAATAATTTAACTGCTTTTTTATTGAAGAGATGATAGATTTTTCTCTCCTTACTGTCAACGGGAGTTGATAAAGTAAAGTGTGGTTTCCATGCAAAAATTGTTTAACGGAATAGATTAAAAAAATAACATTACAAAATAATGTATGGATGCTAAAAGATTAAGCCACGTACGAGGAAATTCAAATAAAATATCGACTTTAAATGCGATAAAAGTTAAATCTCATAAATTATCTGAGATAAATACATTTTAATACGCATTAAGAAACCTCAAGTGACAATCTATCAAAACATATTTTCGGAAACTATGAGAAAATTCTGTAACAGTTCAATATTTTTTTCAGATTTATAATCCATAAACGTTGAAGTTCTGTCCGCTTGATTTATTAAGCTGGTTTTGTTATTTTGTTACTTTTATATAGTGTTTTCCCCTATTTGTTACCTAAGATGATTTTCTTATAAATGGAAGCTTCAATATGTGGAGGTAACAACATAAAAAAGTGTACAATTGTCAATAAAATTTGAAGTAAGATTTTGTGAGAAAACGAGAAAAGGAAAACTCTACTTCAAATATATGAGGTGTTGAATATAACCCCTTCTGAAGACTAATCTATACTTGAAATGCAGTATGCATCAGCTATGGCTATCAAAAATTAGTTATGATAAAAATGCTATTAGTAATAATGATTATGCATTTATAAGATTTCTACATAAGAGTGATTTATTCCGTTATCGGTGAAGGCATTTGTATGTATTAAACATCACTGTTTCCCTTTATATATATTTAATTTTTTTAGTTTCACCTTCTGATCATCTTATCGATCAATGTTTCTTTTTATAAAAATATCATTACTTTGGGCCTTTTGCCCAGTTCATTTAATGTTTTAGTATTTCCAAATTTTCGCTGGACTTTAAATGATATATTCATTAGTTTCCTTCCTACTCATAATTAATTTTAGTAATCTTTCTGCCGGAATAATTTCAATATTTACTTTCATTTAATTCTATTTCTCCTGAAGTAAATATATATTTAAAATGCAATAATAATTAAGAATACGCGCTGAAATATATATATATATATATATATATATATATATATATATATATATATATATATATATATATATATATATATATATATATATATTTAAGATCCTCACTTACTTTAGGTTAAATAATTTTTCTCAAAAGATCATACAACATAGCTTCATTGTACTACTACTACTACTACTACTACTACTACTGATACTACTATTATTATTTTTTATTACTGTTATTATCATTAAGAATAGTGATATTACGATCAACATGGCCCTGATCATAATGTTCTTTTTCTTCTATTTATTATTATCATTGTTATTATTGTTGTTGTTGCTGTTGTTGTACGGGTGCCTAAAGTAAGCTTGTCCATCTGCTTCGGAGTTGTGGATATGTGTTATTATTTCATCAAAAATAATTTCTTTTATTATAGATAACATTTTTTTGCTGTTTTGCCAGCCCTTGCTTTCTTTCTATCTATCTATCTATCTATCTATCTATCTATCTATCTATCTATCTATCTATCTATCTTTCTTTCTTTCACGCCCATTTCCCATAATTTCCTCAGTTCTCTGATGAAGATCATATTTTTTATCAAGATTACCTTTTTCTTAAACTTTTATTCTATGCTTAGCCGGGACAAGAAATGTTATTATTATTATTATTATTATTATTATTATTATTATTAGAACTCCATTATCACAATATGAACCAATCGCTATTTCGTAATCTGACAGACAATAAGCAGACCTTTGAGTGTAAATAAATATAAAATAGCTATTTATTATTTTTATCTGTAATTTATCACCTCACATTTTTGTGGGTTGCTTCAGGGATTGCTCTCTAGTTTGTATACAAGAGGAAGTTCTAACTTTGTAAACTTAAAAGATTTTACTTGATATTTTTTTGTTACGAAAGCAAAGAAGAAATCTTAGAGTATGAAAAGAAATCGACTAAAATCTCTCCTCATTCTCGAATCAGGATATCATATAAAAATCTAATATCTGCTTTTTCGTGATTGCTAAAATTACGGTGAGCAGCTCACCCTTTTTAAAGAAAACCTGCCACATCTCTGTTGGAAGACTGTAAAATGCACAAGCCTGAAGCAATGGAAGATCTTCAAATAAAATTGGCAAAATACACCCTTGAATTGAAACGAGAGCAAATGTTCTCACGTCTCTAGCTGAAAAGAGTTTCTATTGATCTGTACTTGATGAGACGTGATGTAACGTCTGTGTATCCTTAGTGCTGATTGAATATATGACCGTGTGCCTTGTAGCTGAATATAACCAACATGAATTAAGCCTGATTTGAGCGAGAGCACTATAACTATATGAACGCATATCTACTAAGTAAGGCATAAGGCCAAGGAAAAAACGTAATATTTAACAAAAATGAGTTGAGCCAATCTTCCAATGTGGGACAAATATTCTGTTGAAAAGTAAAATACTGCCTTATTTCTTTCGGACATTTGTTTCATGTACAGACCGGATGCAAAATATATAGAGACAGCATGGAACATTGCGCGACAATTACTTTTCTATATCATGTAACATCCCAGCGATTTACTAATCCTTATTCCTCATTAAGGCAGTGCAGTTCAATTGATCTGGCATTCTGAGAAACATGAGAAATTCTTTCCAGGAATGTTTATATTACTTTTTCTCTCCGATAAGTTTGAGTCTTTTCTAGCCTTGTAAATGCATGTAGACATTTAGATTAATTTGAAATCAACAAAATATAACTCATTCCATAATTGGCCACTCTCATAGGAAATAATGAAATCTAAAGAATTTTTATCTCCACTGCTTGATGAGTAATTACAGTGTTACGGATATGTAAACTACATATTTATTGGAAACTAAAACGTATAATTGTTGAAATATGACATAGTTTGAACAATATCAATTTCTCTTTTGTACAATTATAAGTGCATGAGAAATATATTGAATTAAAAAAAAAATCCGAATTGCAAATTGCTTTAAAATCAAACAGAAATTACATTTGATTGATAAAGAGAATTTTCCAGAAATGACGAGAGAGAAACAACTGTAAAACAACGGTACCATTTGCTAAAAATGATAGGCTTGATGGGTCACTATGAAGCTCCTGCAGGACTCCAGTGCAATGGATTAAGGCAGCTGTCTAACTGTTCTGACTTGTCTCAAGCGTGCAGGTACATTTCAGCTTTAAAATTAATTGCATCAGAAATAATCTGCAGTTAAGCTACTATTCTTTACTTAAATCCTGTTCTTCCCTCGCATTTACACCTCTAATAATGATAAATAATTGTTTTATCGGATCAAATTTTCTTTTATGTCATTGGAATCTTCATGAGTTAATATATATTTTTATCTTCAACCTTCCGTTTGCAAATTGTATAAGTCAGTATTGGCCATCAATGAGTTCATATTAATGCATAAACTTGTAAACTAGTAAATAATACAGATATATAATATAGTGTATTAAACGCATTTTTCAGTTTCCCACATCTTTTGTATTTAATTATAAATAAATTACGTATGATACTGTTGAAACAATTTTTTATCAGTATTGTTACAAAAGAGTTACATCTTAGAGCAAAACCCACACAATATATTGTATATATAAGTATAATTATTTGTTGCATATTTTTAAATATATCTGTTGGTTACTTCTAATTTTGTTTCCTGTTGGACTGGATACATCAGCTAAGCAATCAGAAGGTAAACACTTTTTCAACGATATACATTGAAGCATTTAGCTGTGAATGTTACTGTTGAATTGGAGGCATGAGACCAATAATCATAGATTCGATTACCTTGTTTCATTATCAGTTTATCTTACATGAAATAATATTCCCTGGAATATTTTACAGTGTTATGAAAATCTGGCAAAGAGTAGAATATTCTAGAATCAATATTATTTCATGTAAGATATACTGATAATCAAACAAGATAAGCGAATCTATGATTATTGATTTCATGCCTCCGATCTAACAGCAACATTCACAGCTAAACGCTTCAAGCTACATTTTTGAAAAAATATTTATCTTCCGACGTTTTAGCTGATTTTACACGCAAGCTCCTGAATTTTTAAGTAGAACATTTAGCAGCCAAAGAAAAAATACAATCCATCCCTATGCAAACTACACACAACCGTAACTGTATTTGTTTATGATTGTCATCTTTGTGTGCCACATTTACTCTTCACATCTTTTCTAGCGTAAACAAAAATGCAATCTCAAAATACCAACATGGCAGCCATTCTATTAGGTTGGTGCAAAAATAATGACGTAATAATGTCGTTTTTTGACGTATTTTTAACGTCAAAAACGACATTATTACGTCATTATTTTTGCACTAACATAATATTATCGTATGTACTTAAATCGTTGCCCACATCTATATTGTTCAAAGCAGAGATATTTTAATAAATTCAATCACGGAATCCTAAGAAATATTCTGTTAGATACCACGCAATGCGCATACGTGCATCAAGAGATAAGTAGTCGGAAGGTAAAAATGTACGTATATAAAAGATATATCGTATTTGATAAGTCCCTGTCATAGACTGGTCCTCAGAAATCTTACAGAAACGAGCTAATGTAGAGATGTTCATTTTTTATGAAATGACCGGCTTAGTGTCATTTTGACAGAAAATGATATTTTTAGTAAATAATTTTGCCTATGTCACTGTGTACTTCTGAATATTGACACAAAAACTGAGAGATTTTATAAACATATTGATTTTTATTATTGCTATTTGGAAAACTCAACGCGTTTAGCTCTTCGCATTATAAAAATTGTTGTGATAATATTTCAAATTGTTATTCTCTATGCTAATCAACTGAGAAGAATATACAATGTGTTATATCCTTATCAGGCAGCTAGTCTACAATCGGTTTCCCCCAGACGTGCCGTTGCCTCCCTCTGCAACTATTCCGACGAGCCACATTCGCTGGTTCCCAGACTGCATGAATTTAAGCGAGCTGCCAGACTGATATCTCAGTCCCATGATTTCACTATCAAAACGGTTAAATGTAACCTTCTCTTCTACTCAAACAGCTTCTTCACTTGCACTTCCCATCTTTGGAACTTTCTTACCCTTATGTGCTTTCCCGATGACTATAATCTTCAAATAATCAAGTGTAATGTCAATCGACATCTGATAACCTGAGTTTTTTTTCCTCGATCTTCTCTGTATCCTTTCCTCAAACACGCCTATTTACCCTTGTTCTCATTACTCTGTGACCCATTGCTTTCTAGTGGCCCTCCAAAAAACAAACAAATATAGTAAATACCAACATTACAGTTATTATATTCAGTCAGATATTCTGCACTATTCATTGACGTGTGTTTGAACCACGGAATTATCTCAATGACGAGACAGATGTTTAAAGATTACCATGAGATATATCAATTTTGGAATTCATGTTTGACTAAGAAGATTTCTTGTAGGATTATCTAAATTATTTTGCTCAAAGGAAAGCTTTGAATTATATACCAAATGGGGATCAACTCAGAAAAAATAAAAGTTATACTAAATTATTTGGTCTATTATCTTTTATAATACAAAAATTGACTTCTTTAGATGAGCAGAACTTGTCCAAATCGTACATAACTGTATCGTAGATGGTTCAAACTCAGGATATTTGAGAATCATTTTTTGATATTATTTCTTCGTTCATTAACAGATTGATTTTTTTACCTAATGGAACATCGGAATTTGTTTCTTTTAATTAATTTAATCCATAACTGACATAGGAGCATATGTATTCAAGCTAGAAATAAATCGTTTTTCCTTATTTGGCAAGGCCTCGTGTCTTTTTTCCTAAGAAGACGGATGTATTCCTGAATGAACAGCATCAGGAAACACATAGAGATTTCATTTTGAAATACTTTGTAAACACCTTCATATCCACATCATATTAAGTTAAGCATTTTAAAATTCTAACTGAAATCATTCATGGAATGAATTATTGATTTATGTCTCCTTTAAAGTATTTATTATTCAATCATATTTTTCTCATTCGCAACTTTATTTTTATATTGTTTTTTGGGTTTGCTTCTATCTTCAGCAGAATAACGACAGATTATATTTTTTTCACATTTTGATTCGGTTTTTTAAAAATACGAAAATGATTTCATAACCCAATTATCCAAAATGACCTTAGCCAGGCACAACGCATTATTTTTGGTTTCAAGGACAAAGGTCACTTAGATTTTACGCGAACATATTTCTGAATCTGTTACCAGAATGAATGTGTCTAAATTCAGAATTGTTTAACATAACTACGTGTCATTTGATTCCTGATCCTAATTTCTTTAATTTTTGGTTAGTTTTGTCACATTTACAGAATCTAAATGCATCAAATTATCGCCTTTAGAATAGAAAATTCTCCCATAAAAAGAAATCAAATATATTTCTGCATGCCATAAATTCATTTATTTCCGACATTTAATGGCATTGCAAGGATAATTAAGATTATTTTACAAATCTAAATAAAAAGTTAGTGGATTTGCTGCATTTGCGGTATGAGTTTCAAATTTTCATTTTTAGTTCGGCAACACCTCCGTTCGTACAAAGAGAGGTTTGCTGATGTTATTTCCAATGTAGCATATCCTTTATTTTCATAACTTCGGATTATTTTGTTACGAAATGATAATTTATATCATTAAACTTGCGCAAAATTTAAAGTAAATAACATAATTAAACCTTTAATTATCCAATAAAATATTTCTATTACTGTACAAATGGATTTTATTAAACGTTGAAACGACGAATTACTGTGCATGTAATAAGATGCATATGTTTAGATATTAATGATTTTAACACGATAAAATTAGAAAATAACAGAACAGACTATAGATACAAAAGTGTTTATATTAAGTTTTACATTAGGATATTCGTACATGACCTCAAAAGAAAATCAAAGTTGACTAGATACATACGTTAAAAATCTCAGAGAATCAAAGATATTTGATATAAAACATCTTCATATTTAATTTTCTTATCTTTAATCCAAACATATTTTCAACACTACAGACTTTCCCCACAAACGAAAAGTCGTAAACCTATCGCTAATCTATCACTACTTCCATGACAAATGTTCAGATAAGCGCCATTCATTCAGACCTTGAGGGCTAAGAAACTTCTTTTTACGTTCATAGGTTTGAATCACCCTTATCTCCCCCGTATTTGGAAGGAATTGCCAAATCGCACACTTCTTCCGAGAACTGTAATTTATCGAACATATTCCGGCGTGAATGTCTCTTTGTAGACTGACATCTAAACCTCTTCGATCAAGGTCAATCGTTATCTATCATATATATAACCGATATTTTCACATTCTATATTACATTCATCTCACACATCTCATGCAGTAAACTTCTACTAAGAATGGCTGTCGAAGTTTGCTTTACGTGAACATTAGTTTAAACAAACACCGAAAAAAGAATATGTATCGTATATAGTAAAAGAAGTATATAATTCATTTATACATTGGGAGTTTCATTACATTAATTTCGATTGTTTTTCCTTACACACACACACATATGTATATATATATATATATATATATATATATATATATATATATATATATATATATATATATATATATATGATCTCTTATTGAAAGTTTTCTGTTTGCTCTTATCTGGTGAACAGAGCATAAGATGTAGAAATAATTGATAATCAGACGAGAATTTACAAATTCATTTTGTAGATGTTCGTATTACGGCGACAAATCGGTCATAATATTCGTATCATATTTGACAGCGTAAACACTACAGTGAAAGATGTCGGTAAATAAAACGCAATACTTTACATTGTAAAATAAAATAAACCTTATAGAATGTGAGCTCAAGTTCAAGGAAATTAAAATAATCCAATAAACGGAATGATCAAATATAAAATATTCATAAAAAATAACAAACATTTCCTCATAGGGTATAATTGAAAACGATTTTAATTTCGATCATTTTTGTAATGTAGCCTCTATGTAGATCATATTAAAATGTACCATTTTATGAAAAGAAACCAGGCCTACATTACTGAAATGGTCATGCTTTATTAACAGTCGCTTATAAATATTTATTCATTTAATATCTTGTGATGACGTGTGAGTTGACTTTACGATTCATATCAATAAAAACTGGTAATGCATATCAGAGTTCGAAATCTGGTTCTGATTACCTGCAATAAAATTGACTGAAAAATATTTCGAAAAAAATTTCTCTAACATGCATCGAAAACTGAAACAGAAAAGAAGGAATGACAAATGATTTAGGGAAATGAATCTCTTAAACTTATTTACAACAGATACCGCGTCAGCAGAAAGGTTTTTGGCATATTGAAAATTTAGATATTATCGTGTTATAGTAAAAGTTTGCCAAGACATTTTTTTCAAAACGGCTTACATAATTATATGTATTGATAACGTAAAAGACAAAGAAATTACTTCCCGAAAAAAACTATGAGAGGTATTAGGTTGGTGCAAAAATAATGACGTAATAATGTCGTTTTTTGACGTTATGCGTCAAAAAACGACATTATTACGTCATTATTTTTGCACCAACCTAATATATATTTCGATATAACTCCTACAAATTACAAGCAGCGTGTTCAAGTTCTTATAACATTAATTCAGTCAAAACTTATGCAAAAAGTCATAAACCTATTTACTGTTAAGATCATAAACCGAAACTATTGAAAAATATGTTTAAATCTTAAATTTTCCCGTGTGAATTTCTGAGGAGAGCATTTATAATTGTTTACATTATTTATTTTCCGACTAATGGTTTTCCGGGCAATATTTACATCAATGTGAACTTGAGGGAGATACATCTTCTGAAGCAAACTTTGCAGAAACGAAAAATGATAAATAACTTTGTGTACCCATCCCTTGCAACTATGGCAAACGATATAAATGTGAAAGCAGCAGAATCAAAGTAAGGTCTGTTGAATATCGAAAAGGTGTAATCTGTAGTTAGACAAATAAATCACACAAGAGTAGGAGTCGAAATATATGCTAGGCTAAGATAATCTCCTCCTTAAATCTAGTATAGATATAAATATTATATAGAATGCAATTAAGAAAACGAAATGGCTATGATGGAAGCCGAGCTAAGTGTAAGGTGGCAATAATAGGATTAGGCTTATTGCATCAAATTCTACGTTTACAGGGCGTTAGTTACAGGATTAAATGCATTGGTTCCTGAATTTGGTTGCATGCTTGGTACAGATAGGACTAACACTGATTCAGATATGTCACAATGGAGACATGAATAACAATAACTGAGTTACAGAAAAGAATAAGGCAATGGCAAGACGTATAAAAGATTTCGACAGCAAATCGAAAACAATGGTTCAGTTTGAATTATGCTGAAGGTTACTCTGTCGAGAGGTATATAAATAAATTCAGAAGCTTCAATAGAAAAAAAAAAGCCAGATAATAACAACTAACTTCATCTTATTAGGCTGGCCTTAATTAATGTAAATTATGTATTATCTTGTTTCTAAGAAGCTGTCACTCACATTTCTATTTCTCATGTAGCTGGAGTTAAAAACCACTACAGTGAAAACAGTAGAATTAACGTAATGTATCAGTCAGAGATAATAGACGAAGATATAAAATAATAACAAATATTATCATTCCTACAATTTTGGGGGATTTACAAAAGTCATTTTCTTGCAGAAATTAGGCTATCACGATTCTGCACATATTTTACATTATTTAAAAATTTCCATTAATCTAGGATAAATAACGGACAATGTTCTTCTTTTCAGAAATTCGATTGATTCATAATAGTCCTTTAGACTGGCTGACATCCAACACTAGAGATACAAGTCTACCCAGTTATTTAAGCTAAAACTATAGCGATTCATACTGATTCGTTTTTATCCCAGAAGCTTAATGATAAATTGAATGTAAACAACTCGGTTAGAAACTGATCTGAGCTTAACGATTCTACTCACCAGGCCGATATCAGTTACATTAAACGTACACCAATATTCTGGATTTAGAAACATTAAATATAGGAAGATTTCAGATAGATATCCTCATAATATTCACGCTTACACCCAACGTACAGGCTCATACATCATTAAGTAAATCTCTACCTTGAGTTGCACTTAGGCATTAGAATTTTTGGAAAATAGTAAATAAAATTCCATATTAACAACTCAAATATTTTAGAAAGAAATAGACTTGCAATACAAAAAATTATTCAGTATTATAGCTAAAAGCATATATATATATATATATATATATATATATATATATATATATATATGTGTATATATGTGTGTGTGTGTATGTATGTATGTATATAGGAAGGAGTATAATTTATATATGCTATATTTATAAATCAATGTGCTCAATACCAACGGAGGCGTATATCAAGTTATAAATGTGGACACTGAGTTCAATACGAAGAGGTACAATATTCGGACCAAAAGACCACGTAGTACAAAAATCCAAAAGCAAAAACAAAACATCATATGACTTAACCTAACATACGGCCAAAGCGTAAAAACAAATGCAGAAAAAATATTCCTGATATCACCATAATGATTTTTAAATTCCTCTGAGAACACGAAACATAAATAGAAAATGCACGATAGAAAAATAACCAACAAAGAAAATGCACAAATCAAACAAACATGTAACCGCAGAGCAAACCAAAAATGTTCCGTTGATGAAATTGCTTAGGAAAAAATATAATATCCAAAGCCACTGTAACATCAGCAGCAGTTAACGAAGAAAAATACACAATACAGGACATAACTGTGTAAAATTAGATGAGGAATTAAAAAAAAATCTAAAATTAGTAACATAAGCGATATTATAGAAAAATAGTATTAGTTGACAACAATATATCCCAAAAATGTAAACTCACTCTCTCTCTCTTTCTCTCTCTCTTTCTATCTCTCTCTCTCTCTCTCTATATATATATATATATATATATATATATATGTGTGTGTGTGTGTGTGTGTGTGTAAAAAAGATAATATTCTTTTAATCCAAGTAAAATTTTGTAATTTAAAATAGTTCGTTGTTGACGTTAATAATTTAACTGTGTCCAATTTATAAACATCAATAGGAAAAATACCCTTATTTTATCCTCGTCGTTTGTGTACGTACCAGCGCGTGCGCACACGCGCAGCAAAGTTTTATACGCCGGTTTTTGTGACAAACCATGGGTGTTCTTTTGAGTTACATTTGCTGAGAAATTAGAACATAATCGCTAATGGTAGTCGAACCCACAGTCCAAGACAACTGGAAGAAAATTAACTTTATGTGAAGTTTAATTTAAGTTGAAATAAAATATAAACCTCAGCCAATTTTTCTTCTGACATATATTTATCTCCTCTCTCTATTCATCTCTATTCCCCATCTCTCTCGCTCTTTCTTTCTTTCTTTTTTTCTTTCATTCTGTCTTTCTTTGCAGTGGTGTGTCTGTTTCTATTCCTGGCTTCTTTCCATCACTCATTCTGCTTTGATTTTAGTTTGCAGAGAGATGGAAAAAACATGACTGTTTTGTAGTTTTTCAACGCAGTAACATTTTGCTCGAGTCATAAATTCTGTGCGTCTCATCCCAAAACTTTGCGCACTCCCCCTTAATTGTCAGACACACAAAATATTACATATATACAGAAACATTATATATATACATATATACATATATATATATATATATATATATATATATATATATATATATATATATATATATATGAGTGTATGTATGGGGGTGTATGGGTATGTGTGTGTGTATGGTTGTGTATGTGTAAATATTCATCAAATATGCCTGCTTTAGAATTGATATAAACAAATATCACCGTTTCCGCAATACATTGAAACTAAAACTAATCACCACACAAAACTTGGAAAATAAGAATAAAAGAACCAGGTTACAACAACAGCTCAAATTAATATTACCTTTTACTCACGAGAACATTAAATTGTTATAATTGTCTATACATTAATATTTCAACTTCTAAACAAAAGATCAGAGTTCATTTTCCAACGTAGTCACGAAACCAAATTAATAGCACGCCAACTAGAACACTAATATAAAAAGTGAAAAATAGTCGAACAACCTGAAATAATTAAAAAAAAAAGGATTTTAAATATCAAATTTTAAAAGAAAATGATATATACAAGTAAAAAATTTAAATAATCAGATAAATAAAATAAGTATTTTCTAATATCCCATAAATATTAATTAAATAATTTATCAAACCAAATCATTAAATAAATGCTAGGAATTTAAAGATCTTATAAATATCTCTAATATAAAAAAAAAACTTCTTCATTAATCTCCCAAAGTTCTTTATATATAAAGGTCGAAGTAGTAATCCTATATGATTTGAATATCACTTGAGGCACCGGACAGCGGGAAATTCTTTGCCCGGAGTATCTATGTATGTAAACGGTTTATCTTCAGTATATATATATATATATATATATATATATATATATATATATATATATATATATATATATGTGTGTGTGTGTGTGTGTTTATGTGTGTCTGTTTCTGACGACTGACGTTGTATCTACTATATACACTCACACGCAAACACATGCATATATATGTAATCAGGAGGAGAAAAATATAAACAATTTCCAACATATCTTTTTTCTAATACACTAAATGTTTTTAGTTATCTGTAACATTTTAACTTTGCAGCAGCAATCTCCCGAGTACCGCTGACGTCAGTTGAACGTATCTTTTTCTTGAGAATATCAAACTGTCGGGAGATGTTTACAAAGCCGTGAGGTGAATAGTTCGACTACGTGTCGAGTAGATTACAACAAAAATAAATGGCAAAATATATGTAAAATGCCATCATTTTCTTAAACAACATGAGAAAACTAGTAAACAAATAAAGCAAAACATGGCGGCTAATGTCGACTTATATTGAACAGGTTTGTGGTATTCTTTTGTACAGAGATTAGACTTTGATCTGGCGTGGCGGGTCTATTATCGCGATCATCTCAAGCACTGTAACTGAGTGTTTTAAGGGTTTTACCAAGTGAATGCTGCGTTGCGAGTTTGCATCTTTTACGTTTAACAATCTTTTTTTTTTCTGAATTGTGAATGATCTCTCGCAATTCCAGTGATTTCTGATGTACGTATTTCCAAACATTAATATAATTCCAATATCCAAAATTCCGACTACTTTGCGTTATCATTAGAGGTGGGAAGATAATCGTAAGTGATAAATTTACATATAGTTTAAAATGATTGGGATAAATCCCAAACGAAGAAAGTATTTTCCCCATGTGTCGCAATAACATGGATCATTCATTTTTATATGCATTTTTATATGTATTACAGAAATTGGATTGAAGATTATCTTTATTTTATCGATTCCAGATTAGTTGTGTTGGGTGTAGATGATGGCATCACTAATTTTTAGACTATATTTATACTATGGATTATTTTATATTGTTTATAAGGAGCTGTCTAATATAAATAAAATTATTATGATGATGGTAAATGGAATATCCAATAAAACAGTGTCCGAATAAATGGTATGTAAATCTGCGAAATAGAGAGGTTGTTAAGTATCTATGGTTGACTGTAATACCAGGCATATATGTCTGGTTCCTATTATAATGGATGAGTTCTCTGTCTGTGAGTAGTCTAAAAGAGGAACAGCTAAATATTCCACAATTAGGGAAGCCGCAAATATATCTGATATTATAAGATAAATTATTTGGAATCACATGTCCATATTGACGTTTCTCCTTCTGACCAACATTGCATGAGTGATTTGATTTCCATACATATAGACTTCTCGCATAATGGCCTGATCAGCACACACGTTTTTTTAATTGGATAGTGAAAAATATTACAGGTCGTCAAGATGTATCGTTTATCCTGACCGCCAACGACTTTTTCACCGGACTCCAAAGCACAAATGAAAACATATCGCGGGGATCGGTTCGCGGGCATCCGAATTACGTGAACAAGACCCAATGTAGCTGCGGATTGACAATCATGGCTTTGATATTTATTGAAGGACTCCCGATCACCATATTAGCTCTGTATTTACATTGAGACATGGTAGAGACATATAAAGCCCCCTTGGATTTACATTGAGCTCTCAGGATTTCATCCTCCTTGGGATTACCCATAGGGATTACCAATTTATCATAACTTATATATATATATATATATATATATATATATATATATATATATATATATATATATATATATATGTCCGTAATACGAGAATTTGGCTAGAAACAAACAAATAAATAAGGGAAGATAAACATATAAAGATAAGGCGCGTTTTACATTCATATTTTTTATTGTTATTGCAATATTTTCTTAAAGGTGATATGCTCAAATTTTTAAGATGGGATATCAAGATTTCTACAGATATTTTCTTGTCTTAGAATGTATTCAGTCATTCAATTAAAAGACTTAATAATTAAGATTCATCAGACATTTTAAATAGCAAAACCGTGAAATTTTCACCGGTCTCTCTAATATATATCACTGTGCTATATCCGCGCCGACAAACACACGCATATTTAGTTGAATCATAATTTTTTTTTTCTTTTCCAATGAGATATATATTTTTTTTCTTATCATTGTAGAATTATGTCGAGACTTTGCAACTGCACTAGCTGGTGATAAGCATTGTATTACTGCATATAGTGTTCAGATCGATATAATCAGTTGGTTATTACTTAAGCTAGAAATTGTTTTCTATCATCGATAAAACTGGATTTGTGCCTTAGTGAAACAGGAAACATGACATTCAGATCTGTTTATAAAAACTTGGCTTCATTTTGTTTTTATTTTTTTTTTTTTATTAAAAAAACTGGGCTTCATAAATCAAATTGTAACTTCATATTTTTTTGAGATTAAAAACCGCATCGGGTTTTTCAGAAACGATAAGTACGCAAGTTAACTTTGTCACATCCCATTTAACTCTAACCATCGGTTAATCAGTTTCATCTATCTAGAAGATTTTACAAGTAATCAAACGCCATGTTTATACACTCCGTGCCAAATTATTATCGAGATAACTTTTTTCCTAATATTTCAAAAACCGTCCAATCAATCCACACAAAATTTTTTAGTGTAGACTTACCTTTTGAGAGTTCTGAGGTAAAAGTTTTCTTTTCAGCATCACTTAAACTGCTTTTACGGCCCATCTTTTCACTAAATTCTTATACTTTACTAATAATTTGGCACGGTCAAATCACCGTGCTGATAACAAATATGGCGCCAGTTTATTTATATTGCGCAGATCAGTACTAAAATTTCAGTGATTTCGCAGATCAGTGTTGCCAACATTGTGTGATAATTTTGTGTGAATTGATTGGACGGTTTTTGGAAATATTAGGAAAAAATTATCTCGATAATAATTTGGCACGCAGTGTAGTCTGACTTCAAACCTCAGGTAATTCGCATTCTTATAATTGTTCGTTTACGCTTAACATAGTTCTGTTCTAATATTTTCTCACGTGGGGTAACCACGTGATCTATATCAGGCTTTACAGATATTATACTTGAAGATACTTTTCTCATTCATGCCTCTCACAAATGGTCAAATGAATGTGTATGTTACTATGGAGAATATATATTGGAGTGTTCAGATTTGCATCTTCCTTCCCTGTTTTAATCTAAGAGAGAATTTTAAATAATGACAATGAAATTCATTTATCTATTGATAACAACAATTGGTAACGGTGTTAGTGTTTAACGTCTCTAATTGCACTTAATAACGCAGAAATTGAAATATAGATGCTATTAGATCACATCAAACTTTAGTTAACGAAAAAGACTGTCGAGAGGAATAGATTCTATTAATAGTTGTATACAAATAGAAATAGGCATTCAATTTTGGATATAGTTCGGAAGTATATGTGCGAAAGACGTGAAAACCTGTAAATCGAGTTATATAGATGTAGAGAAATAGAGCCAGCCATTAACAACGAAGCCAGCTATGAACGGAAATTATATAAACTAAATTTAGAAATGTATAATATTAGAACTGTGAGAACAGATTCTAACGTTTAGTAAATACCTTTTTACAGAATAAAAAAAATCATTTTTGAGTAGGCAAAGGATAGAATTCAATCTGTGATTGAATAGATAAATGACTAACGAAATTGTTTACAACTTGCTATCCTGCTTTGGCACACGATATAGACCACAATAAATATATAATATATCTCTCATATACTAAGCCTATATATGTTTGCACAAGAGCTGTTAAGAAGAACAAAATTTACCCTTATTCAAAGAGAACAGTCCACTAGCAGCAAACAGAGATGTTCAAAGACAAGATACTGTTATCCATTTTAGGCAAATTAGTTATTGCACATACGTAAACATTCGCGCGCAAAAAAGATCGAAAACGTAAGAGAGAGTGCATTTGAAATGTCAAACATTGTGTTCACATTTTTGAGACCAACAGGAATAGATAACAAATGTAGCCTGCCTTTTGACCACAACATGAGATCAACTGAAATATAAGTGTCAGTTTGAGGGAGTTGTTCGATCGTCCAATGAGAAAAGGTGACGAAACATGAGGTAAACAATGCCAGAAACATTATTTCAGTTCAGTTCGTAAAGTATGCCAATAAGCCAAATTAATCAATTTCATACTGGCAAGACATTCAACTTTAACAGAACAACATTCGGTCCATGCACAAAATTAGCCTAAATCAAGATGCCAACAGCCTACCTTTATCAATGTCAGAATCTATTATTATTTACATATTTAAGTAATGCCAATTCCAAAGTGCCAGTTCCAAAATACAAAGTTAACATATAAATAAGCACATAAATGTAAACACGTATCAATATATATATATATATATATATATATATATATATATATGTGTGTGTGTGTGTTTTCGCGCGCCATTGTTTGTTTATCTATGTATGTATATATATATATATAGTGTAACCCGCATATAAGAGAGTTTTCTGGACCGGAGAAGAAGTATCTTATATCTGGATTTCTCTTATATCCGTGTTTGGTCTAATTTATATACATTAACAGAAGCTCTAATTTGGGACCAGAGTAAATCTCTCTTATATCCGGGTTTCTATTATATCAGGGTCTCTTATAACCGGGTTACACTGTATATATGTATATATATATATATATATGTGTGTGTGTGTGTGAGTGCGAAAAAAGTAATTGGATTGTAGTCAGTCAAAATAGTCATTTGACAACCCTTGCATATACATAGTAAGTACAAATGAGTTTAAAGCAACATGGCTATTGGTATATGGAAAAATGATTTACAAAACAGTATCCCTACTTACTCGTGCATCTTTCTCTCTCTCTCTCTCTCTCTCTCTCCCTCTCTTTCCCCCTCTCTCTGTCTAGCTAGCTAACACACTTTCTTTTATAAAACACTTTTGGAATACAATAATGTTTTCATAATTTTCAGATCAGATAAAATGATTATAGTATATTCGTGGATTTCTGTGTATCACATGTACAGAGTTGCACCGACTATGTAGGTTGGGAAGGCGTATGATTTTCCCAAACGTTACCAGAAATTATTCCCTGATAATGGGCACAAAGATCCATGATGACCGGATGAATGAAAATAATTTAAAAGATGGTATCTATTAGGCAATGAATAAAATTGCCTGAAAAAACATTATCAAAACATTGTATATATTTTCGCGTATCTGATAAATTCCTTAGTGTAACTGGAATTTATTGCTGATATACACAACAGATTTTGGTGCTTGGACGTGGCGTAATATGTAACAGACATTTTTTCATATATCAGTTATATCTGAGTAGGGAAATCGATCCTTCTCCAAACTCTCGAGGTATATATATATATATATATATATATATATATATATATATATATATATATATATATATTCTTTATGTGGTTTGTAAGTATTTATCCTATTTTAGCACCAATTGAGTTTTGAACTAAATACTATGATAATAATCAACTACAATAGCATTTAACTTCAGGAAATTTACTTCTTGACAAAGACATATTCTTAAACAATCAAGAGGCTATTGAATAAACACAAATATAGACAGAAATTGATAATCAACCATCGAATAATGGCGCATAGAAGCATTTGTTTTGAAATGCCAGCCGATGGATACAGAAAAATAGAAATACAAAGCAGAATAAATATTTTGTTTGAAAAAGATCGAATAATATTTGGCTTTGTATTTAGGAGGAAATAATCTGAGACAGCTTTTAGGTATTAAGTACAATTGGATTATATTTTAAAGCAAGAAGTCATAGCCAAATGTTAAGAAGACCAGAAATGATTCTAAGACATATTCATTGGAAGTCAAGAATATTTAAAATATAATTCAATAAATTAAATAAATATGGATGGAATACTGAAAATTCAAAAATATATTGATTTTTTGGAGTGCAAAATAATATGTAATAATCAAAATTTAGTTTGCAGAAAATCAATCATTCTTTTGCTCCCAAGACTAAAAGAAAATCTTGTTATATATTTTAAAATGAAAACTTTCACAATATACATGAATACACACATAAATTAGAGCGTATGTTTGGTTGTGTGTAATTGTGCTAGCATCTGTGTATATATACTGTTGCGTATATGTGTACGTGCGTGTATGCGTGAACGTTGTGTCTGGATTTTTTTTTTTTTTTTCAATTAATAAAAAGTCAAACCTTAGCGGCTTTCTGGAGTAATTAGATTTTCAATATTCTACTGACTCACCTGAAAAAAAATAAAAATAATGCATAATTATTCTATTTTTAAAGAATCATAGAAAAAACAGGATAGTGTTTACATGCGAAACAGAAATTATGCAGAAAATAACTTATTTTAATCAAGTTAAAATTGTATGTTATGGATAATTTGTTTTGCGAAAGAAAATTTGAATATACTGTAGAGAAATATAAAAATCATTCATCTTCATTAAAATAGAATTATTGGCTTTTAATAAGATTACAGTAGACTCGCACAAATGCATATTTGGAGACATATTTTTCGAGGGGAAAAGTCAGTACATTAATAATAAACCGCTCCAGTAAGTTAGAAATTGTTAGACAGACGATTAAATAACGCTAAATCTACTTCATGACAAATATAAAAAATCTATTTCATGATAAATTTAAAATAAATTCCTGAAACAAAATATCTTTCCTACATGCAAGTCAAATTGAAACCAACTTAAGTTAAATAATTTTCATTGGTAAAGTGACCAAAGAGAATAATCTATCTATCTATTAGGTTGGTGCAAAAATAATGCCGTAATAATGTCGTTTTTTGACGTATTTTTAACGTCAAAAAACGACATTATTACGTCATTATTTTTTAACCAACCTAATATCTATCTATCTATCTATCTATCTATCTATCTATCTATCTATCTATCTATCTATCTCTCTCTCTCTCTCTATATATATATATATATATATACATATATATATATGCAATATTTGGAAACGCCCAATATCAATATATATATATATATATATATATATATATATATATATATATATATATATATATGTGTGTGTGTGTGTGTGTCTGTGTGAATCTTTCACCAACGTTTTGTTTTCGGAAATTTAATGTATTGGTTAATTTTACAGAACCCAGCACGTTTAATTAGTTAGGAGACTCGTATTAATTCTCATCGGAAACAAATTTCTAAACTCTCCTATGATTTATTTTCAACAATTAGTTTGAGCTTCATTTAAATGTAATTGTAACCTACATTTTTATTACATGTACATTAATATATTTGTTCGCACCGAAGTGAAGTATTTGCTGGAGAAAGCAAATAAAAGTAAAGCTATCGAATATGCAAGCTATAAAAATATGTTGGCTTTACACATATATGATTGAACACGATGATAAACCAGCTGCCCTCCCTGTGCTCATTTACTGTTGTTGCACTTCAGCGTCATCAGCGACTAAATCAGTTTTATCTCCAGTTATGTATTTTCTGCAGCGGATGGGTACGAAATAAAAGAACACCTGCTAAACGGCGCATGGATGAATTCATGGGGTCAACTCTCATCTGGCACAGGTGCGGGTGGATATAGAGTTACAGGTAGAATGTTGTCATGACGCGAGATAGGCCCAGTGGGAGTGTTGTACTTCTTAGACTTGGTTAAGGTATCTAACTTAGAGATAGAAAATTCAATGTCACACCTGCGGCTTGACAGCATCCACTGATATTCACTGCATTCACTTTTGGGGACTTATCTAGTGTAGACTTTTTCGGAATTTGAAAAGTTTCATGCAGTCATTGCTATATATTCTAAGTTCGAACTGATTCTTGCGGTGATTACACTGAGATAGGCATACTCGATAGCTAGCCACACACACACTCAGACACAAGCACAAACACACCTATATGCAGTTGGTATTATATGCCAATTACAGGAAAGTTATTATTTAATAGTCACATATCATTGAAAATATTTAAAAAGATAATCGATCAAACATACATCTGAGTTTAAGAAGTTTTTATATGTTGTGTTTGACGATCACGTTTCAGTCGATCGTAAATAGATTACATATTTGTATCTTCAAAAAATATAAAAAATATAAAATTATTAGGCTATTTTTATTTGACAATACTCGCTTATCTATAAAATAATAATTCCTGATAGTACAAATGTAATATTTTCAATCTAGCCAAATTTATTGTCAAGCAAATTATCATGCGAAAATTATCGAATGCAATTATACAATCATATATATGAATCATTTAACCCCAGGCGAAGCGTAAATGCCACTAATACGCAGGGTATTACAGGGACTGAAATAGAGAAAAAAGATTATAGGGAGGATTGAGGCAAGGACAAAAGATGAACGTGATTAAATAATATAGAAAATGGCGATTAACTTTGCCTTTAAATGTTTGACGATTGTAGTAATTTTATGTTGACCATCACTTTCATGTCTCACCTGAGCTTCAGGCTATGATAAAGAGTGCAATGATTTAATATATATATATATATATATATATATATATATATATATATATATATATATATATATATATATATATACATACATACATATATATATATATATATATATATATATATATACATATATATATATATATACATATATACACACACATATATATATATATATATATATATATATATACATACATACATATATATATATATATATATATATATATACATATATATATATATATATATATATATATACATATATACACACACACATATATATATATATATATATATATATATATATATATATATATATATACATATATATATATATATATATATATATATATATATATATATATATATATATATATATATATATATATATATATACTTGGTAATGAAACACCTGAAAATGAAATATACACCAGCTAATAAGTTACATAGTTTCAAATATATATACATATTCAAATAATATATCAGCGAATAAAAATGTTAACAGAGGACATCAAACTAATTTTTTTTTGTTTTTTTTTAATTTTGTTCGACTGTGAAGTTCTATCCGTCTTGTCAAAGTACGAATTAACATACACAAAAGAGTTTCTCTATAAACGTAACGATCATTATTGTGGATTATGCGTGAAAAATCGGTCTCTAATAAATGACAAACGCAAGTTTTTAAGCTAAGAAATTAAATGTATTTACACAAAATACAAAAGGTAATGATGTTAGTCAAATCCAGGAACGCCGGTTAGTATTGATCAAAGATCGCTATATACAGTCTCGAAGTAACTTCCTTACAGTCGGGCGTCCTTGTAACTGACTTCTAACGTCAACTCAATCACAGTGTCTATGTACTTTCCACTCTGTTTCTCCACCCTGTTCCTCGACCCGTTCCTCTACCCTCAGACTCTACTATCAGACTCACTCTCTGACTGACTGTGGCTATTTTATGGCACTAGGACGAGTCCATTTATATCAGAAAAGGGTGGACCCCATAATCATTATGTATGTATAATGCAAGAAATATCTTCGTTGCGAAATATGAAAATTAACAAAATATAAACATAAGTAGTATTTGAATATCTGGAATTAACAGTTATTTTGGTTTACATTAGAGTTACATTGAGACTATTGTGACCTGGGCATCCATTAAGAGCATGTTGATCCGCGTAACCTACAGGGTATTTCGAGCTGAATCTTCTCTTTAAATCCATGAAGGCAGATTATTCTTGTTCCACTGCCTGTGTCTAGGGATATCTCTTCTAGTTCTTAGCTTTACTATTGCCTAATTATTGCTTGCCCTGTATCCACTGAGACCATGTAATCAATGCCCGGCTCAAAGATTTAAATCACAATTACTATTTCACCAAATTCACAAACCAACACTGTAAGCCAATCGTCTATAAAATGTTATCAGTAAATTCATTAGTAATGATGAAATTAACTAAAAGTGGTAAGAATGAAACAATGAGAATAGGTAACGAATGGAGATATTTTTTAATTGTACAGCATTTTTGAGAATTTTCAAAACACATTATTATGCCATTAACCAAGCCTAAGTGTAACTAAATCAATACCATGATTTATTGATGGAGGTCACTATCTTGACAATATGAGACACGCTGTTTGACCGTAAATTGAGAAAGAAAACTGCAGAAACTCCTAAATATGATTGAAAGGAAAGCGAGAAGAAAAGACACACTATTTATTGGCAGTCGGAGAAATAAAGTTGCATGATCTCATAGAAGAAGAGAGAGGTAATGTTTGTTAGCAATGGAAACAACCCAAGATGCTTGCTATGAATTTAGAGTCGGGGTGAATTTAGCACATATCAGGGTGACAGATATCTGAAGGCGCTTTGGAATAGAGAATAGAGAAAGACGCCTTCCAAAAACTAAATAACGTATTAATAAAACGGAAAATATTAGAAAAAACTGATGATCTGTTGTTTAATCAATTCTGTTGTATGACAGTGAATGTCCCAGATGAAGATAATTAATTAAAGATAAAGTGAGGTATGTGGTTCTACGAGAAAATCTTGAGAGTCGACGAAGACATCGGGCGACGAAAAAATATAAAGAAAATACACTTTTTTTTTTCTTAGAAGCAGACAAAAGACATTTAAAATATTTGGGGTAGATTATAAGGTAAGAAAGCGTGGAGAATGCGATACTCACCTGGCATCTTAAAGGTAAGACAGGCAGAGGAAAGCGTCGGGTAATGACTTTGATTAATGCCACACTTTATTGAAGATTCATCCGTCTGTACATACGTTTGTATGTCTAAGTGCGTGCGTGTGTCTGTGTTTATCTGTGCGTGTGTGTAAATATAATTACTTCCAAGTCTGTGTAAATGTTTACAATATTTTTTTCTGCTCTAATTTTCATATTGACTGGTAACATTTTTAAATGTACAACCAATACCCAATCTCCGTAAAAAAAATACATTTCATGATTTTATGTCAAATATGGCTTCTTTTTTTACCTGTTCACCTTAAATAAGTCATTGTCTCTATTAATATATTTACTTGTAAAATACCCTTTTTTCGTCACCAGACAAATTAATCCGTTCAGTTCTTGCGAAGTAGGTCCTAGCGAATATGAAACTATTCAGACTTATGCTCTGCCATGCGGCCTCATGAAAATCATCGGTTTCGGCACTCTACCAAGGAAATGACGGGCTTGGATTTAGTTTTTCGGTTGATTCTTCATGCATAAAAGCAGGTAATTTATCTGTGGAGATCAGATGGAAGCAGATTATGGTTAGATTCAAAGGTATGTCATCTTTACGGGATTGCTATTAATCCCTAATCAACATTTCTAATGTTCTCGCATTATCTTTGTCAGTTTTTCTTTTAAAGAATCTATTACATAAAAAACACATTTTACTTTAAATTTGAAATTTTTCTTTTAATTAACCGTAGATTAACTTATCTTTATAGATACATTCAAAGGTTTTCAGGTGTCAATCTTCAATTTATATTAGGTCAGCGATTCAGAAATGTATTAGACTTTCGAGAATATTTATACTTATTTTTATCTCGTTAACTTAAACCGTCTTTGACTCCCCTCTTTAAAACTTATCTCTGTTAAATTTTAATCCTCACCTTTAGACCTTTCTGTTCTTCTCTCATATGTTACCCCTCACTATAGCTTTAATTTACTCTCGCATTCGCCCACACTCTCATACATTCACTCTGACTTTATTTTTTATTCTCGGAGATATTTTTTCTGATTTCTTTTTGAATTTGTACGTCTGAAGAATTGGATCGTATTTACGATTCCAATGTAATAAATTATGACAATGGAGTACTAAAGTTTAAGCCTTTTTATTATTATTATTATTATTATTATTATTATTATTATTATTATTATTATTATTATTATTATATATGTGTGTATGTGTAGATAGGTATAGATATGGATATGATAAAATCATACGTATACGCATATATACTTGCACTTATATATCTTTCTCAGGTGTGATATAACAGATGTATTATGAATATATTAATAAATATATATATAAATACAAAAGAAACTGAACATATTAAGTAAGAGCGAAAGCTTTATTAAATGGATGTGATAGAAGCTTTTCATTTCTACACCGATAAAAAAAAAAAACTTCCAAGTCTATGTGAAATGATCTTATGTTTTCATGTCTCCCAAGAAACCCCACAAGAGAAAAAACTACTCTCGGAATTCGAAAAAAATTATTCTTAATGATAAATAATATTAAATTTAACAACCGCACTAACGATTTACAACATAAAATTAAAAAGACATTGAAATGATCAAGAAATCTGATAAGATAATTATCAAATCGTATAAGACTAGTAACCATTATTACATCAAGGTGGGTTTATATTATAAAGTCATCAATACAGAAGTTAATAACATCTTTTAAAAAAAGCGGATGGCAATTAGGAAGAAAAAGCTACCAACCTTAACGCCAAAGCAATAGCAAGCGAGCTGAAAATAGACGATAGAATACCGAAATTGCACAAACAAGCAATCATCACGATTAAAGCCCACAAGGAGAATTTTATATCACCAATATCGACTGCTGAATACATCCAAAAATAAAATCGGTATTATCAGCAACACCACAAGGGAAAGAGCATGCATGTATGCTAAAAAGACTTTAAGTATCAACCAGTGACCAAATAATGCCAAAGAAATGTTTCAATGATATAAAAAAGAAAGAGGAATGCATATTCTTACATTTTGATATCTGTGACTTGCAGCCAACCATCAGGGAAGATCTACTGACGGCCGCCATTAATTTAGCAAAGAACTAATGCCATATTTCTGACCAAGAGGTAGACAAAAAAGAACCGATATTATTTCACAACGGAAACCTATAGACAAAGAGAAATAACCCAGACGTTTGCCTATCCATGGAAGTATATAATTCTTCGGATGCATGCAAACTTATAGGTATATTGTTGCTATGGAGTCTCAGATTTAAATCTGACATAAAATCAACGGAATATACAGAGATGACGGGATAATTCTTCTTCGTATATAGAGACCAAAAAATGCAACTGGATGAGAAAGAACTTAACTAAATTATTTAAGGTTCATAAATTGAATATTACTAACAGTAATAATACTAACACGATCAATTTCCTACATGTTATATCAGATATGAATAAGGTCTTGTAGAAACAATACACTAATGATTCATACAACTACAGGTACGCCGACAGAAAATCTAACCACCCTAAAAGGTTACTTGACAACTTACACAATTCAGTACAATTCAGGTTATCTATAAATTACGGGAACATAATAATATATTAAGCAAGCACCCAAACAAAATACTAAAAAAAATAATTGTAAAAAAATTCAATGCAACTGCCGTAAAAATGTCTCCTACCCACGAAGACATAATCATTGACAAGGGTGAAATCTCAGTTGGCAAAAACACCAGTTCTACTGGATTATGTCTCTACCTTTATTTCTTTTTCGTTTAGAGGAAATCTCAAGAACTGGAGAGTAGGCTAATGCGTCTAAGAAAAGAATGGCCGCAAACAAAGACATCAAAAGATTCTCCAACGGTTTAACAAATTCATAGCTGTCGAAACACAAGAGCACACTTCCTGTGTTTAAGTTTCTACAGTTTCCTTTACTCAATGATGAATTGCTGTCTAACAGTAAAGATACACTTACATCTTTAAAACGTTATAAAAGAACAGAATATATTTATTTTATATAGTGCGCATGACGTTGTCAAACATACATTATATAAAAGTAAAATATCGGCCTCGGTTTGTAACAGGACAGTGAATTTATAGTTATGAAACCAGTTTATGAAATTTGGACCTAATTAGGAACATCAAGACGAATTGTAATTCATTTGTCTCGCGTACCAATCACAACAGGAGTTCAGATTTTTTAAGTAACAAACAATGATGAATATCTGTCATATCAATCTAAAGTTATTCCTTCTGTAAGGTATGTATTAGCAAGCTCGATAAAATATTATTTTCGATTTTCACGCGGGCCCCAAATTCTCTGGATTTGTCACAGACTTTGGCCATAGTAAATATGAACTGTGAAAATATTTATCTAATGATTAAGCCTAGGATATCTAGACAGTTCTCATACATTTTCCTCTGACTAAACCCAATCTTCCTCCACACATTTGACCATTTTAACAAATATGATATGCGTTATGTAAAGATCGACTCGTTTTTTTCTTTTAAAACTGATGTCTTATATTTTTGCCATCTAAAATATATTCCATGTTTAATGTACGTACACAGAAACATGTTTAAAATATTGGATTCTATAGGAAAAAACATGACATTTAACTACTTTACGATAAAAAAGAAATATCTGGAAATCTATTCGTTATTTCTATTAAAGCTTTTTACAAAATTTAATGTTAATTACTGTGATGAATGGATTACAAACTAATTATTAACATATAGCTTATATTTACGTCATTTCCCGCACATTTGCCAGAAGTTAGCTGGTAATGCTACAACTTGAAAGGAACAAGCTAAATTAATAGCAATCTGAAAGAATAAGTGAAAGAATACGCATCATTGAGAGCCAGGCAGACAATGAGAGTGTGTAACTATGTCTACAAAAGCTAATGCCTAAATATAATTTATATATACAGTTTCCGCCTGAAGTTTTATATAGGTACATTTCATTTTCTTAGTAAAAAAAAATGAAGCTCAGAAACGAATCTGAGCGAAATCATATTTCTTTATTTCAAATATTTGTTGCTTAACATATGTATGTTTTAATATCACAACCAGTGTTGTTTTCGAAAGTAAACAAAACAGTAAAAGATAAAATAGATTACATCTAATACTAGCCGTGTCAATAAACAATAAATACAGACATGTAGTCATTAATATAGATAAGTGTAACCATATTCTAGTCTGAATTAATCTTTGCTTGCGCATTATAATCAATTATGTAGGTTCACATTTTAATAGAACATTAACGATTGAATGTTTGATTGACCATGTGATTGGCAGGCTTAAATATCCCGAGAAGATAATCTCATATTTATTCTAAATGGAAGTTGATAATGAAAGAATAAATGCATTGCTGTCTGAATATTACGACAATATTAAAATCAAAAAATCACTGGTTGAAAATGGATAGCAATTACAATCCTTCATATCAGATGTTCGAAAAATTAGGATATATTTCTGATAAGTCGAGAATCGTTTAATAAGAATTCACATTCATGTTGTCTTCCTTTCGCAAAGGCATGACAAGGCATTAATCAAATGATACAATAGTACAACTGGTTATTTCATGAACTATCAAAACTGATTTCCTTGCAAACACTTTATTTTCTTACTATTATATGTTGAAAAATATTCTGCATGTAAATATATTGGGCTATATTAATTGGCTATATTAATTATATTTATCGTTTGAATATAAACTTCATTCCATATCTGTCTAACTTTATGCGATGAGGTATTGTAAATATTTACACGATTTACATTGTTTAGACTGTTGTCCTCATCTTTGCTGTAATGTTCACGAACCTTTCGCCCTTGTGCGCTCCAGCCTTCTTCCCGTGATTTGAATTTCGAACTAAACCTTTTATTTCGTCTACGCGGGTACATTGTTTTTAGTTCAACGTGCCATGCCTCTTGAAGATGTCTCAGTATCAGTTATCTCCTCTTAACTCAACTTCCCAAATTTTTGCTCACCTCTGCTCTAGCCAGGTATTGAACTCACAACTTTGGGGTTCAAGTCACTAGATACATCCAAAGCTTTTATCCACTGAACCAAGTGTCCTTCCAATCACCAGAAGAAGGCCACAGCGTTCAACGGCCGAAACATAGTGAATATGACAACAAAGATGAGGTCAACTCTCCGAGAAGGTTAATAGACAAATATATTCATTCCAGTTCTACAAAACTACGCCAGAAAAAAAAAGGTTTCTTATCTTCCTAAAATGTTTATAGAGTTTATTGACAAAACATGCTTGGATCTGAAATCCTGGATGCTCCTATCATATTCCGCATCATGTACCGGGAAATAAAAGCGTCAACTGACAAAAAAGATAAGGAACATGCCTGCATGAATAATTAATAATGTTTTTCCGCTTTATTTTAATAAATTTCTCTCTAAAACGGAGGAAAACAGGAAGAGGATGAATTCCACATAATCATATGTTCATTTCTGTTTTATACTGCCTATAGATTTTTGTGATATTTTTTGTTTCTTGAAAGAAGACTCATACTCACAAGCTGGTTAGAATCATGAAAATGCTTTCAGAAACGAAGCTGATAATAATAATAAAAAAAAAAAAATATTAAAAAAAAACCCAGCAATTTCTTTTAATTTTATTTCTACGCTTAAGCATTATCCTTTTCGACTCTATGAACACACATTCGCCTACAACGCAGAATTAATTACATTTACAGCTCAGTTAGATGACAAATATAGTTAATTTGCCAAAAAGAAGCTATGTTAAATTAACGAAGATAATTTTAGCCAATTAACAGGGTTTGTGTAATTATTCCTCTGCCAGTACAGAATTCAGCATGTCTGTTTGGATATGTAATTGAAGTAACAGTTAATAATAAAAAAATACACGTGATTATATATTTTTTTTCTTTGAGGGTGTACAATTCGCTTGAGCAAGCATATATCGATTCATCGATATCCATTTATAGATGCGAAAATTGAATTGAAGACTGATTACACATCTCTGTCATAATAAAGATTTAGCGTAACTATGGCTCTGTAGCTTTAATATTCATAAAATGATACATTATTTAATGTCTGTTTTAGTTAACTGATCTTAATATGTCACTCACCCAGATGTCTTCTACTTTATAGTGTCTTCCAGAAACATATAACACGTGAAATGTATGGGTGCCGGTAAGTATTTCAAGAAATAGAACGTCACCAACGCAGAACCAACTATGATGGGGTCCATTGCATCACATACTAAAGCAATTAGATTCGCTCAACTTATCACTAACAGTATGTTTACTTTCATAGTATTTCATCATTACGACGAAAAAAGAAATAAGAAAACTGATATGAAAACCGATTATCAGATAATTTTAAAATCTATCTGTGAAAAAAGTGGGTATTGAATTGACCATGAACAACAAAAAAATATGTAGGGAATAAATGTGAGCCAAGAGACTTTTCGAGAGAATTTTTTTTGTTAATTCACTGACGAGGCCTACGTGTAGTTCAATAATTTGTCGTGTTTTTTTTTTTTTTTTTTTTTTTTTTTTTTTTCTGGAATGAGTTGACAGAGGATAAACTGTGGAAATATGTGTCTTCCTTGAATCTCCAACTCATTTATTCAATTGTCATCATACAATTGATCCAGTATTTTATTTCATAATTCGTTCTCATGTGGTAAACTTGAATTCAATGCATAATGTGAATGAACAAATTTGATGTGATAATATATATATATATATATATATATATATATATATATATATATATATATATATATATGTATATATGATAAAATAGCGTGACGATTGTGTTTAAAAATGAAACAGAAAGCCAACGCCGAGTGTTGACCTTAAT
>OZ010582.1:5321635-5334135 GCA_963932145.1 Acanthosepion lycidas
AAACGGGAATAGAAACTATATAACTAACATGAATATTGAAGATGCTGATCTACATAATTTCAAAAATATTTCAGTTGCTAATGAACACAATTTAAACAAAAAGATTATGCAGATATTAATAATGCCTGGTCAGGTGCAGTTTTCTATTTACCAGAAATTACCTAGAAAGAATAACAAAAATGATTTGTGGTAATATTATGAATATTGGCCTGTTATTATCTGTTCACTCCCATCTGACAGAGAAGATTTTCCAAGATTCATATAGTAAATAATGAAACATATCCATTGGAAGAGATTCAATATTTTAATGCTATTCCTACTGAGTAATTGTATGAAACGTGACGTCATTATCGTTTGTCTCTTCTCCCATCATACCTACCCCGTATTACATTATAGTCTACAAATAAGAAATATTTCCATATAGGTATGGGACTGACAGTAGGTAAATAGTATTTCATAAATAAGCGGACAAAAGAAACAAATACAATATCATGAATTTAAAAAAGACAAATAACGTTAAACATAGACACAATCAAGGAATAATGATCAACGTCAGCTCCTGTGATCGACGGCCTTGTGTGGAATTTCTCACCTACACAGTAGCGTATTATCTAGGGTAAATAATTGGTAAGTTATCATACTAAATCTTATAGAATAATAATAATAATAATAATAATAATAATAATAATAATAATAATAATAATAATAATAATAATAACTAATTAATTTGAGATCAGATCAGTTAGAAATACAGAATTATGAAGACCTTTGCAGAACAAATCAGAGAATTCTCTCAAAGTGGTTTGGTGAACATGGGATTATCTCCATATATCTAATCTTTGTTTCTCGAAAGAAGACCTGGGATAATATCCAATATCATTTATGAATCAAAATTTAGTTTCTCTAAGCCGAGATATAACCATGATCTCATGGTTGAATAATCATCGTCGTCTTTTATAAATTGGATAGCTTCACTGAAATAATGATCGTTCAGATTATTTCTCCTGGGAAGCTTGATTATTCGCTAGTCTTTTTACAATCGTTTTATTTTGACACGTTCCGTTTGCACACCCATCGAAATACAAATAATTAACTTCAATATTTTTCTTGTTAAAAAATATCTTGAAAGTATTTCATTTTCTTTTTCATTATACGATATGTAGCATATTAATTTTAACAAAATCACAACGCATTTATACACAGAATAGGTTTTCTTGATATTTGATATTATAATTTGTCTATAACCTTGAAACTTGTAGACGTGTCATTTTTTTTCTTTTGGACCTTTCATCATACTGAATTGTTTATTAAATAGGAGTAAAATCAAAGCCACATTATTTTACAGGATAGAAATCTCACAGTAATTATGAGTGTCATTTCGGTAAAAGTATTGTTCTTTTCGATGAGATCTACAGTAGATCTAAGTTAGATCCAATGCTAGACATTTAAAAAGTGAATCTTTACTTTTCATTCAATTATGTTTGCCACGAGAGTTATGGCTACTTTAATCAGCTTCCATGCATAAGCAAGTCCTATTCACCTATTTATTTTTTTAAATGACTGCTTCTTTTTAGAAAATAAAAGGTGTGAATTTATTTATATTCTTAAAAAAATGTACATAAGATACAAAATACATTACAAATCAATAACTGAAAATAAAAAGAAAACAGTTTTGATATTAGTGAATAGAGCTTTGTATATATGTATTTCTTGTTGATTTAATGATTTTTAAAATCACTCATATCTACATTTCACAAATCAATCGCACGATTACATATATTTTGGTAATGTACATTTAAAGTAGTACTTATAAATAATTTAAATATATTCGTTTTGTTTTTGCTTAGAACCAAATTCTTATATATATTGTTCTTGATTCCGTATGTCTAATTACCGCCAATGTCAGAAGATAACATCTTGAGGCAATGAACTGATGCCTTCCTAAAAATTATCCAATTTGATTACTTTTGCGATCTCTTAATTTTTAATCAATTCACTAGTTAATAAGAGAAAAGAGGGAGTGAGATAGAAAAAAGAACAGTTTTCAAAGAGACAGTAAATAACGATTGACATTGCATTTACATTTTTGAAAATTGTAGTTAAGAGAAAAGCAAGTAGCCTGAAGTGTGAGATAAGACAGTATAAAATAGAATTTACGCTTACAACTAGCAATTACTAATTCAATAATACGACCTAGTTGCCAATCTCGTACCACGAATAATTTAATGGCGTCGAGCTACGAAAGATGGGAACTCATCTTAACAATTGCCATGAAAATATTTATAAAATAGGGCATTTCAGATTAATTGTTAGATTCTTCATCACTATCAGAGATATTAAATACATAATTTCCATTTTCTCCTATACATTTTCTCATTACAAAAATAACCTTTGCGTTATCTACATTCTGTCTGAAGTTATTAATCAAATCATATAAGCTTCAATAATTCAAAGTTCTTTTGAAAATAGTTGTCAAATTTTAAACAATCAAAACCAAGACTGAGTTAAAATTTTACGTAGAATTATTTTTTTTTATTGAAGATATTGAAGTTGATGTATTCTAAAAACTGACATCTGATGTTATTAGGTTGAGGCAAAATAATGACGTAATAATGTCGTTTTTTGACGTTAAAAATGCATCAAAAACGACATTATTACGTCATTATTTTTGCACCACCCTAATATTAGGCAAAAACAAATAATCACATTTTACTTCAATAAAATGATAATAAATGCATCGGAAATTGATTAACATATGAAATATATCAAATAACAAACACATATAAGTCTTTGAATCCTATACATTTTAATATAATGACCATTCTTCTCAGTAACAGCCTTTGATTTTGTTATTTTTTGTTACTTCAGTAGGTTCAGTTTCTGACATGGCATTTTTACTGTTTACCTTCGGTCAGCTATGCTGTCATATAATTTCATCTTCACAAATGACCATAGATTTTTGATCGGATTCAGATGGTAGGAATTCCATCATCTTCTCTCCTCTCAATCCAATTCCAGCTCGTATTATGACACTATCTTTCACTGCTACCTTATTTTAGCCACAGTCACGACTGAATTGGATAAAACTCATTCATTGTTCCATCCATCAGATTCATCAAATATCACTTCATATTCATCGATGAAAATTACTTATACAAAAGTCAATTTTAGTAATTCTTGGTCCAATTTTGACGCTTTAAAATAATTACTTCCATGAGAAGATATTGCCTAGGAGTTTCTTTTTTAGAGCCTTATTCACAAAGTACTCTACATCTTTTGTGCGTTTTGACACCTTCAATTCCAGCCTTTTCAAAGATCTGAACGTTGGTCACAAGTGGTTGCTTCTGTATTACTCGCTTTAGTTAACGTTCATCTCAAAGACGCAAGGAGTTTAAATCCATTTACATTGCTTCGATTTCTCATCTAACTTATATTTCAACAGCCTTCTTTATCTTTCAATGATCTCTGCAAAATTCCTTTGATGTATCCAATGTGAGCATTTCCTCACTCAGTAATTTTATTATTTTCTGTTTCTTAGCAGTTGTTATATCCTTCCCTTTAGCCATGATGAACATCTATTACGGACAAAAAATAGTTTTTATTAGATTTCAGATGTCTTAAGCTAATATTAATTTACTTATTAACATCACTCACTCCATTTACCAAATATCTTAAAACTATCCTTTAAAAATGGCAGTAAATATATTATCAAGGGTGGAAATAGACAAGTTTAAATTTGACAAATATTGGTTCAGAAATGTTTGAGTTATTGAGGTTTATTTGGGTTGCATAATAACTTTATAAAGTAATTATTTTTTTTTTTAAATGTATGTATTCACATCTATCAAAAAAGTGTTAAAATTCGATTTAACATATGTATATATGCTTTTCTCAGAAGCCGATTAGAATCTGAGGCATTTGAACTAATAAGAAAACGAAAAATGATAGAAAGCTGAAGGAGGTCGACAAGTTTATGCGTTAGGCTGCATCGGAAAAAATGTTAAATTTCATTTTCTGTCTTATCTTCTGCGTATCTTAATGTAGAATTGTAAATGATATTTACTTTATTTCTTTCTTTCTTCCTAGATCTGAATATTAGATATGTTATATATGTTATATGTAAGTAGCTATTCGATTTGAAAATGCATATTTCATACGAAAGGACTAAACCAGTAAGAGGCAAGTGTTTACTGAATGTAAAAGAACATGTGATAAGAAAAAAATTCATTAATGAGAGAGAACAATAAAGGAACAGTTTTCTTAAAAGATAAAGATTAATATTGTATTTAACTTTTTGAAGATCAAAACTAACATAAAAAGCAAGTGTGCGGAGAGAGTTTTGCAAGACAGGAATAAGAAAAAATAAATTCTTATCATAGAATTTGCGGTTACATATAGTTATTTCAATTAGTAAAGTCGAGGACCAAAGGAGTTCATCAGAACTGAACTCGAGATATCAGGTCAGAATCGTTACCATTTAATTTGATCAAGAAATCTAAATACTTTTATTATAAATGTACTATAAAGTCTTCCGAGAAATAGTGTCTAGCATGACAAGCTGAACCAGTTTTCCTAGTAACAGACATAGCAATTTATTTTTTTCACCTTCGTACGAGTTGAAAACATCAGCCCGAGAAGAAACATTGCGTCATATTTCTTGTGGTAATTATCGGCCGGTTATCTTTATGTATATGCGCATGCGTGTATTGGACAATCAGAAGTAAACATTGCATAACATTTCCTTTCAGCAAGTTATGATCATTGTATTATCTTAATGATAATCATTATTATCATTATTATTATGATTATCATTATCATTATGATCATTACTAGAAATATGATCATTGCAAACACTTGGTTTGTTTTTTTATTTTTTATTTAGCTGCGTATCAGACTCTATGGGTTATAATTTGCCGAAATACATATATATTCTCAACACATTTTGTGTGACTTTAACTAAACAGAAACTATAAATAGGTACTGTTGTTAATTGTTTTATTATAAAACCTATTTTTATAAATTTATATTGATTTCTGTTTGTTTGGAGGTTCCCTATTTGTCCTTAGCTCGAATCCTAACACCAAAAGTCAGTGTGAAGACGGGAAGAACAACAATTAACAGACGAGTCCATGCTCCTCAAAACCTCCAATCTCGTGATCATAACATTGTACTTAAATATCTATATAGAGGGTGAAAAATAACTCCCAGTTTTATGTATGAGAGGCCATCCAGGATTCCTGACTTAAAAGCCTTAACCGATTTCTTTTTCTTTTGCGTTGGAGGAAGTCTGCTATAACAAACTAAGAATTTGAAGGGTGAATATAAGAACTTATGTCTTACATACAACAAAAGTTTCTGGTGAAAACATATCACTCTATACTCGAGTAGCTTTAGATTCTGGTAACGAAATCTGGTACCATTATCGAATTTTAAATAAAAACTTTTGCTAAAGGCTTTCTTCAGATATTCATTCCTTGTAAAATATTTCAATCTTTCTAATATTATATTTAAAAAAGTTTTTTTTTTTTTATGATTCGTCTCTTCATACAAAACTCGTAAGATTTGATTGAGTACAAGACGGCGGAGTAGAAATTCCTACGACTACGTGGAAATAGATTGTTATATTTAGTAAAATAATCAATGAGAATGTGACCTTCTTTGACCTCATAAAATTCAAAAATGTCTACGGTCTCTGTTAAATGCGCTATTTGATATCTATATAAGGTATGTGGGAGTAAATTATCTGTTGTGTTTAATATACAACTTTTAAATTATATATATATATATATATATATATATAAGTGAACATTGAAGTCAACACTTAGAGGCAACAGGTTGTTTCATGCTAGACGCAATCGTGAACTGTCGATTGCATCTAGCATGAAACAGACAGTCGCCTCTAAGTTTTGACTTCAGTGTTCACTTTTATATTTGCATTCGCTCTATCTCTAATATTGTGTACAATACCTCATAAATATAGCACACCTTGAGAGTATATTTCTTCATATTTCTTCTGATATATATATATATATATATATATGCGTGTGTGTGTGTGTGTGTGCGCGCCAGCGCGTGCGTGCGTGTGTGAGTGTGTGTGTGTGTGTGGTTTTATACATTCCAACATTTTAATACCGATCTCGTTCAAACGTGACATATTGATAGCTTAAGTAAAAGTAGTCAAAATATTTTTTCCGGAAACCCTACGTATAATGAATAACCGCGAAAATCTGTTTAGAAAACCACTTACTTGACTAATGTTCCCTGAATTTCAAGCGTTTTTATACAAACTTAAAATGATCATTAGTAATGGCACAACAATTTTTTTGATTATTTTTTTCAAAAAACATTTGCATTAATCGCGCAAATTCATCGAATAACTGCGTAAAATTCATGTATTTGCCAGTAACTTCTGCAGTTTTGAACCGATTCGCTGTAAATTTTGCACAAACGTCACAGAATAGTTCGAATTAATATTGTATCAAAGTAATTCTGTTTAAATTTCTGATTTCTTTGATAATTTTATTAAATTTCTGCTATTTCATTAAACTGCTTAAACTTTACTTCGCTCCAAATTTGGCAAGAATTTTCCCATGCTTAAGGAGTTGCTTTAATCTAATGTTTTGTCAAGTTTATTCGCTTTTAATTTGCTATTTATTTCATTAAACTGATAAAATGTCTGCTATTTAATCAAACTATTATATTGGTGCAAAAATAATGTCGTTTTCTCACACACGTTACTATTTGAGGAAACGACATTATTTTTGCACCAACCTAATAGCTAAAGTTTACCGCGCATATAGCCATGGGCGGGGTGAATGCGGGCAACACATTTGAAATGTGGACGTGAAACTTATTAATGCTCTCTGCCTTTCAGCGCCTTATTTTATGTAAACTACTGCTTTAACCAGATATTAGCACTTTACTTACTCCCCTTATAACCACCACGATCATAACGCCCCCTTCTTTTCACCCCCATATTAATTAATACATTTTGCGCATTATCTTGTAATAAGAGGAAGACTGCATACACGCCCTTTGACCTGAGCCTGTAAACACTAATAATGTCGCATTCAGCTCTTTAATTCGCGTTATACCTCGTCTTTAGTGTTTACTCACTTATCCTCTCTATGCTTATGGCTTGAAAATAAGGAGTGAACTGCGAACATGACCTTTAAATTTTTCGCGGGAACACTACTAACTATCCATATTTTTTTTTACAGAATTCCATTGGTTTAGAATCTTCTATACCCTCACGTACCATCAGACGAAATTTGGAAAAATAACAGATGGTCACGAAGAAAGATAGGATAACCTCTTGAAGTACATCGAGGCATCAAGTTTTATCACTGCCTTGCCAGACTATATACAGTTCACCCCAGTCACAAGGAGTGCTTCTACCGTCGTTTCTATTACATGAGGTAAGAGATCCAATGTGTTTCGACGACTTAAAAATGTTTAATCCGCACATTTGCAGCAGGTAACGCGAGGCCTGATTATACCTGGGCTACAAGAAGATGGTGCTCAGTGGGATGAAACTCTCGCGGAGGCTGATACAATGCGAACAGCAAGAAGTCCCCGACAAATGTTTCTTGTTATTGCACACGTGTGAGCTCTGTTATCCTGTGTCTTTATGGGAGAAATACAAAGAAGACCTTTCTGAATACTTCAGACACCATCGCAAATAATGCTCCGTGGCTTCAATGCAGGATTCAGTGTCGGATTTATAAACACATAACTTATTGACATCGAAGATTGCACTGTTTCTATGTGCGGTAATTCATTGCAAACTTACGGCCAGTCCCAAGTTTGCCGAACATCATGTTCAAATATTCTTCCAGCAAACCTCATTTACGAAATGTTCTACAACGCTCTTGAACCGCAAGTCAGTGTTAACGAGTAAGTTGTTTAAGGACCAGCAGTTGGCTTACAATACCATTTTCGACTCCATTCTCCTTCGGAAATGTGGATTATAAATCATTCGTCACGAAGATTCTCCTCGAAAGGGTACGGTAAATGAAGGGGATCATACTTGTTGTAGCATCCTCTGTATTTGCTGCAACCTTTCTGCTCGCTGCCAATTACTTTGACTTTGCCCAATTTAGCGACCCGTGACATCAGCAAGGGTTTGAAAAAACCCTGAAAAGGTGTGAAATTCTTGTGTGGGATGAGTGCCCGATGACCTGGATAGGACTTTGCGAGACATAATGGATGGTCAATGGGTGGAATACATGTCTTTCTATCAGGTTAATTCATGAAAACCCTCCCCGTTGTTCCCAAAGGTATAAGGGTGTAAGCTGCGAAAGCGTGCATTAAGTCATCACATCTGTGGCAAAAGGTCACAATTTTACCTATTAAAACCAACGTGATAGCAGATTTTTTCGGGGAGCAGATGTCAGTGCATTTTTCAAGAGAACTTCTAGTAGTTAATGACGACAACGTGTCATCGGATCAAGCTGGAGAGATCTGTTTCACATATATCCTTCGTTTTAAATACTGTTTGCGACCTCAAATCTGCTGTCTTTTCGTATATGACTACCAATTTAGGAAACTCCAGTTGGTTGAGAGGGCAATATTATCTCCTAAAACATCAGTGTTGCCGAAGTGTATGAAGAATGGTCAAATGACTACCAAGAAGCCTTCAAAGTTTCAATTAACACCGTTGCCGATCCACAAGAGGTGGCTCACTATCAAGTAGAGATACTAAACTCTTTGTATCCCCCACCACCGACTACCGCACCATGCAGTGAGTCTCAACATCGGAGCTCGATTGATGTTGCCGTGAAACCTAGAATCGCCAAGACTCTGCAATTGAACCAGCCTCGTGGTTAAGAAATAGATGCCACATGTTATTGAGGTTACTATTCTCAGAGGATGTGGTTTAACTAGGATAACATTCACTACATCAGGTGCGGAAATCCCGTTTGATCTCCACAGATTTCAATTTTCACTCGGACTTTGCTTCGTAATGTTAATCAACAAGTCTCAAGTCTCTATCCACCGCAAGTTTATACTTAGGTGAGCCATGCTTTTTCCATGGAGAACTTGATCTATGTTGGTTCTTCTAGAGTGGTAAGCAAATCAAATTTATTCACTTTCACTTCAAACGGAACAAAACTAGAAATGTTCTCTACAGAAAAGTGCTGTAGATTCCGCCCGTTGCACAAATTCTATAATGTTTCAGTCTTTCCATCTTGTCCTTGTTTCCACGTATGAATTAGGTGAGCCATACACTTCACGTATTTTCCCTTTTGTTTTCTCTTACTGACTTTGTCTACTTCTCTTTTGTCAGCACTCCATTTCGCTTTTTAAGGCTACCCCTTCTAAATTGTAACACTGTAAGGGAACGTATTCTAAACGTTTCTAACCCTAACCCATCTAAACTGAACACGCTAAAGGAACGTATTCTTGCTCTTTTAAGGACTACAGCATCTAAACTGTAACACTGTACGGCAAAATATCCCAGTCTTTTTAGGGCTACCACAATTTGATTTTTAAACTGCCAGAAAACGCTGTCAAGCCATTTTTAGATCTACCACTGTTTGCTTTTTTCACTGTCACTGAACAACCCTTTCATAGTTTCTCCCTAAACTGATTGTAAGAAGTATCAGTTTAGAGATTAACCATGAATGGGCTGTTCAGTGACTGAAAAAACTATGATTAAGATGCCGAGCAACGCCGGGTATATTTGCTTATGATTTAAGATAATATTGGCATATAAAAAAAATAATTTTGAATTTATCTTATTTAATATATATATATATATATATATATATATATATATATATATATATATATATATATATATTAATTGTATAATATTTCAAAATACGAGTTGTTAACACCGTAAGTATTTTCATTTTAACTTCCTTCAAATGTTTCATAACCTGAACCGTCAGTGACATTACGGGTTACGGATAGTCTAGTATTTAATGAATAAATTATAAGTATTTTAAAATGGGGGTGGCAGTGGCAATTTTAATCATCTTGTTTATAATTTCTTAATGATATTAGCGAATGAAAATAGACTAATATAACCATAGAAAATGGAAACAATAATAAAAAAGAAACTCCTTTCTTTTTAGATTATATAAAATTGTATGCTTTTTTTTAACAGTTATATTCTCTTGTATTTATGATTCATCGTTCCTGTTAAAGTGTTGCTAGATTTTAGGGCCACATTATACAAATGATTTGAACGTAAAATATGCAAATTAATGAACTTTTTACTTCATGTATGCATTTGACTTTACCTTCTTTAGCCACAAAGATTGAGGCGAGGTTCTTTCATTTCGAGTTGAATTTCTCACAATAAAAGCCCATGGGAAGAAAAACCAGGCGTGTAAAATCGATAGATTACTTTTGCAGTATCTGGCTCCTGACCTTTTGATGCGTTGCTTTTCTTGTGCAAAAGACGAATATACTTTGAAACCGTTCGATAGGAAAAGAGCAAAAAATATATAGGACAAAAACTCTCAAGAAACTTTCCAGTTAATATATTTTTTATTTTATTTTAAAATTTTCGTTGCCTTCATTTGCACCCTGAAACGCCGATCGAAGAAATATCTAATTCCTTATTCTACTTACCCACTAACACTAATTCTTTCCCTGCGGCAGACAATTAGGATTTCACAGCAGATGAATTCCCTTGACAATTATGCTATTGTCTGGAAGCTTCTTGTAAAATTTAAGTCTGGCACTTGATTTTTAAGAAATACAGTTTAGGAATAACTTGAAATATTCTCTATTGTCACACATTTTTCAAATTTCTTTTCTTTAAGTAAAATATATAACTAAAAAAAATAAATTTAAATAAATAATATAAAATAGTTTCTGTTAAAAAAGGAAAAGAAAGCTGGTTTAATATATAAATTAAAAATATAACACAAAGACTGCATATTCTTCGAGTTATTACAATATTATTCAATGTTTTAAAGGTTAGTAATATGAAATTATTTCACCAGAGTTTGTTTACATCAAGATGGCTTTCCTTTTAATTATGAAAATTAGACATTTGTAACGATCTTTAGTGGACGAGATACTAACACAAAAGCCGATGTCATCATTTTTTTATGTTTAATAAAAAACATATTTGCTGCGCGTACTTTTCAAGTTGGAAGATTAGGGTAACATAATACTCCCTCCAGTTAACACAGTGCCATAATAAACAGTGGTAGTAAATATGAAAACCTTTTCACACATTTTAAAATGAGTCGGACGGAAAATTTTTTTCTATCTTTGTTTTGCTTTGAGATTTCTGTCAGTGTTGATTATATCAGTTTAAATAGTGTAGCCTCTCAAGGATACTCTCTCCAATTCAGTTGGCTCGCACGGCAATTCTCAATTACCAGGAAATAAATAACCTAAACGTATTCCAATCTCAGATTTGGCTTTCATCCCTATCAGAACAAATATCGCTCATCTTTGCATAACATTCATTATATGGTAGCACAGTGTTTACTGGATGACGGTGTTTCTTTTTATATTTTAATGGATATCCTAATTATTTGATGAAAGGAAGAATATATATTTCAAAATTTAAATTTCTGGAAATGCAATAAATATTTACATATATGTTTTTGCGATAGAAGTTTGAAATCTCGGAATTCTATAGAAGATATATTGATGCTATATAATGTATTTTCCGAGTATGAAACGAGTTATGAAAATTCTTTACATTAAAATTCGTAAAATAAAGTAATACAAGAAATTAAAGAAAAAATACAAAATTAATAAACCACGCCCACAAAAATAGCCCTTACATTAGACGACCCACGATACAATAAACGACTCACAATGCAGCACTGACCTGTATATATAAATAGTCGAGAAAAAACACAACGTATGTGGCCTGATTATTTCGGTTAGCATGAGACAGTCTACTGCCTCTGAGTGTTAACTTCAATATTTTGTATTTAATATATAATAATACTCTAAATAAATAATATGAAATGTTGAAAAACCAAAGGGAAATATTATTTTAACTAATACTACCGGAATCTACAAACGGCGTGAGCATCATTAAGAAATGCAATAATTAAATTATGGACATTAGATAGGATATTAAAATTAAATCTACACGTCATTGTTTTGTTTGGACAAGTAAAAGTTTCCGTTTTTTTATTCTTGCGCATGTAAATGATATTCGATATTCTTTAGGGTAGGTCACATATTTCGGAAGAATCTTAAATATTACGCGCAAACTAAGTAAAAAGAATATTTTTATCTATTTTGAAGTACCGAATGAACTTTACATAGAGAATGTCTGAACAAACGATTGTAACACATTGTTTGCTGATTTCGAAACTCCTAGTCAGCATTCAATATCAATGTATTGATTACAATATTGACACTATATTTACGAACAAACGATCGGTCTATGTGATGTCTTGAACTGTTATCGCGAGATGATTTATTTGATAACTTTGATTAACTTGTGAAATAAGATCTCTGCTTATTGAGTGAAACATAATTATAAGTCTTATAGAATTATGTATATCTGT
>OZ010582.1:5336635-5339135 GCA_963932145.1 Acanthosepion lycidas
TGTTGTCAATGTATTTTATATTGCCAAAATTTATGTGCTGTATATGTGTGTATGAGTCTGTATGTGTATACATGTTTTAACATATTTTGGCTCGTGTAATGCCAGTATTCCTAGATATTTATACATTTAATATAAGGATATAGCAGTTAAAATTTCACTCTGACAATATTATCCATTTCTGCAAGTTTTCCATTATTATTATTATTATTATTATTATTATTATTATTATTATTATTATTATTATTATTATTATTATTTTATTTTCTATGATTTCTGGTGTTTACACATTTGTTTCCGGGTCCCGCAAAGGGACCAAACGTTAGAAATGGCATCATGACACTTTCCACTGACAAAAAAAAAAAAAAAAAAAATACATAGATAAAGTCCTTCGTAAAATGTGGGCTGTACTAGTCAGAACAATTTTTTGTATCTCCTTGAGGCATGGACATCCAGGAATCCTTTCAATTAGTCTACTGCAATCTTTTCCAACCAGTCCTAGGGCTCCAACTACAACAGGGATTGTTGATGTTCCCATATGCCACATATTATTATTATTATTATTATTATTATTATTATTATTATTATTATTATTATTATTATTATTATTATCCATGTGACGGAAACACAGAGGAATATATAATAAGTAATTATAACCACAGAATACCTTGACAAAATTAAACCAGCCTCTTCTAATAAATATATACACAATCTGGATATCGGAATCGTAAAATAGTTTAATTTTATCCTCACTTATGATATATTAATAGTGCACTGAGAGCGGAGTGAAGTATCAAGAATTGTAAATGTCTTCATTTTTGGTAAATTGCGCTCCGTGAATGTAACAATTTCTTTTCAAAATCCTTCACAATTTTTCAATTGTTTCAGCATCACTCGAAAAACCAGTCATCTTACAGAATCCTATTGCATTCGAATTTTATTCAATCTCCTTTTAGAATGTGATAGCGCATAATTGAATATAAATTTAGTCGGTCAGTTGTTTTCAATGCGTCATACACTATAAAACCAGGCAGATTTTTCCCGCGGTAGGTTTCCATTACATTCTGCGGTAGACTAATTGCCATCCAAAGCTCTAGAACCCGGTCTGTCCTGCTATTTACCCAAATCTGTCGGAAGAAGAATAGAATTCATACCTTTCCCAAGGGTATTAGCACATCAGCGAATGTAATGGATCTGACTGAATATAAAACAATCTTCTAATAGATTTTCAATCTCAGATTCTATGCCCGCCTTCATAAGTCAATGTTCTGCTCATTTTCTTATTTTTTTCTCAATTTCTTGTACTTTAGCATCTATTATTATACTACAAAACATAAATACTCACATCTAATTATGTGATGGGGCTTTCCGCCAGGATCTGCTTTTTTGTGCCACGAGTGCATCATGTCGTGTGTATCATGTAATTTATTGAAATATTATATAGTTTTTGTATTTAATTGTCTATTCCTTTTCAGTTTTCCGAATTAGACACTTTTAAAAGAATACAAACGGTTGCTTCCATGCTTGCTTTGGATTTTTTGTGCTTTTCAACATTTCATCAAAACAGCCAAAATCAATTGGAATGATTTAAAAACACTACCATTTATCACTTGTACTGGCATCATTCACTTGCATGAAAGAAACATGATAGATACAATTTGGAATTATCTGTACATCATTTTCAAAATATCAAGGATTTTTTACGGTTAACTGCAGTGATGAAAAATTCTCATTTATCTGAGAATACATATTTCGGCCTAATTAGAGATATATTATGATTAAAATGGCTATTAATTTGAATCTTTAAATGTCACGATAATTCCATGTAAGTAATGACAACATATTACATGGGGATAATTGCACAAATAGATGTAGATATCATTCATTAAGTAAACATTTAAATTATATATTTGACATCGAGAAAGAAATTAAATCGCCCACTAATCGATACTAACATTTATCTTCCTCGATCTATATATCTCTATCTCCTCTGTTTGATTCTCTCACTCTCTCACTCACTCTCTCTCTCTCTCTCTCTCTCTCTCTCTCTCTATATATATATATATATATATATATATATATATATATATATATATATATATATATATATATATATATATATATATATATATATATATATATATATATATATATATATATATATATATATATATGTATGTATATGTATATGATCGACTCTCTCGTCGAGATTCGACGTATGAGGGTCAAGCAGATCAGTTTCCAGGAAACCGACAGCCCGACACCGGCACATGAGATTTGATTATAGTGGAGAAGGCCTCGTGCCGGACCATCCACACATTTTGGAGGCACGGTGGAGTAATGGATATCGGCTTGGATTGAGGAATCGGAGAGCCGAGTTCGAATTCCAGTCGAATCCATTACATTCACTTACGTGCTAATGCCCTTGGGAAAGGTATGAATCCTATTCTTCTCCCTCCAGCTATGGGTAAAATAGCAGGACAGACTGGGTTCTATAGCCCTG
>OZ010582.1:5344135-5444135 GCA_963932145.1 Acanthosepion lycidas
CATATGCATTAAAAAACACATTAGTTTCAGTGCTGCTTCCGAATTTCTATTTATCTTGGAAAAAACAATTTTATTACTAAAGAGTTTAAGCATGTCAATGATGGCCGACGTTCTTGTTTAGAAGAATATATTTTCTTGCAATTCGTCATTATATTGAGCCATTTATTCAATACTCCATGACAGTTGCTTTTCTAGTTTAAATTAATTTATAATAAAGAATTGTTTTTTTTTTGTTTTGCATCAACCCAACAGACTGAATGGCATCATGATCTTCATTATTGCCATTCATCATTTACGATTTGAAATGAGTTTCGAAAGTCAAAACAATTTTACACATTTTGATTCCCAATTCTGCTTACCTAATAACTTGTTTCGTATATGCATTTGTTCTTCAGACTCAATGAAAATATCGTGTTGCCTGAAGCTGCCTCTTATTACTCGATCATTACATTCATTTCGTTATTTTCATCTATCTAGTTCTCTATCCATTTTATACATGCGGTGGAGTAACGGACTGAGGAATCGTAGAGCCGATTTCAAATTTCAGTTGAATCAATTACATTAACTTACGTGTTAATAATACCCTTAGAAAAGGTATGAATTCTTTTCTTCTTCCCACAGGTAACTCTAACCCAGCTATGGGCAAATATCAGGATAGACCGGGTTCTATAGCCTTGGATGGCAGCTGGTGTCCCGTAGAAAGAAATGCCAACCTACTGCGGGAAAAAATCTGCCTCATCAATCATGTATTGAAAGATACTTATCGCCCACGCGTGTATCGCGTATGGTACCCAAATGACTGATACGACATTCATATGATTTCTTTGGAAAGTTGAAAGCAGTCATTTTTATAATTGCCTTTTCTTAATTAATTAGATAATGAGATTACGAACTTGCTTCCACATTTAATTACTTATACATATATTAAGCCGTTCGCATTGTGACTCGAAATGTTGCGAAAATGATTTACCATGTTATTATTTTGCTAAGAGAAATATCGAGGAAGAATATGTTGTTTTAAACTTTCTTAAAGGGAATGCCTAAAATCAATTTATGCTCGACTTTGAACCCCTGCACCGTGTATCATTCAATGTCTCATTATATTTGTTGCTTTTGGCTTATTATAAAGACTAGTAAGATTGTATAGCGCCAGTGATTCGATTGTGCATCGTCTGTCTGAGTTTAAATGTATTCAATCAATATTTTATCTATTATTTTTCTACAACAACTTCTGATGCGATATATCCAACTAACTCAACCACTGTGTAGGGTAAATTCAAATAATTCAAATAATATAAATTACTGTGCATAGAGATAAAAAAGATAAATTAAAAATTATGTTCTCATTTTACATTCAATGTGAAAACCGATAAATGTTTCAGAATAAGGTTTTCTGTTTCCAGTGTAAAATTAATTTTACTTGCGTACTTGTAAAATCCATGATATTAAGCAGGTAAGATATATTTATGCAATCAGAATCAACTGCAAGAAAATCTGGTGCAGACATTACATAATCAAAGCCTCCTTCCCACTTTCATTCACTCTAAGTCCGGAGGTAAAAGAATCAGCAGAGAGAAAAAGTTCATAGTCTCCTGATTAATTTATCCTCTTCTTTTCTCCTCTGTTTCCTGCTAAAGCCGAATTCGTTTCGACATGTTAGCGAGAAGACCGACATTGCTGAAAAACTCATTACAATCTTAAATAGTGGAGGGCCCCCGAGCGCTGGGAGGCGAGCCAGGGCAACCGACCCTTCATTTGACACAGACGCCATTGCTTCTTCTTTTCTTGTAGCCTTAATTGAAATCCGTAATGAAATGTAAGGAAAGAGGAAAAGAAAAACTTCTATCACCGACCATTCTGCTATTTCCCCAACCAATAACGCTATTACTTCAGCAAATATTCCGATGACTAACGCAACTGATTACAACTCTATTATAATTTCACATGCTATTCAGTATTTTTCAATAGATTTAGAGAATAGCTTTACTAATAAAACAGGTTTCACCTAAAACTGTTAATGTGTACACTATTAATAGTACATATGAGTTTACGCATCCAAACAAAACCGTATTTATATTTATTAATAAGTTTGTTATAAAACTAAGCGTAATCCTTTGACTAATGCACTTCCTGGTCTTGTTAAACCGAATCATTCTAAGCGTATCTTGATTGCATAGCCTCTCTATGTAAAATGAGGCACACTTTAAAAGAACTCATTGTCTCAAGAACAAGTAAGTTACCCCTGATTAGTTTGCACAAACACACACACACGTGTGTATGTGTGTGTTCATTACAACTTGAAAAATTTAATATACGGATTGACCCCTTGACAAGTGGACACGAAACTGCGGAGTCTGTGACATAACGACAATGAGTGATATGGAAAATTACAGTAAAGTAATTCCTCTGTATATATAACTAATAATACTATATATATATATATATATATATATATATATATATATATATATATATATATATATATATATATGTATATGTATGTATATATATATATATATATATATATATATATATATATATATATGTATGTATGTGTGTGTGTGTGTGTGTGTGTGTCTATGTATGTGTGTATGTATCTATGTATTTTATAAATATAAATGACAATAGGAAAACTGTAGTAGCTGCCGACGCCTTTCGTTTAATGTGGACTTTCTCAAGACAAAAAAAACGAAATGGATTTATTTAAACAAAGTAACTAATAATAACAAAAACAAAATACACACAGATATACACATACAATGTATTATAAATAAATGTATTTTGTTTTTGTTATTATTAGTTACTTTGATTAAATAAATCCATTTCTTTTTTTGCCTTGAGAAAGTTCACACTGGACGAAACGCGTCGGCAACTACTACAGTTTTCCTATTGTCATTTATATTTATAAATATTATATATTCTACAGGTTAACTCTGAGAAATTTTCGTATATATGTATATACGAGAATTGATCATCTATTTAAGTATACGTGAAGAGTAGTTTTGTTTTTTTGGTTTTTTGAAAATTGCGAATGAGTTAATGACATAACAGCGATTTAACTCAACAGACATTTTAACATGATCATGACAAATTGACCTCCATGTCATGAATTAGTATTGAAATGAAATGTGTAGTTTAGTGACTTTGAGCGTTATTTAGTCGTTAGTGTCAGACGGCCGGATCAGATTATTTGAAAAATCACAGATCTGTTAGTATTTTTACGAAGAAAAATTTTTACTCGTTACAGGGAGAGGTCATAAAATAAAGAAACCAATTGCAATTACGTGATCGGAAATCCGTTGTTAAAGAGTGATGCCCGAGGAGAAAGATGCCGGAGGAGACAAGTCATCCACTTTTAAGTTAATAGTAAGGCAGCAATAGCTCAAATAACAACTATTTAGAATGGAGGATACAGAAGACGAATGACTAAGCGTATTACACGACAAATGCTATCGCTGTTGCCTAGAGAAGCAAACCATCGTGTCCGTTGCTACTCATATCAGATAAGAACAAGTAACTAAGATTACAGCTCGTTAAAGGTCACAAAAATCGGACAGTAGAAGAAAAGGAATACGCAAACTAGTCTGATCATTCTTGATTTCTGATGCAATGTAGAGAAAATTACAAGGAATTTATGTTTGATCCTTACTGGTGTCTTGTAATGTTAATGTTGGCTTGTTCAATAAATGGACGGAAATGACACTACTTTAAATATTAACAGAAATGGCGTAGTAGAACTGAACGAAAAAATTACATAACAAGACTCGTTTCAAATTTTTCTTCAAACTTTTGTCAGATGTTTCCATATCATTTCTATATACTCTGGTTATTGTGGAATATATGTCAAAATATTATGTATCTGAAAATGTGGAAACTGACGATTCAAATGTGGAAAGAACCAAGACTACGTCTTTCTCTCACTGTGTACTTGCATCATCTCATTCTTCCCCTTTTTTATTACAACATTATTTACTGACTACTATACAGACATGAAATAGTTTTATATTTGACAAACAATTTTGATGCAAGCAAATAACTTTTACGGTTTGCACACTTTTATGTCTCTCATCATGAATAATTTTAATATATAGAACTTTTGACGACATTTCGTCCTTTCCTGGCTTTCAATCAGTGGCACTTGATATGCAGGTAGCATATTTTTTCTTTCTTCTCCACCCCTTCCAATGCGTTTTGTATGAACACATATTTTATTTACATTTTTACATATAAAAGATTTTCTTTTAGATTATTTCTCCATTTTTTCCTTTCGCACTAACTTTTTATCACCTTTTCGCTTTTTGGAAGTACCTACCAGAATTGTTATCATTATTATTATTATTATTATTATTATTATTATTATTATTATTATTATTATTATTACGAGTAGATCACAATCGAAGCCATAAATGAAGAAGTGGTAGCGATTTGATCTCATAAAGGTTTGAGGTGTGATATATTCTGCTCACTGATCTTTGGTAAAACTCTTACTTCGTAGTCGTACGCAAAACAAGCAGGTTACGTCAACATTATTTATTCTTTGATTTTTCAATAAAGAAATATATGTTGGTTCTCGATAACGACAACATAATATAAATCCTTTAGCAAAATAATCACACTGAACTTCGTAATATCATTATCTGTATGTTATCTCATTAGAGTTCACCATGTTGTTGCTTTTTTTTTCTTTTTACATGGATATTCAGGAATATTTCATTTTTAAAAAGAACGATGACATATAATTACTTAACACATCTCATTCTTTTCTTTTAAAGTCATGCCGTGAATCTTTCATCCGTTTGAATTTGAAAATATGCAACACATTTTTACTTTAGGAATCCAGTTTTTTTTGTTTTTTTTTTGTGTGTGTTTATTTTTCATCCGAATACTTTCTGTACTTCCTGAATGATATTTTTCTATTTATGCAGATATATTTATTTATTTCATTTAATGCTTTTGAACTAATTTTCTTGTTCACTCATAGAACTGGGGCTTTAATAGCAGTTGTTATTTGATATCCACTTCATTTCTTCGACGTTTAGCTAGACGATGAATGATATAATGCATCTCCTAACCACAGATGAGAAGCACAATCATTTCGATAGCACACTAGCGGATACAAGTAGCACGGTCAAATGCGTATTCCCATTATCTCCAGGTATCTCCAAGAGGTCATCTGAGGAAGAAATATTCCTAAAAATAGTCCTGAGGGCGCCAATCGCACAAAAGAATCAGCTTGAGTGGTTGCTTCATTCATTTTGCCGATTTTCTTTCTCAGGTTTGGTACCTCTGTATTTTCGCCTTTCACGATGTTCTCCGAAGGAACTACACCATCTCTTAAGAACAATTCATAGCTGGTATACAAATTTGATATCATATTGATCGATCGCTAAGCGCTCGTCAGTAAAGATATTCATATGCCACAAGAGCTTCACTTACTCATCCCCATCTATTGATTTTGGTGAATTCTTGTACAACGCCTTTGTGAAAGTGACGTCATACTTCCTGCATAATTTCTAATACATTCTAGAGGATTATATTTCATGAAGTTTTCTGCATACGTTTTGTGTCCGCGGAGTGTAGCGACTATGTGTTGCATACTCTCAGTGATATATCTTCACAGTCTCATCAAGCGTAAATCTGTTGTTCTCCCAACAGAATGCTTGAGACAGACTGTGCTTAAGGTCTTCTCTTGCGCTGCAAAAGATCCTGTCTTCAGTTTCTTCAAAAAATAGAAAGCTCCAAAATCCCCGCCATGATTCCAGATATTCAACCTCAAATAGTGCGGGTTAAACATTTTCTTTACATCCAAAGAATTTCTCATCATAAATATTTTCTCCGCAACCCACTAACATTTCTGTCTTTACAATGACTTTTTCAACCAGCACATTTCTTAGAAAACAATATTTGCAAATCTTTAATTATTTAATCAAAGATAAACTTTATGATACTACAGTTATACTCGTATAAAGCATATTGTGCCATCTTTGCATGGTAGATAGATCCTAGTCACTTTATTATTTGTGTGCAAGCTCTTATGCATAGTAATTATCTCTCTTTTCTTTCGGTCAACGTTGACTAAGTTCCTTCAACAATACTTGTGTCATATCTCCCAACTCTGACTAAACATGTATTGATGCATAAAATCAGATATCCACTATTCAACTTCGATCTATAAAGCTTTTTTTTTTTCATACCGAACATACTCCTCTCATATCTGCGATGTCATCCAGTCATTTACTGTTTTGTCTATCAGTTGAACTTTTAGTTAATTATAAACACTGATATCTACCTCCTTCAGATATTTGCCTTCGGGGAGATCCTGTTTCTCTAACTTACTTTCCCTTTTCATTACCAGCAAAACTCACAGTTCATATCCAAATGACATACTGATATCCTGTGATTATATCCTAATGATATTTATCAAGTACTCCAACTGAAGATCATCCATGTGTAATCATTGGCTATTCTATTATTTCCGATCCATTCCTGGCTTGTAGCCAGATTTATTCTCCTTATGAATCAGTGTCAGTAGCAGAATCATGATCATAATAAACAACAGGGAAACCAATCGCCTTCAAAATATATAGATAATTTTGTCATACGCCTCCTGCAATACTTATAAATCACCACATCAATAAGGGGGTCTTCAGCACCTTATAAACTATTTTGACGTCTCTTCTACTCATCAGTAAGTGATTTATTTTAAGTTCGATGCAGTTAGATCTTAACGTTAAATATTCCTCTCAACAACTACTTAAGAAAGACAAACAAAAATACGTATATTATTGTGTGTCCCTCTGTATTTTGTGTGTCCTTCATTATAAGAACTGACATCCCCTTAACCACTCATTCTGGTATCATAACCTGATCTAAATAATTTTTTCTGCAACCTTTCAAGTTGGACATTTTGCTTTTAAAACCAGAAACCTAGCACAACAACTGCTTCAGCTGCCTTACAATTACACATCTTACCAATGTCCTAGAAGTTAACGACGTCACATTCCTGCAGTGACTTCTTGCACAATTTCTTTCTTACCTATCATAATCATTTATTTATTTGATGTTGTCCGACCAAATTTTGTCTCGTAAATATATTGATAAATGGGTTGACTTTCCTCACCGGTTGTGCTTGATTTTTTTTTTCTGATTAATTCTAATTACTGATATCTGACCTTTGGAATCCATTTACATTGTATTTTTATTTCACAGTCTCATCTTTCAAGCAAACCCTCTTCGATTGCACTCATGCTCATTCGTCAAGTTGAAATGCAATTCTTATTTAGTCACTTCCAGAACGTTTAATCTCTATCCTTTTAAGTATCAACTTCCCTAAATGAAGCATTATAATAAAGTCTTTGTTACTTTCTGTTAGATCACCTTCTGATCCCTGATCTACCCAGAAACACGACTTTAGAGATGATAGTATTTCGCATTCAACTCTTTTAGTGTCTCAAATAGTGTCATGCATATCTATATCTATTCCTTAGCCCTCAGCCTTTTTCATATCCTCAAGTAATTTGTTGCGTATATATTACACTTGTTCAAATCACTTTCATGTGAGGCCTGAAAACCTTCAGTCTCTACACCATGTCCGAGATCTTCACTGTGATGTTTGTTCCTTTCTTTGTTCGTTGTTTTCTTTAGCGGCATATCAACATCTGAGCAGTCATTTATTGCCGAAATTTAATTTTCCTGCGAGCAATAGTATTAGGTTGGTGCAAAAATAATGATGTAATAATGTCGTTTTTTGACGTTAGAAATACGTCAAAAAACGACATTATTACGTCATTATTTTTGCACCAACCTAATAATTTCTTTTACAAAAATGTATTGCTGGTATTTTTACTACTACAAAAATTTATTTTTATCCTTTCATGCTGTTTTGAATCTAGTTGGGGGATAAACTATTTACCCATAGCTGGGAACCTACCACCCCGGGTCATGGTAGTCCTGGGGACCAACAGCAATTAAAAGTTTTTTTCCACGCTGATCAAAGTCTCCCGATCAGAGGCCTTCCTGACGGATTTAATTTATCATCATACCCAGGACAATCTTCACTGTTCATCACATTGATAAATTCTCATAACATGAGTTCCCACTTCCCCCTGCTCCAGGTCAGTAAACCACTTCATTTATTTCATCTCTCTAAGCTGACCAGACACCCTTCAGTCTATCTTTTTCAGTCCAAATTCTCTCAAGATATTTTCTATTCGCTTTTTAATTATTGTTTCTCAGATCCACCCATGACATTACACACATAAAGCAATTTGTTGACCAATTATGGACGTGCAAATCTTGGGCTAGTTTTTAAACCATTGGTCAATTCGAGTAGCTCAGTCAGAAGAGTGTTGCCAATTACTCCTACACCTGAAAATAAGCACATTTCCTGACGGCATTATATGTCCCTCCTGAGGCGTTAGATTCATAATTTGCCTCTTCAAGTTAAAGGGAAATTGGTTATCATATTAATTTTCCCCTGGTGATTTTTATAAATGATACACTAAATTATTAGGGTTCATCATAATTTCAACACTAGATAGATAACCATCCAAATCTTAGAGAGACCATCATTCAACAGGGATGACTAACTGAATACTAGGAGAACATTTTTCTAAGTGGGATTACAACGAGCCTGGACACAAATTCATAAGTTCCACCACTGCATTATTATTATTATTATTATTATTATTATTATTATTATTATTATTATTATTATTATTATTGTTATTATTATTATTATTATTTTTTTTGTTGTTGTTGTTGTCTTGCTGTTGTTGCTGTTGCATCCGAACAATTAGTTCAAAACTTGACAGAATAAACACTTTCCTATAGTAGAAGAGATAAAGATAGCCAAAGTAGACAAGATGTATTTTTTTCTTTACACTAATTATATTCAGAATATTCTCGTCGTTGTTTCCATCTAGACGTTTTGACTGTTTTGCCTTCTGGCCTTTTTTTTAGATATATATCAAATCTGGGCAACTTACAAGGAATTCTGAAATGAAATATTATTTAATTTACAGGGATAGACTTATCTACTTCTGTTGTTCGTGTCTAGGGCAATCGTCTTTTTTTTATTTATTTAGCCCTGTTCACTTAGTGCTCGCCCGTTTCCACTGAGTGCAAATACACACAGCCGGACAAAGATGAAAACAATAGTTCGAATATAAATAATGATATCTTCCCATCCTAAAAATCCAAAGAAAAATGTATTTGTTTATGGATTATTTTTCATAAATCTTTGACAAATGTTTATCTTATATTAGCAACCATAGACTGTTAAAACATGGCAAAGTAATATTTCAGTATTACCTTTTAAATTTAAAGAGATATAGGGAAAGTCGCTAGAATGGAATGTCGTTTTTTTTATTGATTAGGGAAACTGCATGAAGCTTTGAAAATATGTTTAAGGAGTAGAAATAAATAGGACATATATAAAAATCTAAATTGCTCAAGGCATTAATAAAGCAAATATTGGGATGCAAAGTGCGATTATTTTCTTTTGAATAAAATGAATTCACAAAGGTTGAAATGACGACATGTAAGTTACGTAATTGTATGACAATCTCAGTTGCTGAGTAGACCATGAAGAATCAAAGCATAATTACCGCCGACTATTAAGAGAATAGAAGAAGCTGAATAGTGCGATCAAGGAACACATAAGACACCACTGGCTTGGCTGTTTTCTCCTCGGGAACTATTTAAAGAAGCTATTCGTGATTTCCCTTATTCAAATTGCTTGTTTTATTCAAATATGTTACACTTTATCAGTTAGAGGCAATTAGTGACAATTATATAAATATTTAAATAACATTATTTATATGAAATAGACATATATAAAATTTCTTTAATAACAAAGCATATTTCAGAATCTTTCGTTCATCTCTCATTTCCAGCCCTGCCCTTGTTAGTCCATCACGGATATGATAATGTCTATACTGGTAAACTGGAAATTGGAAATATTTTCTATTTCCGAGCATTTTATTAACATATTTTCATTAAATTCCAAAATCCGAAATTTCGATTTCTTTAATTATATATTGAATAATTCATTTGCTATAGTTCTCTATGTAACTGGGTCAGATGGAATTAATATAACACAATATAAGATTGAAATTTTAGAATAAATTTCAACGTTCAAACGCTTGCGATATGTCAATATTGGAAATTAGCATTTTACAGCAAATTGCGAGAACAGAAACCATTAATATTAAATCTGTAATAGAAATGTACCCTGTCCCTGTTTAAAGCATGATTGTAGTACACAGATTATGGATTGTTTAACAGATTTATTCAATTAATTCTGATATATAAAAGACGTTGAAATACTTGCCTAAATAATTGGTTAGTAATACTGCGTTCGCATCATCAGTTTGTCAGTGAAATAAATATTCATTCAAATTGAATTTTAAAACAGTGAAATGCGTGAAACTGTTACACTTTTAAAATAAAATGTATGACTTCAACATATATACATCTTACAGCATATTAAGTTTCATCACCGTTGATTTCAATGGAAATTTTGTCTATGAATTAGCAATATGCAATTACTTATGAAGATGCGCGTGTCTCCACGGATATATATAAATAAAGGCGTTAAATTTAATCCACAATAATTTGTCACCGAAATTGATCTTCATTTGGTTAGGAATTGAACATAAGTATATAAATTATTTATGTTCTATTTTCTTTAAGAACTGCTACTATGCAATCTTACTGGTTTCTAATATTAATTTTCCAATAGCTAAACAATATGATAATCTCAGCGACGAAAACTATATAAGTCAAAATTACACCAATGAATTTGTAAAATCCTCAGAGTTTTGCTCGGTACATACGATTTTAAATCTCGGTGAGAGAACAGGAGAATTTGAAATTTTTATGGAATAGAATGGAAGCCAACATTTGTTAAAATTACAACGTATGTCGTGAATAGGTGTGAATTTTAGACATGCGGTATACCTAGAAAAATGATGTTAAAATTACTTTTACTCTCCTCATAATATTATACATGTGCATGTCGTTGGTTGCCACCAACATGTTTCTGAACTGACGTTGTGTGCATTTATTTATGTCAAATTTGAACGTGTCTCCAGCATAGAATTGAATATAGGAAGGAAAAAATAAAATAAAAAAAGAGTTGATGGCAGGAAAGATATACGAGAATGATTCAAGGAAGGGAAGATTGTACAAAAACTAAACGAAAACAATTTCGCAAATACAAAAACAGATTCATTTATTTACAAAATGTAGAGAATTTTTTTTTTTCTTTCCTTGTCCAATTGTGAATTTTCGGAAGGCTTCCGGCAGTTGCATAAAATCTGTAGCCACATGCTTAAATTAAAACCCAAACAACTTTAGCCAAAGCCTACGAACCATCAATAGCTCCTTTTTCCCTCGGCTTATTTCCAACAGATCGATAACCTAAGTGTCCAGAAGGTAGCTTTCAGTTAATCACAGAAAAAAAAAAATTCTCGTCGTATTGAAACATTGCCAAAATCAGAAAATAATAAAAGCGAATTGGGTAAAAATAGCGCTAACATACAGAATTCACTGTGATATAGTTTTGTTTTGCATATTTAAATTACAACATTGCACAGAAATTTGGAAACTTATTCTTTAGAATTAAATAAACAGAAGCTGAATAGAATCAATCAGCGCATGTGTAAAATTTGGATAAATTCCCGCAGATTATTTCTGTTTGTTTATTTATTCTTTTCCCAATTCTGTTACTCTATCAATCTGCCTTTTACTCATATTCACGCATCCACCGACGCACCGACGCCCCCCACGCACCCACGCACGCACGCACACACATATACTCAGATCGAGTGTATCTGTAGAAGTGACAAAATGAATAGAAAGTGACAAGAGGAAAAAACTATATTTAGCCGACGCGTTTCGTCCTCTGAGGGACTTTATCAAGGTATCACATTAGCATAGGATAAAGTCGCTCAGGCGACGGAAGGCGTCGACTAAATATAGTTTTCATCTCGTACCACTGTATTCATTTTATAAAAGATCAGTAGTTGAAAAGTACTCGTCCTGATCAAAAAACTTATTACTCTAAAACATGATGTTCAGTCATTTGTTTCGATTTCATATCTTTTTCTAGAAAACTTTAGAATCAGATAGATAGATAGATAGATAGATAGGAATAGACCTATATATATACGAGTTTCTACAAATCTACTTCAAAGAATTGCATAGGAAAGCATGTAACCTAATATATTTCTGAATTATACAGGACATTATATATTTATGCAAAAACAACTACAAATGGGTGTAGCCTGTTGAAATAACGCTTAATTTTGTACTGTAGTGCAGAGATATATTTCCCATGCTAATATTTATGTTCATAATCCTATCATATATATATATATATATATATATATATATATATATATATATATATATATATATAATGATTTTCCAAGTGTCACTTAGATGTGGCATAAGGCCGAAAATAAGGGAAACCGAATAGAATCGAACTCACTACTCAGTCGTAATTGTTCTAGCGAGACAAACTTGCTTACCAATACACCGCCTCGAGGTATTTCTAAAGAATTCATTTATTTTGATTTTTATTCCCGTATATTTATTTTACATAGACCAAATACTTTTTAAAATACACTACTGAACTGATAATATATTCCGGAGATCCCAACTTTTTTGGAACAAATTTGATGTTCCTTTATATGACCCCGTTTATAACGGTCAAAGTGAATTTTATTTTATATTTTTTATCGACACTCTTGAATATACGACCACATATTAAAAGGTAACATATTTATTTCATTGAAGTTTGTATTAAAAACGCATGTATAAATTCAGTGTCACTGTTTTAAATGACCTCGTCCTATAACATGGTTCCATAAACGATGAATCAAAGGAAGAATCTAAGAAAAAACTACATAAAGAGAAAAGATATATACGTATAAATTTCCTACATTTATGGAAGAAGTCAGCTGTATATTAAGGGTAGGGCATCTATTGATATAGAGAGGGATATTATAAAAACCAAGACACAATTTACCTATTATTATATACCTTAAGGCGTGAAAAATGCTAATCTGCACAGTGCGGCATTTCTTAAACTGATTATGATATATATATATATATATATATATATATATATATATATATATATATATAGAGAGAGAGAGAGAGAGAGAGAGAGAGACAGACAGAGGAAGAGAGACAGAGAGAAAGAGACAGAGAGAGATTCAAACCCAAAGATCGAAGAGAGTAAGTAATATTTCGCCATGATTGAGTATTGTTGTTTTTTTACAAAATAAAAAAAAAAACAGGACGCAAAAGAAAAAAGGAAAAAAAAAAGCAAAATAAATGCAAAAAAAAAAAAACAATCTATGGTGTATGGTAGTGTGAATTATAGTACATTGTGCCAAGTTTTGCACAGACTTTTTGTTGAACAATACTTAACGGTCGGTTGAATCCGGTAATGTTAATATCGACCAATGTAAGATATTTCCTAAAAATCAATAACATTATAAGGCGATGGCGATAGCCACTGTTCTCAAAATATACTATGAAGTCTTTGAAAATCCTCTGCACAACTTTGGTTAAATTACTTGCTTAGATGTATGACTTCCGCGTCAGCTAAGTAGAAAACTTGCTCTTCTACATATATTTGAGCATTTCTATTCATAATAATATTGAATATTATGTTTTTAAAAAATGACTGATGATTAAATTTGATAGTTAAGGAACATACGTGGCAAGCAAGTAGCGAAATAAATGACTCATGATCATAAACAAGCTACTTTTCTTCCAAATAAAACGATAATTGTATGTTGAGATTAGAAGGAAATCTGTTGGAGATGAAATCGATTGATCCTACACCATGAAGACTAACTAATGACACCAAAAGTTTGAAAACTTCGGAAAATGTAAACGGTACGAAAAAGCTTAATAGTACATGAAACGATCGCATGTTTCTTTGATGACCAAATCCAAAATTGTTACAGATCTCTTGAAATGTTCGCTTATAAGCTTTGTTAGAAAAGTATTACATAATCAGGTTTATTCTGGTTTCTCGGGAATTTAACCATTAATAATGAAATTCCTCGAATAGAGTGAATTGTTCGTCGTCGTCGTCAGCATCCGTCCGGCTCGAGAGACATGCGGTGCGCTACGAGCCTGGCCGGGATATATGGAGAACTAGGGCCCGCACGTCTAGTCCAAAGGAGAGGATAAACCAATATAGTTTGGTATCCAGCACGGCTGCATGAGTTGCCGGAAGGTAGCACAAACCACTCCGGGTTTAAATTCAGACCTAGAAGACTATAGAACTCAGTTTTTCCTGCTATTTACCCATAACTGGAGGGAGAAGAAGTGCATTCAAACCTTTCCCGATGGATTCGACTAGAATTCGAACACGGCTCTCCGATTCCTCAATCCAAACCGCTATCCATTACTCCACCATGCCTCCTCAGTGAATTCTTACTGATGTAGATATGTGCTAAGAAATATAACATCCGAAAAGTGATTATACATAATTGTATAGAAGATAAAATATTTACATATTAGGTTGGTGCAAAAATAATGTCGTTTTCTCACGTATCTTACTATGTGAGAAAACGACATTATTAATTTTTTTTATAATAGAAATAGAAAGAAATTTCCTAAATAACGAATGTGTTTATTAAGCTTAGTAATTTTATCCCTTTACACCTTATTGTTAGGGGTTACTCTTATTTGAGTAGAAAGCCCTTTTATTTAATAAGTGGGAAGTTGGTTCGTATCCTCACAGAGAGAAGATATTTTCTTTAATATAAGTTATCGAATATTCTGGAAGATAGCGGAAGATAAATAAATAAATTGTTTAATATATAAACGGAGCATTTAATCAAATACGAATATCCACTAAATATTACATTTAAAGTGATAAAATCCCCCGGATTAATGAATAAAAAAGAAATCCATTACTTCTTAAGTAACTGCTTTATTTACATTTGGATACACAACCCACCAGTTATGAAAAATTCGAGAGTGTATTACAAGAAGAATATCAATTGAATGCAGTATTCACAGCGACTTAATCGTTTAAGTTCTTCGTAGCTCACACGGACTAGAACTCTTTCTTCTGTTCAGAGGTATGCATGTTCGAATCCTGCCGCGAAAGGCCTAATTTAATTTAATGAGATTTTTCGTATATTTAAGCCGGCAGACGAAAATGAATAAATATATTATTTAGTAAATAAACTCAAATACTGGTATCCATAAAATATTTAGTTTAAAGTGATGAAATGTAATAGAAAGTTAACAATTTTCAATAAAATAATTAAAAAATAAGTATTCAATTTATCATAAAACAATAAAGATCATATTATTTAATATGAAACATGAACTATAGGAAAGTATATTTCAATTCCATTGTTATATGTTTCAGAGAGAAATATATTAATAAAATAAAATATTACTGTTGAAATAAACATTTGTCAAAGAAAGGTAGCCGTCTGAAAATCAGATTCATATTTTATTTGTTGATTATACATTTTTTTAATCATTTCACAGCAAGTAAATCAGGAATGTCACTAGTATGCAGAGTACTACAAAGTATATAAATGTCAGGAAAAAAAACTGGATATAAAAGCAGAACCGGTTTTAAGAAGAGATTAAATTTTTGAAGGTTGTTTTTATCAAGGAAGCAAATAAACGAAAAGAGTCCCACAGACAGGCAGTGCGAGAAAAGAAACTGTTGGATTAGAAATGCTGGTTACAATTCAACTGTAAAAAGGTCAGACCGAGATGCCAATCTAGTAACATACTTAAACACACGTATTCCATCACAAAGGAAAAAATATCGCCACACAAGTAGACATGAAATATTTTTAGAAAATACAAAGGAGAGCCAAGTTACATCGGTGAGAATGTGACTAAAGTGAAGATGCCAGGTCAGGAACTATTATATTGCAGATCCTTCTTTAGAATTATTGAAGAACCTTGATATGAGGAGGAACACTTGAAAAGACATGGCAACAGTATTTAATGCATGGACGATTAATATATTTGTAAATGTGCAAGATGGATTCAGACGAGAAAAATCTTCTGAAACCACACGGTGGCCAAAATTTCTTTGCATTAGATGCAGTTATTAATTCGATATAGTCGTTCTACTTTAATTCAGTTGAAAACGTGAGGCCAAGATGGCGCACTGTGTTGTTCTCCATGAATCTAGGATTAGCCATTCTGAGGACAGGCTGGAAATTTTCTCTCTAGTGGTTAAATGAGAGCAGATTTGTCTTGGAGGCATTTCCTGACCGCGCTAGCCACAGATTTCGGGCCGTCCTTTTCAAGAGCAGTTGCCATATTAACATTGTCAGCTCTAAGGGTTTTTTTTTTCTCTTGAGACTGCAGTAACTGGTTCAGTCATCAGCAAAAATGACTACTTGGGAAATTATGTCATCAGGAAGATTATTGATGAAGATCAGAAACAGCGTAAGACCCATGATAGAGACCTGAGGGGACCCGGCGTTCATGTGAAAGGATATGGAAGAGACTCTTTTCAAAACAACTTTGATTGGAACGATTGTATTAAATCAAAGAATCGTCGAGCAATACCGTAGACCTGGAGCTTATGAAGGAGTGATAACCTTTCAAACGCCTTCGAAATATCTAGAGCCTTAGCTCGAGCTTCGACGTTATTATCAAAAGCTATACCTATTCAGTGATGGCCATTAAGCAATCAGCGGTAGACTTTGCAAAACTGAAGGTATATTGTTTTTTCAAAGAGTAGCTCGTGAGAGATAATACTTATAGGCCGATAGTTAGAGGCGTCAGTAATTTCTCCAGAGTTCTTAAAAATAACTACAGAAGTGGACTTCCAACATATAATAAAGCAGGAACCAACGATGCAATAGTTGTTTTGAGAGAAGTGGAGCCAGCTCAGGATTAAATTGCTTTAAGCCGACGCATGGGATTCCATCACACATGCTTGCCTTATTGAGGTCTAATTTTAAAATGTCACAGACCTACTGTGCACATATCACTCAGTAGGATTTTATCTGTTTCTAGAAGGGAAATCAGGATTCCAAACAGTTAGACTGTAGAGTTGGAAGAGAATTTCCGAGCAAATTATCCAACCTTATCTGCTGCCGATGTCAGGATTTGACTTAATTGAATAGGGTAGGGATTGAAGACTTGCTGTTGTTCAGCACACACTCTCAGATCTGCCAATAATCTCTAGACGCGAACTTGCGAGATGATATACATTGTTTCATTCTATCAGCAGACAGTAACTTTGCTACTCTGAGGACACGCTTTCATTCGTTATGAGCAGAGAGAAAGAGAAGTTTGTTGGAATTAGACGTGTTGATCTGTTACAGCCGGAAGAAGTGATTCATATGAGCTATAGCACTCGACCATACAGGTGACAACAAAGGAGATGAATATCGTTTCACGTGGTACATCCTTACTGGAATGAAATCATGTATGCCGGCTTTCACTCAGGGGGAAACATCAGACACGCATATATGAACAAGATGATTAAAAACTACATTCAAAGTAACATCACGAAGGAAGTCACAGAACGTGTCTCAATCCGCTCATTGATAAATCAAAGATATTCTGTTGGAACGAGGATATTGGCTAATGGGGAAAATGAAAGAGATGTTTATAGATACTACCGCATGATCAGAGTTGCCAAGATTGCAGAACTGTATTGTACGATATGAGTCTGGGATAGTGGTAAAATAGAGATCTAAAAGAGAAGCCTGTTCGTAAAGGTTTTTGAGGAAGCGTGTAGGGAGTACCACCAAATCCCTGAGAGATTGAGTGATTAATTTAAGGATTTAGAATCCATTCAATTTTTTTCTCTGAACTGTGAGATCAAAACTTTTCTTTGTCACCACAACAAAAACAACTTCGAGAACAAGTTGTGAGAATTTTGATACACAAATATCCTGACATTCGCGAAAATTTCTCATAATGAATCTTCAGATTAACCGTCTTTCTAATAATACAGGAAAATTATTGATGACGAATAAGGAAAGAATACTACAGACATTTTGTGCGAAAAATGTCTAATAAAATAATAACTGTCCACTAAGTAAATTTAGTATTTAGAATTCGCCGTGTTTCATGTAATCTGACTATTATGTATTTGATATTATTTAGCAAATCTAAATTCCAATTTTTCTAATGATATACTTTTAAAAGTTTTAATAAAATTATGCCGCAGAAATCTCCATACACATATTTAGATCATTAATAACACTCACAAACTGGTTTTCTTTTCTAAGGGCTTTCACATAACTTAATACTTATCTGAGTTTCACTGTTTTTAAAATCTTTTCTGATTTTAGTCAGCAGGATCGAATTTTAGCTGGTCTGTTTCAATACGAGTCAAATAATTAGATTTTCACAAGAACACCAACCAAATATTGGTTTGTCTATTTTCCTATAATCTTTGATTCATATTTTTACAACCAATGCTTACAATTATTTTGCATTTATCGACGACATTTCCTCATATTTCTTTCAGTTTTTGTTTCCTTTATTCCAGATCACTTATCTAAACAGTGCCGGGATTATGTAGAGACTACGAAATCGCTAAATTATCAGCATACTTTCATTAAAACATATTGCAAACGTAATGAAAGTATATTTTTGTTGTCAACATTCATGTCATTTCTAAGAGGAATGATCAAAACATTTTTTAATTATTTAATTACATTTTACCTTTTTTAGAAGATTCGAAATTTCGATTAAAAAGAATTTTTTTTTTATTGCGTTATCCATTGTAATAACTTTTAGCATAGCAAATTTCAATTTCTTTTGTGACAGATATTAATTTGGAAATTCTTGCAAAGAACAAATTATTGTCGTATTTTAAAGTGATTTCCAGGACTTATTCGCAAATGAATTCAATACATTTTTATTTTTTCTATTAGAAAATCAGGATAGTGTATAATTTTAAATATGTTACTTAATGTTATGTAAAGTTAAGAAAGTCGACGTGATAATTTACTGACTAGATGATTTTACAGAATTCTTTGAAGAATTTGAATCACCGAATAATTTCAAAATAAATAACGCCATGAAACTAAGACATAAGAAGATTTGATTGCTTTGATAAATAATATATATTTAAAAATATTGTCTGAAGAAAAATATTTCGATGAAAAATGAATATGTAAAAGATTTCTTTTCGTTTTTCACAATTTTAATTTTAATTATATATAAAGATTTTGAATATTTAAAAATTCAGAATCCATAAGAAAACTCTTAGAAAATATTTTATTAAGTAAAACAATATTTACTCATCGAATATGACAAAGCTTATTACAATTCGACAAATCCGAATATTTTAAAAAGAATTTTGATCTGTCTTCTATGTGTCATATATATTCAGAATTTCAAAGCATGAATGATCAAACACATGATATTAAAATTTATATGTCAAGTGTTTTAAGGGTTGGCTCCCAATCACTTATGGGGGAAAAAACACTCTTGAGATCATTATCGTCTGTTTCACCAGGAACACCGTCAGCTCTCAATCGTGTGTCAACAAATCTATTAACACGTCAGAAAAACAAGACCCCGTAGTTAAATGTTTCTATGCAACATATTATGGTATAAGTGAGTAATATTCGTTTCAAATCATATTCACTTATCTTTAACTTTGAAAAATTTCAGAAATTTATATTTTATTTTCGAAATATTTTTAAATCTGAGAATTATCTTTTGTTTAAAATGTGTCAAAAATGGCGGTTTTTATCAATCTTCCTGAAAACATATCGATTCCGATTAATATAATATCTGTTGTAAAGGCACAAAAGAGTATTTTACTAAATGGAAATAGTATACTTTAAATCCTTTAAAAAGCTAAAATGAAAGCTTCAGGAAAGCTTTTTCATTTTTAAAAGATCATTTTAGACTAATGTTGTAAAGGCGTTAAAATTGGTGCCTAAGAACGTGCGTATGAGTTTCTTTCAGAGTGCATATATGAATATGTGCGTTTTTGGGTGTTCTCTTATGTCCGTTTTATAAGGAATTAGCAATCGTGGCATGCATTTTTGTCTTATGCGTGTGCATCTAAATTTTCGCTATGCAGATTTAAGCAGGTGGATTTTGTATAGAGGTTGAATAGGTGTTCGTGACATGATTATAAACCTAACTTAAAAAGACAAAACAGTAATGTATTTGTGTTATTAGCATGTTCACACGATTATGAGTGTGTATGTATGTATGTATGTATGTATGTATGTAAGTGCGGCAGGAAAACACGTACGGTTTTTTGCGTTTGTTTTTCCTGCATATTTTCTGCCGTCTGAAAATTGCCTGAAACATAGAAATTCACGGGTTTTTAACAACGCTAGAATATAATATAACATGAAATACTACTGATCGCACAAACATTGGACATAAAAAATTTCTTGTTCTAAACAACTTAACACAATCTGAATAAATCTGCAAATTACCGGAATTTTTTAAAAAGTTTATTTTTGATGAGGCCCAGAACCTTTCTGCATACCCACCGTAGAGGAAAGCAGATTCTTATATATATATATATATATATATATATATATATATATATATATATATATATATATATATATATATAATTATATATATACATATATATAATTATATATATATGTGTGTGTGTTTGTATATTTATATATATATATATATATATATATTAAATAAACACTATGTTAAATAAACACTAATCAACAACGAATTCCCTAACCACCTTATAGACAACTAAATTAGACTATTTCTCCCCAAAGCAAGTAATACCGATAGCGAACACACAGCCAAAAATCACATACATTTATTACAAAAAACAAATATATATTAATTACAAACAAGACTAATCTTCTCTAAGGCATATTATAAAGAAATACACTACCCCAATTGATCCGAATAAAAAAAATCAAATTTATTATCTATTATAAAAGATTTAAGACGGCCAACCTTATCCTCAAAAATAACAACACACCAGCTAAGTCAAAATTACAAAGAACGAACATTATCTATGAGTTCAAATGCCCCTTAAGGAACTGTGTTCCTGGTCAAACCGGACTCATAAATAATTACATCGGTTACACAACCACATGCTTATCCAGACGTTTTACGTTACACCTATCTGATCACAGCTCCATTAGAACCCATTTAAACACACACACAAATTTACCCGATTCCATTAGGAACATAGTAGTAGAAAACACAAATATAATAACTGCATCCACCTGCAAAAAAGACTAAAAATAATGGAAGTTTTAACAATAAAAAAGAAAAATCCAACTCTTAACAATATTAACTACGAACAAAGCCACAATGTGATAACGGTATTCGGAAATTAAAAACCTCCCTACCATACACTAAGATATACACAGGACAATTAAGCTGAAAAACGAATCATCCTTGTTAATGGCTAAAGGTATAGCCGAAAGCGCGTGTAAATAAAAAAAAACAAACATTTGGACGGTTCTTACACACACTTTGTCCAGAAAAGAAAACTCTTGTCAGAACACAAGAAAAAAATTAAATAAAAAGCTTAACCGTAGTAACTTGTCTGTCGTTTTTAATGAAACATGCATATATATATATATATATATATATATATATATATATATATATATATATATATATATATATATATATATATATATATATATATCCAAGCGAATTAAACAAGATCTAGAAAATATATATGAAAAGAGAATCATAAACAAAAAAGGATAAGAAAAATATTTTAATAATGAAATATTTTGTTTTACTATTGTTCCAATAAAAACATTTCCGATTCATCTAACTTTACATATATATATATATATATATATATATATATATATATATATATATATATATATATATATATATATCTGTGTGTGTGTGTGTATGTGTGTATATGTGTGTGTTTGTGTGTTTGTATGTGTGTCTCTATAAGTGTACGCGTGAAGAACTGAATTTATTATTTCTTTTAAGGGGCCTTCCGTCAGTATGTCACCGCACACTTAGCCTTTGCCCTTTCATTTCCGCTTCCCTATAGAGATAAGCTTTCAATGTCCAGGTTTTCATTTCCAGTTCGTTTCCTCATCTCAAAAACTTATTGGTTATACGCCATTTCTACTCCGTTCTAGCAACTTTTTTTTTTCATGTCTTTTTCACAACTTCAGCATCCAAGCAGCAGAAATTTATGTCGTTCTTGTATTTAAAACTGAGCATTTCTTTCTCCGTTCTTGTTTTCAATTTCCATATAGGAAGATTGTGTATAATGATTTGTTTAGAACTGAGAAAGGAATTGACTTTATAAGATTTATATCTCAATAGAAGGAACGTCAATGAATTTAAGATGAATTCCTTCATTTCATATATAAGGAAGGGCAATGAGAATTTTTTATTCCTATTGATTGTCGAGATTCTGCATCAAGATTTTTAAAGGTTAACTACAAATTGATCAATAACCGTAGCTCTCAATTTTACACGAAAGTTGTTCGTAGCATCACATAGTTTGAATGATTATAACAGAATAAATTTTAATTAAATAATAACATCATTGGATCACGAAGTGAGTATGATACACCAATATGATTATTCATAATTCGCATTTTAATTCACAATATATTTTAACAATTTTCATTCGAAACATTCTCTAAATAGTATTAATTTAGAAGAATCGTTGTATGTGTTAGATATATAGAGACAAATATTTTTTACGCAAATTTTCTGAAGATGATTTCGCAGTCTTACAACAATTTTGACAATTCCAATAACTGTTTTAATCGTTGAATCAACACTCTTATTGGGTAAGTGATTTAGAAACAAAACACTGGTTCAAATTTAAAATATATGGAATGAATCACGATTTTTGAAAAGCGCAACATTTGGAAAGAATTGGGTTATATTTCATAGATTCTTTTATATTATCATATTTTTCTTTTTTGCTACATGCAGCTGATTATTGACTCCAACGTAAATAATTAACTGCTAGATATCGAAATAAAAAAAAATGTAGTAAATATTATACGAAGAATATATACTAAAACTGAAGTACCTGTTTTTCCTTGAATATGTCAAATACTGTGATTATGATGATGGCGCTTCTGCAGTTGCTGCTGATGATTATATTTATTCGTTTAAATTTCTAAGATTAATATCAATGTAGAACATATTCACATACACGAGCATTCTTAAAAAATGTCATTTTCTGAACGCATATTTCATGAAACATATTGAGATTTTCTTTAGATATTTCGAATTACACACAAAAGCACACACACACACATATGTGTGTGTGTGTACATATATATATATATATATATATATATATATATATATATATATATATATATATATTCAGTTTATTTTATCATTATATATGTAATCTACTCCTGCATCTCTTACGAACAGATTCACAGACACACAATGACACGCACACGCATATATGTGTATATGTGGTAATAATTTCAGATATAGTATTTCTGTAAATAGGCAATATGAATAAAGACAAAAGAACAGCTTATCTTATCCGACATATTTCGTCCTCTGAGGCAAATGCCTTGATAATTACCCACAGGGGACGAAACGCGTCGGTTAAGATAAGTTTTCTTTTTGTCTTTATATATATATATATATATATATATATATATATATATATATATATATATATATATATATATATATATATTGAACAATAAAAAAAATTAAAAAATTAAAATCTTTAGACACACTGGGTTGTAGATTAATATTCTTTCGTTTTTTTTATTATTATTACATTTAGATTCCTCGACTAGTTTCGGCCGAAATGGCCATCATCGGGAGGAGAAATATTTCTGCTTGCTGCTAGCACTAAACTAACAGAAATGAATGTCTTGATGGAGAAAATGAACATTTGTCTGTAGTTTTCATTTGTTTTTTTATTTTTTTATCTTTTTAACATGAATCTTTTAACATTCCTTGTGTTGGTCAAACAGTCTCTTTTAAGTTGTTATTTGAGATAAGAGCTGGATAGATAAATGCTGCTATGAATTCTCTGGTCAGTTTGACAGTTTTATTGAACTTGGTGAGGGGATGTGTCTCTGTTTAGTGTTTGTGTGTGTGTTATTTGGTTCTTAGGGAGTGAGTGAGTATGATATGTGTAAGCGTGTGTATTGCTGTGGGTGTGTGTTATCATTTGGCTCATTAGGGAGTGAGTGCGTATGATGTGTGTAAGTGTGTATATTCGTGTTTTTCGTATATTTTGTTTTTAGACGTTGTATCCACTTATTTTCATGCGACTCTAAAATCTTTCTAATGTTATCTGCTCTGAACTTTTCTATTCTCTCAATTATAGTGAATTTGGCATGGGTTTTGAAATCGTGTTTTTCCAGGCGGAAATGTTGTTCTACAGGTAATAATTTTTCATGGGGAGTCGACTTATTTGGTTTACGATAATTGTTAATTCTGTAGTGAAAGGGCCATTCAGATTTTCCTACATATTGTTTCTGGCTTAGTGTGCATTCTAGGAGGTAAATTATGTTATGACTTCTACAGTTAGAATCGTGGTAGATTTTGAAAGTAGATTTAGTGACTGAGCTTGTGAATGAATTTGTGTTTTCAATATGGTTGCAACATAAACTTCTTTTGTTGTTGCATGGTTGGGAAAATCCTGTTGTTTTTGTTCTTAGTTTATTACAGATTACCTTGTCCCCTGAAATGTGGTTATTACCTATGATTTCTTTTAGGTTCTTAGGTCTACGATATGCAAGAAGGCCAGGTTCCTTAAACAGTTTTTTTAGGTCTGGTTTGAGATGAAGTATTTCCCAGCGACGTTTGATTATTTGGGATAGTGGAGGCAGAGTGGGGTTGAAAGTAGTTACTAGAGGGATGCGGCTAGATTTATTTTTTATCTTGTACATTAGGGTGTCTTCTCTAGGTGTGGAAATTGCTTTATTTATTTGTTCCCTGATTAGGTGTTGTTTATAGCCACGTGTTGTGAATTGATTCTCCAGATTTTCAATGTGTTTATTTAATTCTTCATTGTTGGAACATATCCTTCTGAGTCTAAATGCTTGTGAATAGGGAAGGTTCTTTTTGAGGTGTTTAGGGTGGGAAGACTTAAAGTGTAGATAGTTGTGGGTGTCGGTGATTTTAGTGTGTAGTGTCGTTTGTAGTTTCCTGTTTTCATCTATGTAAATGCGGGTGTCTAAAAATGTTACTGATGTTGTGGATTTTTCATAGTCAAACTTAATTAAGTCGTGCACTGTGTTTAGGGTCATAAGGAATTGGGTAAGTTTGTCATCACTACCCGTGTATACAAAGAATATATCATCGATATATCTTGCATAGAATACGCAGCCGCTACCAATGATTGGATAGATATGGGTCTCCTCAAATTTTCCCATGAATATTGTAGCATATGATGGAGCTGCTATGGTGCCCATGGCACAACCTCTTATTTGAAGGTAGTGTGCTCCATTGAAGTTGAAAGTATTCAATGTAAGGACATGCTCCATGAGTTTTGTGATGACTTCTGTGGGGGGGGGTCTTGTTTTATTCTTTTAGTAAGTGCTTCCTGAAGGGCGGTTAGCCCTTCGATGTTTTTAATGTTTGAATAGAGTCACTAGAGTAGCTTTCTCTGGTACTGTTTGTATGTTATTATTTTTGTTCAGTAGATCTGTTGTGTCTCTGATGTATGATTTTACTTCCTTAGCTACCGGTTGCATGTAATGATCTATGTATTTGGAAATTTTTGTCGTGTGGAAGTTGAACGGTGAAATACCCGGCCTTCCTGGGTTGTTGATTTTGTGTATTTTAGGAAGGAGATAGAAACGAACAGGTGTAATGTTTGTGGGTGTAAGTGCTGTGTATGTTTCCTTGTCGTTTAGATTGTTGTGAAGCATTATGTTTAGTGAACTAGTTAATTCGTTTTGGTGTTCTGGAAGGGGATCTGTATTTCCCTATATTTCACATAAACACAGATTCATATATATATATATATATATATATATATATATATATATGAATGTGTGTTTATGTGAAATATAGTTGATACTTTAATTGCTATTCGATTCAAATCTGATTGAGAATCGTTTAAATTTCATGCATTAATTTGATATATTTTATGTTATTTTGTTTCCTGCTTATATATGCTATGTACGCATTGTGATTTTATATATATATATATATATATATATATATATATTGTGATATATATATTGTGATATATATATTGTGATATATATATATATATATATATATATATATATATATATATATATATATATATATATATATATATATTCATCCCAGTTTACAAAATCCTATTAATAATTTTGTAAAATAAAATAAAAAAACAAGTCTCTTTTTAATTTAAATAAACGGGGTTTAATTGCAAAGATCACAGAGGCGGTAGTTCGAAGCAGCTGTACCAACACAAATTAACTTCACTCAATTTTAAAATAATGTGAAGCAGATGGAACTGTTTAGTATGTCCTGAGAGATATACTGGAAACATCCTGATATCTTCAAGGCCACAAGCAAGATATTGGACTATATACCTATCGCCAGATTTCAAGACAATCTGTGTTATAAGCGAACTGTGAGATAAGGATACTTAAATCTGTTGCATTTTAAAGCACCGCCATTGTAAAACTGCGCGATCATATTAGAGCGTTGAAGATCGTACTAAATCCAATATGAAGCCATCTGCCGAATTGTAAGTTTGAAGCCATCCAAATGAAAACAACCTCTGTTGGGTAGGATATTCTTTCACGTATGAGCGATAACCAGAGGTGATGTTGGAAGACTACACTTGCGTGTCAAATACAAATTTATGTACAGCAACGCACCATCTTCTTTTCTTATTGGGAAACAAGAAGTCAGATCGTAGCAGGTGGTGATTGTCCTGTTTCGCATTTATACCTACGTCTGGACGAGGCTGACTCGTATAACGGGATCAAAATGCATGGACATATGAATCAATGTTAGAAGCATGTTGATTCCCTCAATGGTAGTCTTAGCTGTCTCTGTGACTTTGTCGCACCCATTAACCTCGTCTTGCCGTCACTTGTGAAAACATGTAGCAATTGTACCTGAACCACTTGAGTGAATTGTTTCAAGATCATGTTACATCTGTGTAAAAGTTTGCAAAACACAAGAATATCTCCTGATAACATGCATTTTCATAGAAATTTCTCAAATCATTATTTTATCAAGTAATTATTTGTCATCCGTTCATTAGATATGATTAAAAGGAACAGTTTTCTTTAGTACAATTTTCAAGTGAGATTTGTACACTCGAAAACCATGTATAGACACAGACACTCACACACACATACACACACACACGCATATATATATATATATATATATATATATATATATATATATGGAGAGAGAGAGAGAGAGTGTGTGAGAGAGAGAGACAGACAGACATTTTCAACCATATTAAAAGAACATAAGCAAAACGGTTTAGAACGCCCGTACTGGAAATCTGGCCCTGGATGTATGTTAATTTCATGCTCACAGGATACTAAATCGAGGTAATAACAAAAACAAAAACTCATTACCACTAAAACACCTAAAAACATTGAAGAACCTAGCAAGAAACAAATATATAAAGATCACTACCTCTGACAAGGGAGGGTGGATTGGGATCATGAACAAAAAAACATACATCGAAAAATAATTCACAACTCTAAAATACCGACATATAAGAACAAATAAAACAATAAGAAATAACTACAAAAAAAAATGTAATAATGACGTATGGAAACTAATTGAAAATGAAAACAAATCGTAGTATAGATTCTTATAACTTCATAACTGTTACCCAAATGCACCCCATTATCTCAAGAATAGGCAGCGCCCCGAACAAACTGGCGAAAGCCATAAGAAAAATAGTAACCCTCTTCTTGGACCAATCATTTCATCTCACATAAAAAAAAAAATCAGACAGCCTAGCTGAAAATCTAAGTGAAATGAACATGACCAACAAACGCATGACCGGGCTAGATATAAAATCATTTTACACCAACTTCCCAGACGAAAAATGTCGAAATCCCTTAAAAGGTATTTGACATAATCAGAGATAAAGCTATCTAAAATAATAAGATTTTTTTAATCCTATCTAAGCAAATTCCTTTCATATCATCTGATAAGCTTAATAATATTATCATTGAAAGACGAAAGAAAATCATCATACTGATACATGTTTTTTAATCCTATCTAAGCTTTAGGCTTACGTAAGCCATCAACATTAAAATGAATTAAACAATACACGGATATAACAACAATGATAGTCTGATTGGGTTGCATGAAAACAATAAACAAAAACTAAAAATTCATACATACAACATTGGAAACCTAACCGGAACAAAATAAACTATGAAAAACTCCACAAATATCCTTAGATACCTATAATTGATAACAGAAGTCATTGCTTTATACCAACGGCTTCCTATATTTATCAATTCTCCTTTCTACTCACGCATGGTCATGTGTGATATTATGGCCTCGGTGCGATTTTCGCTTCCAGCGTCTCGTATGCACAACTTTGTCGTTGCTTGAGAATCTTTCATGCAAACGAAACAGTCTCTCATTGTTGCTATGTCCGTGTTTTGTCTAATTTATTATAATGAAATCGTCATCTATGATGATGGCTTATGTAAGCCGAAAGCTTAGATAGGCTTAAAAAAACATGTATCAATATGGTGATATCTTCTGCTTTACAATGATAATGTTATTAAGCTTTGTTTAAAATTAATAGACAAAACTTGTCTATATTATTTAATGAAACACACACACACACATAAATTAGTGTGTATTTGTGTGTGTGTGTCTGTCCATGCTTTTGCGCGCACGTACACGATCGTTTGCTATTTTTCCGAAACACATGTAAACTCTGGCCATATGTTAAAATATTATCATTTCTCTGATCACATTTTATCTCTCTCCCTCTTCTCTCTCCCTCTGTTTCCCTTTCTCCCTCACACATATTTTTCCGTAGGCATTCATATATTCAATGATATACTTACTATTCAACGCTTGGTAACATAAATTTATGTTTCAAAATAATGCCATGCATTGTTAGGCTAGATATGAGAGAAGAGAATTCAACCAATCAGTGACATGGATTTGTCAATGGAGCGCATAACAGTAAGGTGATCAAGAACTCAGTTCTTAGATTTGAGCCGTCCCATCAAGTGCCTGTCGTAAACCAGATTTAAGATTCCTGGGGATGTTCAGGGAAAGTGAAATATTTAAGCCGAGCTTCAAGGGAAGACAGTAACTCAAAAATGCAATTTTCACCCGCTTCTGCACTGTGCAAAAAACATCTTAAATCGTGTTAAAAATGCAATGCTTGTTTAGCTGTTGGCTTTTATAACATTGCAAGTTTATGACTGGGAATGGGATACGATGCTTTTTGCATTAAAAAGGAAAACATTACCACTAGAATAAGATTAAGATAAAATCATTCTTCGTTCACAATATTTATAGATAATATATTGGCTGTAAAAGAAAATGGATCCTGGATAATTTATACGCAGTTCACCTGTTGTCTCTCCCGCAGAAACATTTTCTCATTGTAAAAAAATGAATCGGTAAATACCGACAGTTGAATCGCGAGGAAACGTAAAGAATTGTTCATTTCAAATTCGTGTGTGAATTCAATGTTAGGTTTAATCTTATTGAGTTTCACTATTATGTCTAATAGGTCTTGTATCTTAATGCAATAAGAAGGCGTCATCTATATATCTTAGCTAAGTACAGATGTTTGATGTGATGTGTTAAAATGGATCGGAATCTAATAATTCTTGAAAAAGGCATGTGAGAACACCATTTTTTTTTTTTGTAGAGAATATTTTTGAAAGAAAAGAAGCAGGGGTTCGTGATAATTTGCATGGTTTTTATAATTTGTGGGTGGGAAAAAGATTTTCTTTGAGATTTTTGCTGTAGTTTCTCAATATGTTCAGACATTTCGTGATGTGTATGTTGGTGGATAATGATTTGATATTTAGGCTCTCCATGACCATGTTTTCCATATTCCCCTTTTGTATTCTCTGGATTAAGTCACCAGAGTTTTTCATATGTGTGGTGTTCATGGTTCATACGAACGGATTGAGGACTTTTGCAATGGCTCTAGCTAACTTGAGGGATGCACTCTTAATACCAGACACAATGGTTCTGATTGGTATGTCGAGTTTGTTTCTCTTGGATAATCTGTATAGTTTGGTTTTAGTGGAATGGTAATTAATTAGGGCCAGGATTTGTTTACATTTTTTATAATTTCTTAAATGTTTTATGGAAACATTGTGTGTCAATGTTTACTGTTTATCCATTAGATTTTGGGGTATGTATTGTCATTATCTAGGAGGGATTTCAATTTTTCGATGTATATGTTGGTATCCATTATAACTATTCCGCATACTTTTTGGATGGGCTTATGATTATGTCTTTGGTCATGGATAAGAGTTTAGTGAACGTATGTATCTCCTGAGTAGTGTAGTTTAACATGTGTTTGTGATCGTGACCGAAGAAAGATGGCACTGCCACAAACTTAACCAAAAAACAAAAATACAACGACACAGATTCTAAAATAATATTTCATACAAGGTGTATTAGCAGTCACGTTGCTATGTTTGATCGCACAAAGGGTAAAAAAAACCTATTACACAGACAAACGCAAACAATTACATATACATATTACCATTCGTTGCCCACTTAAACATACAAAATTCTTACCAAGACTACATACACGTAGAATGATTCATGGTTAATAATTCACGTGGCAGATCAATGAGTACAGATTCTAACATAATTGAAAATATCAGTGTTTTGCTGTTTAATTCTTTGTTATCTCTCAGTCTCTGAGGAAGCTTTAATAAAAGTGAAACATTTAATTTGATATATGTTTCCTATTTGTTCTTTTATTGTACCATACTCTCGGATTTTTATCCATATTTGATATAATGGAATATGCATACTACTGAGTGCCCCCTCACTAGAAAATGATTGGCTCTTATCCGTCATAAATACAGACGGGCGTGTAGTTTAAGTCTATGACGACACCCATTGGACAAAGTCATTCGCTATCCTATTGGTCTACACATATTACCTGCGATTACGACGAGTACCAGTCGATTACTGCTACTGCATACTTCTTGTTTACTGTAGCCCAAACCACTTAGCTACTTCGATCAAATACAGCCCTTTCCGGAACATATCAATATTTGATCTATGAGCTTTAACTGTCTCTCTCTCTCTCTCTCTCTCTCTCTCTCTCTCTTTATATATATATATATATATATATATATATATAGAGAGAGAGAGAGAGAGAGAAAGCGTAAGGGAGAGCGAGAGAAGGGGACAGAGATAGAGAGACAGACACTAATCTATAGGAAATATTAATGAAAATAGTAAGCGAATTCTGACTCTATGTTCCTCAGATCATGCGTAGCATACATAGACCACACTATATCTAACTACAAACTCCCACCCCTGCGAGAATGAGTAATCTTATCATGTTAATATGTAAGTCTTTCTCTTTGTGTGAGTGTAAATATATGTGCAATACAAAATTGAAGATATTATAAATAATATTTTAAAATAATTTAACGACATTATTTAGTCATATTGAAAAAAAATTAGGTTAGGATTGATTATTGGTAATAAATTGATTGTGTATATTTAATTTCTCCTACCGTGTATATGGACAGCCAGAAGAAACTAAATGAGATGTAAAGGAAGGGAATCGTAATAATATATGCAATGAAGAAAATGTTGCAAAAACGCTGTGGAATTCTTTGACGAGCTAAAAAATTATGAAAAGATAAAAACTGAAGGAGATTTCCGAAGATCTTAAAAAGACAAACAATAGAAAGAAATGAATGTCAACGATATAAAAAAGGGTAAACGAAATCGACTTGAAACCTGGACGGAATTGTTAACTGAGGCAACAGAATTAGATTTACAAGAACTCAGAAAAAAGAATAGCAAATTGTTTGAATATATATGTTTTATCAGGCTTTAAATGCATCAGTAGACATTAAATTACAATCGATAAATCGACTCAATAACGCCGGTGGAACTAGGGACAGTTTAGCTAACCATTAACGTCTAATGCATTTGACAACATAGTTGTAACTGTATTAAGTTTAGTCTGTGATAATAGGCAAATTTTCTCATATAACTTTTCCGGAAGAGTATGCTTAGATCTTCATAGATCGATTGTGAAGCAAACTGGCTTCAGAAATGAAAAAATGATCAAGAATATTCGTATACCTAAAATAAGAAATTAATTGATGAATGACTGATCTAACAGACTTACTTGGTTTTCATATGTCACCCAAGGAAATTATAAACTACAAATAATCATTTTTTTTTAATTGAACGAGACTCTAAAGTCAAATAATTTAAAAGAAACGGCCGATGTTAATATTATCTGAAAAACATTTTTTCAATGTCTCTTCCTTGGACAACCAGAATTTTAAATACTTGATGTTAAATTTGCTTATTACTGGAAATTAGATCTGATAGATCATCTGCTGGTACATCTCCGTCCGATCATATTCTAGCAGAAAATGGCAATTTTAAAAATGCCATTCATTTTTAATATTACATTTTTTTTTAATTCTATGACCATTAACGACTGGCTAGAAATCCATTTTGCTTATTATCTTGAAATTGTCATTCATTCTTGGAAGTTATCTTGGAATCGGTTCCAATTACCTTTTTCACGGTGTGGAAATCAGAGTTTTTATTCTCGTAGAGAGATTGGATGAATGGCTTGGCAGAAAATTATAATCCGCTATTTAATTTATTTCCGTTGGGATATCTACTTGTAAACAATATATTTTCATTTGAAAATACCCGGTATCTTTTTTATATTTACTAAATTTAACCCAATCTTCTATAGTACCTAATGAATTTTTGTGCTTGATTATATTGCAGCAGGTATCACAGTGTACACCATAGCCCGATCGTATATCGTTATAGACCAGGAACGGGCAATTGATGGCAGAGTTTTCTGCGGCCCGCGGAAGCATTTGGAAAATAACAAAAAAATATCTTCCAAATCAAAAATTTTCTTAAACTGATCACGGTGATCTGCGTGTGCCGGGGCTAAGTTTAACTGAAAATTGCTTCCCTTGTGTCATAGTTTTGTAGCTCCGTGTTTTAATAGCTGGATATCTACTGTGCATGCGCATGCTCATACGCATGCGCAGTCGATGTTGATATCAATGTTGCCTGTAGTTCAGCCTCATTTCAGTTTCGTCTTTGCAATTGTAAGAACTGTAACGCTAAACAACGCAAAATCGTAAACGTATGCTTTGCATTTAATGAAGACTGGACACACAAATATTTCTTCAGTAATTCAGAGAATAAGACAGTGTGTTTACGTGACGGTTTCCGTAATGAAGAAATACAATTTAAACCTCACCACCAAACAAATCCCGCTGTGTTTGGTAGCGAAATGTCACAGGATAAACGCAGGGAAAAATCTGAATAATGTGTAACGAAGCTAAAGAAGCAACAGTCCATATTAACGAAACAATCGACACTTCAAGATAATGCTACAGAGGGAAGTTTCATGATAGTATACAACCTCGCTAAATACAATAGGCTATTTTCTGATGGCGAGTTTGTTAAGCAATTCTGCATAGATCACGTATCTTGCCATAAGGGTGGTGAACACAATCAGAGCAAGGGCGCTCAAACATCGACAGTTTACATCTCTGCTTGATGACATGGGAGCACAGTATAGAGATATGATTTATCACAAATGTGTTCCGTGGTTGTGACTGGATAAAATCCTGAAACGGGTTTAGGAATTATAAAATGAAATCCTCTTTCTGGACATTAAAGGAATTTCATGTGAATTTATCACCAAAATTGGATGTGACGAGTGGATATATGAGATGTTGTTTGCAGGTGATATGTTTGAGAAATTAAATGAATCGGATATGACGTTTCAGAAGGAAGGGGCTGTTTGAAAATGTTGAGACATTTCGACCTCATTTCTTATTTGCAAGGCAAGCAGATGAAAGCGATGTTTGTCATATCCCCTTTTTTAGGGGAAAACAGAAAGTTCCTGCAAAGGTTGCACCTAAGATTAGGGATCATTTTCTGAGTTTGGACGATGAGGTCACAAAAAGATTACAGGCCTTCAAGAAAATTGAAACTGAATTCTATTTGTTATCTTATCTTTTCACTGCTGATATTGATACAGTGCCTCAGGAGGTGCAGCTTCAACTAGCAGACATGCTGTCAAATTACACGATGAAAGAAATGTTTAATGCTGTGACATTGATAGAATATTACAAATCACTATTTACTGACAAATTTCCATTTGCAAAGATGTAATTTACACATAAATAAATTTAATGAAACCTTTTCTGTGTACTAATACTGTTTTAGTTTTATTGTTATTAGACAATTTACATTTCGCTTTAAATGAAATGTAATATTAAATAATGATTATGTTTTTGAAAGTTGATACCTCTGTTAAACCCGGCCGACTCAACGTGTCCTGCAAGCCAAAAGAATTGCCTACACCTGCTATAGTCCATTCCTGTTTGGTCTTAGTACCATATATGAAGAACAGGAGTAACACGCATATACGCATTTAGCGCTTTCAAGAAGCATGCCGCGAAATATAATATTTAAAAAATGGTGCCTGACAGTTTGAATATGAGAAAATAATAAATAAATATTAAACAAAACAGCGACAGGCAACAAAAATCTACTGGAAATCGTCATCGAATATTCGAAGAAGGAATAGTGACTGATTAAAAATTCTTGGGGTTTTGTTTCTGAGGAGACGAATGAATGTATATCTCTGAAGAAAAAAAAATATAGTAAGATTATCTGATGCAAAAGCTTAAAAGATGTTCAATCTCCCACTGGCGAGATATTTTGTAATGTAATTTCTAGCTAAACCCTATCTTGTGACATTTCTCGGTGCAATCCCGTGAGAGCTTGACTGAATCAGATCAGTCGACATATTCTATTACGCGTCTACAGAGTCTGCCTTTTATTTTAGCAATATAACAAAGAACAAGAGCGCGATATTATCATTATCATTGTTATTCAAGTTGTTTCAATTTATATAAAATTCCATTCACTCTCTGTCTCTGTCACTCTGTCTGTGTATATATATATATATATATATATATATATATATATATATATATATATATATATATATATATATTATATTTCATTGCAGTCACATCATTCATATATGTGTGTGTGTGTGCGCGCGCGTGTGAATGAGATGACTCTGATCAAATGTTAAAAAAAGTATTTTCCATGTATTTCTTCTCTTCTTGGGCTACACATTGTGAGACTTAAATGTAACCTGATGATTATTCTGTTTTTTATTTTGCTGTTATGGCGAGAGTATAAATTTATGAGAATATTTTTATTAGTTGATTTGCAATGGACGCTAAGTTTTCGCCTATCGCCACTGCGGTGTACCAGGGTATCTAAAAACGGTAAAGTGTACTTTTTTTCTCATTTGATAAGTAAATTCTACGTATGTTCCCCTTTGTTTAGTTGAGCTACAATGGCATGTAAAATACATTTAGCGACTATATATTAAAAGAGTCCTTTCGGTATATCCAACATATGCTGATTGATTAAGTAAGAAAAATGAATAATGTTGTTGGGGTCAGATTTATTATGCAAAACCAATGCAAAATCTATGGAATATCTGAAAATATGTCCAAAGATGTAAATATAAAAGACTTATTTTCTTCTACAAATATTCCATAAAGTTGTCTGTATTATTTAAATTATAAGAATTATTTGCATACGCTCTTCGATAGGAAGTTACCTTTAACAGTCTTTCATGCATTAAGTTCTGATCACTAATAAACTTTTGAGGCTTTTAAAATACTTAAAACTCTTTTTATCGTTTCTTTAAAATCATTTTTATTGTTTTCTGTTCTCAATTATGACGCTATCAATGATGGACTACAGAATTTCTATGGGATTAATATCTGGGGAGGCTTGAGAAATTAATTTGACGTCTTTGTCACGTTTTGGCAAGGCAGCAGATAATAAGATTTGCAGAATGTGAAGGAGTATTACCCTAGATGAATATAATCTTTAACTAAAAGATTTCTTTTCATGATCTCTACTGCTGAAAAATGCTCGCCCCCAAAATTTATAATTTTATTCATTTATTTCGATTTGTATAAACTATTAATAGCACTGCAAAGCTAACCCACACATTATTCCTTTTCCAAGCAGTAACATAATAATTTGTTTTGGTTGATTATTTCTCTGAAGAACGCATTATATAGGCCAGCTTTCAAGTCTAACTGCGTATTTCTTTTTTATCCATTAAACTTTTCTGCTAATAAATCCTGTTTCTTATACTGTTTCCTCCAACTTACAAGTTTCAATTTCTGATGTTTTTTTACAAGTGGCAGTATTCATGATTTCAAATCTTATGGTAATCTATCCAAATATTTTGCTTCATTTCTCTGGCTATATATACATATATATATATATATATATATATATATATATATATATATATATATATATATATATATATATATATATATATTGGTGGGGTTCAATTCACTATGTTGCTTATTAATAAACCAGGGCTGTATTTGTGACATTCTTTAAAGCCACCTCTTAATCTTGTTCTTGCCAATATTTAGATTTTTTTTAAATCCTTAATCCGCATTCGTTTTTTTCATACTTTCTAAAGTTGTTTCCCCTTCACCTAAATCTCCCTCAGGTGTTATTTCTCTTTCGAGTTTATAGCTTTTTATATAAACCATGAAGATAAGGACATATCTGATATATATATATATATATATATATATATATATATATATATATAATACACAATACATATATGTTGGAAAAATGAATATAAATGTGTGCGCGTATATTAGCGTTTAACCTCAGATTGTATATGGTTCTAGGAAAAATACAACTGACAACAAAGCATCAAAATTAGAAAATGAATACATTTATGCCCTATTATTTTTATAGATATTCTTGAGAAGTAAGAAAAATGTTCATAAAAATATGAACTTCAAAAAAATATGCTTTTTCCAAAGCGTGTACCATTTGATAAGCCTCAAATTAATTTTGTTATGATGCTAACAAATTTGTTATGATGCTAACAAAATAGCACAATAGTGAATTATTCTTATTATGGATTGATTTGCCATTCTCAATCATATTTTCTGTTTTATTGGATTTTTTTTCATTAGTTCATATAGTAAATATATGACATATATATATATATATATATATATATATATATATATATATATATACATATTTATTTACGATATGTGGAATATCAGTTTAATGGTATAAAAAATATCACTCCATCAAATTGATATTTTAAAATTATTAAAACAGAAATTTACATCGTATATCTATCGTTAAAATATATGTAGAACGTGAAATCCTTTCCTTTTTTTTACCAGCAACACGAATGAAATACTAATTTTATATGGCGAGGACCTACCTTTGCCATTCGATGAATATGTATATCTGAACAATACGATATTGAAGATTAACAACGCGGTGAAAGGGTTAACTTTTACCAAAAATATATTTCATAGTGAAAAATGCTTCCATGTGGAAAGTTATGCCTTTCGTTGACTAGAGCTTCCGCATGTCTACAATTTGCAAATGAATTTCTATATTAAAAAAATCATTTTGTCGTCCATCATTAAGACTGATGCAAATCTCCAAGCGAGAAAATTATTGCGCGTCCTTGCTCTCACGTTTTCCGTTGACAGGAATTGGAAAGATTATATTGAATTTAAATGGCTCTTGTTAAGAAATTCAGTTCTCTATATCGTAGTAGATAATTCTTCTCGCCAGAATGATGCGCGACTTTATAAGAATGTCATTCCACCGCGCATCGAATATTGTTGCCAAGGTATTTCTAGTACTTCTGATATGAGTCTAGAATTTATTTTTTTTTTTTTCAAATTTCAAAGCAATTTAAGCAAACTTACCAGTCCAGACTTTGCATCTCAGCCTCAATAATTTTCTCACCGCCATAACTTAGCTTCCCTTTCTCTCTTCTAGAATTATTTTCCCAGTAATAGTATCAATATTTCACGAATTTAAGTGCAGTATTAGATTGGTATCGAGGACTCATAATTTCACGGGAGAAAATGCTAAATATAATATTTCTATGCTAACAGTTTCTCCTCTCTCACTACTTATATGTGGAAAATCTTCTCATCTACGATCCTCAACACTTTAAAAGCAATGCCAACCGTTATCTACTAGTTATGTGGCTTTTTCACTATTGTATTTTCAGGAATGACTTGCATTCTCAGCAAGAACCAAGTGGCGTCTATATAAAAACAGTCTGGTCATTCTCAGAAAAAAATGACCAGGATGTCTTTATATAGACGCCATCTGGTCTTTGTTACTTTTAAACTCATGTCTGCTGCTCTTACTACCAGTCTTTGGCTACAGAAGGCAATTGAGTGCGATAAACTAAACTCACTGTAGTAATTATAGTGTAAAAATATCTGACATGCTGTATATATGTATATATGTATTCCAATTCTTGAACATTTATTCATTACTTTCACCTTTGAATCATTCATCACAGAATAGACTTACCGACGTTCTGGTCAAATTGATCGAAACTAAAATAGATTTTCCCTAGAGATGGGGTTTATTTTTAAAGTAAAGTGAGGATAAAAAAGCTTTCGAAACATTAAAGAAATAAGTAATAGTAATTTTGTCACCAAGCTGATAGTTACTTTGCAAATATATGTAAAAAAAATCCCAACTGGGAAGCATGTATATATTTATCTAGAATCTGCAATAAAAATGAACAGAATTGAATGAAGTCTTAATAAAATCGCATATCAAATACTTCATTAAAAATATAAAACAATATTTATAATAAAAGAATGTTATCGTTATGATTGAAGAGACATGACTAGTCTGAATAAGATAAAAAAAAATCTCCTGTGGGCAAAAAGAGAAAATAAGTATATATTATTCTCAAATGACTGAATGAAATACAAATCTGCAAAATATTTGTAATTCTGTAAGATAAAAATTCTATTCTCAGCAAATGTGAGACATTCATTCGGGACGTCAAAATCAAGTTGGTTCCTAAACTTAACAATTTTGCTGTATTAATAACAGTGTCCAAAAATCGGAGAGGTTTATCGTTGAGTAGTTTGGTAAATATTAAGTAAAATGTTAAGAAACGAATCATCGAAAATATGGCAGATGGCCTATGTAATATATAATCTCAAATATGGCGGTGCATGCTGAAAAACTACCTCAAAACGAAGAAAAATTGGAAGATATAGTTTAAGCAAAAAATACAGAGCAACCCGATTTTTTTAAAAAAATACGATCTACAAGAAAACTTATACTTTCTAAAGGAAGAGAAAATTGGAAATTCTTGGAGAGATTAGGGAAAGATGGTTGAAATATGTTAATAACTGACAGGATATGCTGAACTATGTCAATCAGGGAAATGCAACAGCGAGTAAATTAGTAAATTTATTTTATTGTGTATCTGACGTGGAACACATAGCCATGATAAAGGATGAAAAGATATTTGCGGAAACAAAAGGTAGAAACATTATGAGTGAATTGGTGACAATATACTTCTTCTTACTTCATGTACGGTAATCAATACGCAGTTAAATGATATATTATGCTATATATGAAAAGATGTATGTGCTTATGGGTGGTTTGTATGTGTGCGTGGAATTTCAGATAAAAATAAAAATCTGTAAAAGTAACATATGTCGTAAAAAAATAACAACTTTACATTTGCTTATAAATTTTTATTGCAATAAACAAATGCTTACATTTTTTCTTGATAAAACACATAAGAGGATGAAACATGTCAGCTTTGACATTATATATATATATATATATATATATATATATATATATATATATATATATATATATATATGCAGGGTGTTATGGAGGAAATGTAGTCCAAATTACGCAAAAATGAAAATGACATTGACATCTCATATGTATATGTAGGTATATTTCCCAAAATATCACAAAAATATCTTCAAATACGAAAGAGTAAATTTATGCAATAAAACCACAGTTGGCTTCGAAAACGACTTCTAGGTGACTTCAGAATCTCCTGCAGCTCTTCTGGATCATCTACGTATTGGGGAATGCTGCCATAATCCTACAGTTCATCTTTGGTGTTACAAGGAATATTTTGGTCCCTCGCTCAACTACGCATGACAGATAATCAGGAAGGTTGCAGCCTGGGGTGATTAATGGCCAGAGGTAAGGGGTGATGTGTTCCCAGAAATTCTTGATAGCCATGACTATGTCCTATTGCTTTTGTGGCATGATGCTGAGTACTTTTGCTAGATATAAGGATTTACAGCAGCCACCTTCTTCGCCAAGGTATCTGATATAGAATTCCGTGTTTTGTCTGCGCATGTGAGTAGATTAATGGAGAAATAACGTCGCCATCTATAGTGAGCACTCCAAACACCATGATGTTGATTGGATACATCATCCGACTCTGTCTGAATCCTCTGGACTATCATAAGTTTGCCAAATAAATACTCTTAAATGTCCGTATTGTAGTTTCCGGCGCCGATGCCAAGTAGTACAGCACGCTGTTTCCAAATTACTGGCGGTGTGATTTGTATCATTGGGCTCTTTTTTTTTCACTTACGATGGCCAACATTCTATACTGTGCAGATGACAAAATCAAAATTAAATTAAAAATATAAAATGACGATAATTTAACTATCACACCCTCTGTGTGAGTGTGTGAATATATATATATATATATATATATATATATATATATATATATATATATATATATATGTACAACTACATCGTGCAGCATATAATTTACATACAAAGAAATAATCACACAGAGAATCAATCAGAAATATTAATGCCATTAATGGTGACATCCGTCACTAGAGACATAATATATGCATTAAAATACTGTTAATCCATAGAGTGAAGTGATCCTCGTCGAAACCATAGATGTCGGTAGTTTTCAGTTTATTTGATGTTAAAATACTAGTACTTACGAATAGTCCTCTATTCATCATCAGGCATGTGTTTTTTTTCCTAATAAAATCAAAAACCTGAAGACGAAATACTTGTTTGTCGACCGAAAGATGTTTTTTGAATGTCTGCTATTAATGACGGTTAGGAACAAAAAACGCAAAAACGCAGCGCCAATTTTTTCAAAATTTTAAGTGAGAATTTTATTTAAATATTTCTTGTGATGTGTTAAATCCACGAATTCTATTTTACAAGTCTATTCAGTTTATATGGCATGAACTAAGCATATAGTTCAATTATGTAGTGTAATGTCTTAGTAGTAGTTTTTTTTATAGGAATTTTTCATTAATATTTCTGATTGATTCTATGTGTGATTATTTCTTTGTATATATATATATATATATATATATATATATATATATATATATATATATATATATATATATATATATATATATATATTTACTACACCGTGCATATATATATATATATATATATATATATATATATATATATATATATATATATATATATATATATATATGTATGTATGTATGTATGTATGTATGTATAAGATATATATATATGAGTCAAGTGAATATTACGGTTACCTGAAATAGTACATGAACATTCTTACAAAAACGATTCATATCGTCATGCAATCATGACCAGTTCACCCGATTCCAAACTTATATCTCCCAAACCCCTTCTGTCAAGAATATTAGTCTCGTTGCTGTCCCTTACCTGATGTGGTCAGCATCAAACGTTTTTAAGTATAAAACAGTATGATTTTCCTTTCTTAATTTAGTACATTTACACGATTTTTTCGCATTTTGTATATCTAATGTCTGTCATAACATTTTCATTGTGTATTTAGATAGTCTGTTTTTTTTTCTCAATTATCGCATTATATCGTTCTTATATTGTTATAATTTTTATTCTAACTTTTATTTTATTAGCTTTATTTATTTTTCATCGGTTTCGAGCTTCATATATATCATAAAAAATTCTCTCACATTTTATTACTATCTTTTTTCTCTTAAAGGTTTTAGGAATATATTGTAAGTCAGATGATTTCCTCTTTTTTCGTAATTTAACATATTTCAAGAGAATTTCGTAGTTTATTGTATGCTAACCAACTCAAATAATTTGTAGAGTATTTTTTAATTAATTTTAAAGAATATTTTGGTGCATTTTTAACAGAATTGGTGTACAGTTAAAACAAAAGGCATATTTATAGACAATCATTTGAAAGTTGATAATGCGTCCATTTTGGAGTTATTTGACCTGTAGAAGAATCAAGTTAAACGATAAAAATGTTACAGTAGGTTTGAGTTTAATTCCACTCGATCTATAATTAAAAACAATGCTGTAAATATTTAGAGTAAGGCCTCAAACCATACTTAGGAATAACAAAAAGGGTCACATTTAAGAATGTTAAATTACCTCTTCGTTTATCCATTGAAACTGCTAACCACCGAAAAAGAAAGAAAGACAGTTCACGCAATGGATTCGTTGTTACAAACATCCAATCGCATATGCGGAATACGTGGTCTATTGTCGTCTAATTCATTAAAAAGGCCAGAGTAGCTGTTAGCGTTTGACTGCGAGGGGGAATCATCGATTGATCTGCCCTGATTGGGTTGACTTGGTGATGTAATGTATAATGTTGAAACACCCGAAACTCCCTGATGAACCAAGTCAATTTACATCACTGACGATTCACTCCGGCGCCTACTTAAGAGATTATATTTGAATGAGATAAACATAGACACATTTTGCATCTCTTAGGCGAAATAGAGCATCTTTCTCATTTCAGCATTTATTCCCGGATCAGTATTATGTTGTTTTTTTTTTTAAGTGTCCTTTGTCTGCTATAAATAAATAAATACTTTTAACAGTAAAGTCAACCGGTTGTATCTTTTCTACAAGAGAGCAAGAGAGAAAAATCCCATGTATGTCTCGAAATTTTTGCTACTTCAGTTTACAAAACATTTACGAATATATCTGCTCGTAAACTGGAAAATTCGTAAACTTAAGGAATCAGCATATATGCTAGGCCTCAAAAACTTCTGAGCCGACCAAGCATAGAAATAAATACAATATAGGAACCAGTAATAAAGAGCGCCAGAGAAAAGCGATGATAACAACAAATTTGCAATATGAGCTCTAGTAAAAACACGGAATAACAGGAAAATGACAATATGAGCACTGGTAAAAAATGATTGCTGAAGACATTAGGTTTATAATACCCTGAGATTCATACACAGATGTCCTCAAGTGGATAAAGGCGTTGGTTATATCCAGTGACATGACCCAAAGAGTGTGAGTTCAATACCCGGTTAAGGCAGTGGAGATCTGCCAGAGGGTAATTAACAGGAGATAACTGATAACTGACATCCATTAGACATGGCACGTGGAACTAGAACAGTCTACCCCAGTGAGCGAAATAAAGGGTTCAGTTCGACATTATAACCACCTGAAGAAGGCCGGAACGTACAACGGCCGAAAAGTTATAATAAATATGGCGACAAAGATGTGGACAATATGTAAATAATGTACATAATACATCATCTCAGATACATAGATAGATAAAAATTATTATTAATTTACAAAGGAATGATATAATTTCGGTTATGCATGATTATATGTTATTTAAATCATATGTAATTGTTCTGGTGTAAAACAATTTAAAATGAGCCGAATATATGAAGACTGGCCATTTTATATTGATATAATAAAAGTATGATTTAGTTAAGAGTCTACACAGAAGTGTGTGTATAAGCGTTATTTTCTTCTTGTTTTGAGTGGGGGTGTCACTCAAATCTTGGCGAAATATAGTAGACAGATTTTTGGGCCGTGTTTATGTCTAAGACAAAATAGTCATGTCGTTAAAATCGTTCAGTGAAAGTGATACTTCGTATTTTTCGAAGAAAGCGTTTCTGTGCGATTTGCAAATCTATGAGTTTGCTTCTAATTCATATTCTAGCTAGTTATAACTGAGTATAGAAGTAGAAATGAAATGGATGGAACATGCATTATTAATACACACACAGACACAACGAATGACTCAGAAGTACACATGCCCTCATACATATATATTCATGTTACTATGTGATTTTGTTTTAAGCCTTTCACCCCAAGGAAGGCGAAAATGAAACGATTGGGAATCAAGAACAATTTAAGAAGACAGAACATGGCGATTGATGTTGATTTTAAAGTTTTCTCGTCATCAAGGAAGCAAATAAGTAGTGCAAGAAAAGAAACTGTTAGGGACTGTTCTTTCTAGTTTGTTCAATATTAAAATGGTGAGACCCAGTTGTCAATATAGTAGCAATCTGAAGCGCTAGGAAAAAAATCTCATCAGAACAGTTGCCATGAAAATATTTGTAGAAAAGACTTAGGGAAAGCAAGTCATGTAGATGAGAAAGTGACTAATGTTGAGATGCCTGGTCAGGATCGATTACATTAAAAACTATTCTTTGGAATATTGGTCTGGTGTATCTGCTGCAAATATCGTAATTAGAATCACGATATATGCAGCAGGAGCACCAGACCAAATATGGGAAGAGTATTCACTGTTTATATGGATATTACAATTTTTATCTTTGAATGAATGATGCTTAATTGTTCTAACTGGGCTACTGAGAAAATAGTGAAAAGTGAGTTATACAGACACGCATTTAAATAGTGAAAGTGTAGAAGGTCATATTCTTAGACTGCCAGAATAAATGTCTGGGGCTAAATTAAGAAAATGTAACAAATATTTTTCATATATACATTTTTTTTTAAATACCAAGAATTGATTTGTATTTAAATTGAAATAGAACGATTTCCTACATCATTTTGGCAGAAATTTAAAGTAAAATCCATGATGCTATTCGGCTATTTCATACATTCACAGACGCAATCAATCCTGATATCCATGTTTTACATTTATAAATTGTTTATACGTTGCGGAATTTGGAAATGCCAATAACCTTCGTATAATATTATCTTGTTTTCTTTAAAATCTAAAACGTTTTGCCCCATTTTATATTTTAACGTATATAAAAATATAACCGACCATTCTAATTTTACGAATACATTTTGTTAATAAAATTACCTAACTGTTTATTATTTGAAAAAATATAAAAGTCCTTCAAACCAACTTCAGTGAATAATATCCTGTTGTTTTCATGAAGTCGATAAACATAATTTTGCAGGAGGTAATTTAATACAGATTTTCTTGATATTAAACATGTGTAATATGTTGAAATAAAATATTTAGATTCCAAGAAATGCATTTTGGCAGACAAACCATGATTAATTTTCCAACTAGGAAAGAAATTCTTGTGATGTTTACCAGACATGTATATAGTCCCATCATGAATCTCCAATAAATGTATTTTATCACTTCTTGTAATTCCTTCTATAAGGTAGTTAGTTGTTGTTCAAATAGACTGACGGTCTATTTTTCAAGCAATCTCATTTCATCGATTGTGTACTCACGCGTTAAACGAGATCAATGAATTCACTGATGAGCAAAAACATTTAATAATTAGCTACGATTTTATTGCTGTCACGAATGATTCACAACCCCCAATATAAGAAAACGACAAACGATTGCTATTGATGTGTTTTAAATAATACTAATTTTCTCTCTAAGCCAAATGAATAAACATACAATAAAACAGATGTCATGATTGAGAATGTTCTTATGATGGATCTATTTCCCAATTCATTATTGTGCTATTTTATTAAAATTAAAACAAACTTTATTGGCGGCTTATCAAATGGTACACGCTTTGGAAAAAAAAAAGCTTTAAGGCATTTATTGAAGTTCAATATTTCTGAACATTTTTTTCTTGATTCTCAAGAATATCTACAAAAAGAATAAGGCATAGATGTATTCATTTTCTCATGTCGATACTTTATTTTAAGTCACATTTTCCATAGAAAAAATCATATAATTTCAGAAGAAACGCTAACATAAGCACATACAAACACACACATATAAATTTCTGATATTTTTAATGCATGTTTTAAAGCGTTATTTATATGGATGCCAATATCTGAGTAGATGCTTGGTCTATTTATTAAACAGCATAAATAAGTTATTTTCATCTGCTGGACTGAAAATTCGATAAATCTAATTGAAAAAATGTGTGTTCTGCGGAAGGATTCGCACCTGCGCATGCTTAGGAGAAACCGTCATTGAATCTGACGGGATTTAACTACTCAGCTACAGATAACCTAATGGTCAAAGACAAACCGAATATTTCTTTTGAACACAGATGTTTCCAGATTCTTGAAATAAACCCTACTGCTCTATTTCGTAAACAAAATTAAACAAATAATTCCCATCTAATCAAAAAGTAATATCTCCTCAAAAGTTGATATCACATTATTTTTGTATCTGGAAAGTAAACAATATAATTTCTGAAGAATTATTTTTCATTCGAAATTATTTTTGAAAATTAATCGGGGGCCGGGGGTTCATTTAATCTTCTCAATAAATGTACAGTCTTTTAGATATAATGAAAATATTTTACTAAAAAGAAAATAAACGAGGGAATCTAATCAAACACTCGTTTCCCTTAAAATATAGAGCTTAAAGTATTAAGATATAATGTCGATTGAAGAAAATAAAAAAGAAATAATTTATTTGAAATTATATATGTATATATACATATGTCTTTATAAATATATATATATATATATATATATATATATATATATATATACATACACACAAACGCGCATATATATACACACACACACACATATATATATATATATATATATATATATATATATATATATATATATATATATATAAAACAAAATATATACAACAAAAGCACCATAATATGTCTATGCGTGTGTGTTTGTGTGTGTGTTTATCTGTGTCTCTGTGTGGGTGAAGGATATGAATGGACAAACACGCACACACATGTATATATATGTATGTGTATATATATATGTATATATATGTTCACTCCTACATACGTATGTGTGTGTTCGTGGAGGTGTGTGCGTGGATGTGTGTATGTGTATGCATGAGATGACAGATATATGTTTACATGTATGTAAAATTATACAAAAGAAACGAAAAGAAAATAAGTAACGCTCTTATATATTCATATGACTGCGTACAACTGTATGGATATTTTCTTGTGTCTGGACATTGAATGCGAGACGTCTAATTAAATTTGATTTAAGGTTACTATTTGTCCTTTTTTTAAGCTGTTCACCCCAAGCAAGGCGGGAAGCCACTAGGACGCAGGGAGTTACAGAAGATTTGGAGCAAGATCAGATAGGAGTGATAGAGGAAAGTATGAGAAGAAGGACAGTGGATAGATCAAGGCAACTGGAGATGTCGATTGACATTACATTTGAATAGTTGGAGATTATAGCTATCAGGGAAACTATAATGGCGAAGGGATTTCCACAGGCGAGAGGTGCGAGACATGAAGTTATTGGAGTAGAAGAGACGGCTACATTTAGTAGTTTCGACAGTGAAAATGTGAGAGCGGGATGCCAGATTAGTAGGCGCTTGAATTCATGAAGTCTGGGAACTAGCGAATGCACCTCCTCGGAGCAATTACCATGAAAGTATTTGTAAAAAAGACAGAAAGAGGCGACAGTGAGTCTGTGAGAGAGCGACTGTAGACTAGATGCCTGAACAGGGACAATTATATTTCATATCCGCCTCTGGAACTTATCAAGAACCCCGAGGCAAGCAGAAGGAGCTCCAGACCATATATGACAGCAATACTCCATGCAAGGGCGAATTGTTGATTTGTAGATCTGAAGGATCTATTCCGGGGAGAAAAATTTCCTGGCGGGGCACAAGGAGCCAACTTTCCTTGCCGTGGATGAAGCAACTGACTCAATGTATTTTTTCCATTTCAGGTCAGCAGTCAACGTGAGACCGAGCAGACGCATAGAGGCGCTCTCGAGAAGTTGAGCGTCAGACATTCTAATGGAGCGGAGAGAAGGATCTCTGTGGTGTAGAGAGCAGTTTTGTTTTTGAGGCATTAAAGTTGACCTGCCAATTCCTGCCCCATTTCACAAACGAGTGGAGGTCCTTTTCGAGACGCACGGCCATGGTTAGTTTTGTCAGCGACACTAGATTTTTTTTGAGGCAGGAGTAAATTGTGGTGTCATCCGCGTAGATGGCAACTTGGAAATTTATGGCGCCAGGAATGACATTTATGTAGAATATAGTGGGGCCTAGGATGGAGCCTTGAGGAACACCTGCGTTAGTGGGTTAAGAACTGGAGGAGAATCCGTTGAGAACGACCTTCAATTCACGGTTTGACAGGAATGATTGTATTAGGTCAAACAAACGACTCGTAATGTCATAACCCTGGTGCTTGCGAAGAAGACCAGCATGCCAAACCCTATCAAACGTTTTGGAGATGTCTAGGGCCACGGCACGAACTTCCCCGTTATTTTGAAGAGCTAGGTAGACAGTTTCAGTGTTGGCCGTAAGCACATCAGCTGTAGATCGGGCAAAGCGGAAGCCATATTGCTTGTCTGAGAGCAGATCATGGGATGTAAGGTGGTTATCCACTTCGGTATTGATTAGGGCTTCGAAGACTTTGCCGAAGAGGGGTAGGAGACTGACAGGACGGTAATTAGAAGGGTCAGATTTGTCACCAGAGTTCTTGAAGACAAGAACAATCGAAGAGGACTTCCAGCAGTAAGGAAAACAAGATTCCTTGAGGCAGTAATTCAGGCGCGCATTTTTTCAAGACAATGGCTGGTATCCCATCCCATTCCATCCACTAGCCTTGTTGGGGTCTAAATTGGAGATAATGCCCAATACCAAAGACGAGTTTATGCGTAACCCACTCAATAGGGCAGCTGTTCTAACAGGGAAGTCGGGTATGTGTACATCGGAAGAGTCGAGCGTTGAGTTGAATGAAAATTTCCGAGCAAAGCATTCAGCCTTGTCGGTAGAGGAGGTCAGGACTTCGAACTGGTTGAACAAAGGAGATATAAAGGGTTTGCAATTGTTCAATACGCTCTTGCATAGAAACCAATAATCTTTGGAGCCAAATTTGCCACATGCAATACGCTCCTTCATCCGAGCAGCAAATAGTGACTTAGCGTCGTTGAGGACACGCTTACACTCGTTACGGGCGGAGGCAAATAGACGTCTATTGCAGTCCGACATGTCGCTACGAAATATGTGAAAAAATAGGTTCCTATGGGCAATGGCGGCTGAGCAAGCAGCGGAGAACAAAGTGGGGGAGCGCGAGTTGACCCTATATTTCCTTGAGGGCATGAAAGCGTCGGTTCCAGCTTTAACCCAGGATGAGACCTCAGAAGCACATTCAGAGCGTAAAGACAACATCCCATGGGACATCTCGGATGAAATCACGGAACGAGTCCCAGTCAGCTCGTTGATAGTAGAACGAAGTTCTAGTGGTAGGAGGTTCTTTGCAGGTGCTGGAGTTAAAGGATATGTTAGCAGATACTACAGCATGTTCGGAGTTACCAAGAGGACAGAGTTGCGTGGCACTACACGACATGGGGATGGAGGTAAAACACAGATCGAGAAGAGAGGCTTTACCTTCCCGGTTGAAGGCAAAACGAGTCGGCAGTTAACTATCTGCATGAGGGATTGAGAAACTGAAAAAATAAGTGTTTGAATGCCTTCCCGGTCAGTAGTAGCATTCTCGAGCCACTTGGTATGATGGGCGTTAGAGTCGCCAAACACAAATATGTAAGCAAACGGATAGAGGGAGAGAGCCTTGTCTATGCTGTCAGAAATGCTATCGAGTATCCCACAGACTTGAGAGGATGGAGAGCGGTAAAGGAAGAAGAGATAGCTTACAGGACTGAGAAGAGATAGACGGAGACACATGTACGACTGGTCTAGTGATTCGAGAGACAACTCTCTGGCCAGAGGGAGATGGTCCTTGACGTAGACACCAAGGCCGTGCATGGGGGCTAGAGAATCTTTTCTGATGAGAGGAAGGTAGCCTGTGATTGAAAGATCAGAGTGGTGGGGGATAGACAAGGCAAGGTTGGTCTCACAGAGAGCCAGTCGGGGTAGTTTGCAGTGAGGAAAGATTCCATACTGCAGAAGTTTGTTCTAATGCCACGGATGTTGGAGAACGAAATGTTTAGGTGATTTTTGAGGGGCTCGTTTAAGATTACTTTTTCGGTCTTTGTAAGTCATCATATGGGTTATGGTTGGAAGATGAGAAGACCCGAAGTAAAAGAAACATACAGTTATCAACCGTGACGTGGGCAGAGAGGAGTTGGCACGGCCTGCATGATAATGTGACCTCAGGGTTGCCCACCGGAGGTGACTGCATTGACATTTCTAAGCGCGACATGGCACTACAAACACCCCGGTATTATACAACTGTTGATCAGAGCGGCCGCTCAAGACGCTACGCAAGAGCTAGGTCTCCTAACAACCAATCGAAAACAGCAACCAAAGAACTGTCAACCGTGCAACCTCAGAATGAAGAGGCAATGCCACAGACTGCACACATCACGGGAGAAACAAAGCTGCACTAGTAGAGGCCAGAGTGAGCGAGATAGAGAGAGAGAGAGAGAAAGAGGGAGAGTGTGTGTGTGTACCGGGAACCCCTCCCTAAACAAGAAACAAGGCGTGAGCCTCTACTCATGTCCAAGAGAAGGGAAAGGAGTGTTGACCAGGCGGTAGGAAAGCCTACCTGTCGTATTTCTTTCATTCATGTGGGGGGGGGGGTGTCTGTGTGTGTCTGTGTGAATTTATGTGTATCTGTTCTGTCGATTGAAGAATATAAAAAATCAATAAATTATTTTAATTTATATATATATATATATATATACATATATATATACAACAAATATACATATATATATATATATACATGCATACATACACACATATATATATATATATATATATATATATATATATATATATATATATATATATATATATATATATAAATCAATATCGAAAAGACATACAACAAATGCAGCATAATATGTAAATGCTTTTGTGTCACTGTGTGTGTGTGTGTCTGTGTCTGTGTCAGTGTGCTGATGAATGATAGCCCGCGCACACATACACGCACATACCCAAACACACATATATATATTCACTCATAACAAATAAGGTATCCAAACCCGAAAATATAAACGAAATTACTAGAGTAAATTGGCACCTGTACGTCGTGTCATGACTAGCAAACTTGTCTTGCTTAAATAATTACGACTTAGTAGTGAGTACGATCCTCACTGGGTGCGTTAAACATTCGGCCTTGTGCTACATCTAAGCTATGCTTAAAATATCAACATAAACCCAAGTAAACGTAATAACAATCATGTGTATCAATTAAAAATATTTAATTAAGAAATCAATAATAAATAATGGGAACAAGTCAAATAATAACACTATAAAATAATCGCATTTCAGGCCACAATTATTTCTGCTCACTAGCTTTTAGAATAATTTTAATCATAACAGTTACTACTCTCCCAATAATTGTCTCTATATACACTAGGCTTTACTAACCATAATGCACTAATGACCAGCGTATATTTGGTTCGTATGAAAAGCTTCTATCTATAATATTGTGAACGGAAGTGATACAGATTGGTCTCCATGGAGATTATAGCCGAGTGTACAGGGATGAACATTTTTCTCCTCTCAGTGTTCGTCCATCTTTATTGCCACATGTTCGCCCATTTTTAAAGAGCTGTTTATTCATAATGAGGTCACCATCGTCGTGATATCAGGTTAAGTGATATGACCATCATCAGAGAAGGATTCCTCGTTCTACTTAAGAAATGAAATGGATAGGATGCGTTTTCTTGAGCCCTGTTCATCATCTCAATCGTTAGCCTACTTAAATCTGGAGTCAGATTTCCACAAAGCTTTACATAAGTTTAGAGACTGGTCTTTTAGAAATCAGTATACTTCAGAGATTGTGCTCAGTGAAACGTGTGAAGTAGGGGAGGTGATAGCCTTTCTCATCTAACGTTGATTTTGAAGATAACATTTGAAGGCAAAGATTCTCGCCTTTTCTGTCGATGATGATATGACCATAGGGCTATTTATTCTTGTGGGCACATTGTTTTGTCCCAGTTCCTAATTTGGCTGGTGATGTTCCAGAATTCGGGTTTTGTTTATTTTCAAACATGGCCTGTAGAGATCGTACATTTTGCGTTTTACCGAAGTCTGTGTGAGAATTTAGTAACGAAAGCAAGCACTTAATAATAATTCCCAAAATAATGTTGTTGATGAGCAAATAACGTTATGTTTAAAAGTTTCCAGACAATAAACCTACATATAAATAAAATGAAATACATTTTATTCTATTGAATATTTTTTTCATCAATTTTATCCGGATACAAGTTTACTACAACAATGAATAAACAATGAATATACAAAACTTGTCTGTCAAATTCAACAAAACACACTTTGAAATAATTCTTCCTGTGTAAGTAAAGATTTTACACACACACACACACACACACATATATATATATATATATATATATATATATATATATATATATATATACATATATATATATATATATATATATATATATATATATATATATATATATATATATATATATATATATATATATATAAGCAAATTTCATGAAGGATACACACATATACATATGCCAGCTTATGTGAGTGTTTTATTGCGTGACTGTGCATATATGTGTGTATTCTTGAGGCAATCAAATTTCTGCTTTTGGCAAAATATTGACTGCATAAAAGATTCAGAAATTTTTCGAATGCTTGAATGTTTTGTGTTATTATTTATTTATAATTACGGAAATGTCTACTCAGGCATTTTCAATCTGAGTAGACGCTTTTAGATATCCGTGAGTATAAACTTAAATTGAGACAGTACGCTTAATCTTTTCTGAGGAAAATGACTGGATACTGGAGTCACAATGCTGGTAGGTAGCTTCTTAATAATCAATATTGCTTTCGTAAATATTAAGATAGATTTCAACAATTAATCTGTACATTTCTAAATTTTAAGAAAGTTTAAAAGATTTTAGGTTTAGAGTAATGTATCATTATAATGGTATACTATTTGAGAGCAGGTGTTGATGAGAGGAATTAGAATGGTATCAAAAATTAAATAATAAAAAGCAAACATCATGGCGTAAACCATTATTAAGATGGCCTGGACATATAATGTAATTATATTTTTCGACCACACACCGATCTGCGTAGAGGGAGATAGATATATCGATACATAATTGGATAACATTTTCTATCAACTATGATTACATTTACTTCTAATGGGAAATAATATGTGTTAAGTATATAGAGCAAAAATATTTGATCAACACACGGGGACACGCAATTTTTTAAAAACAGGTTGAAACCGATATACCACAAAAAATAACAACTAAAATATTTTTGCATAAGAAAACCAAATCTAGCAAATATAAAATGTTTTATATCTAATTGTATAACATAAACCAAGAAAAATTGCGAAACAAATTAATTATATATATATATATATATATATATATATATATATATATATATATATATATTAAATAATAAAAATTCGGAATCACTTACACACCCGCTGTCGATATGGTATGGTTAATCTGATAAAAACAGAGAAATCATCTTTCAGATATGACATTTTTTGCGCCGAATAGAAAACATGATAAAGATTTCGGGTGACTAGTAGCAGTGGCAAAATCTCTATTCCTTATCTGATTATTGGAATCAGTTCTGAAATGATATTCATACTCCATATTTGTTTCAAAATGGCGATTCTAACGAACTGCAAACAATCAGAAGCAATAGGTCTTTGATTACAGACACAAATTGATTATATATATATATATATATATATATATATATATATATATATATATATATATATATATATATATATATATATATTCATACATGTTTCATTAAATAATATAGACAAGTGTTTTCTATTTATTTTATGTAAATTCTTTTCATAACGTCTGATAAGCTTAATAACATTATCATTAAACAAAAAAAGAAAATCACAATATTGATCCATATTTTTTAATCCAATCTAAGCTATCAACTTACATAAGCCATTATCAAAGATGCCAATTACTGTACAATATATTAAGCAATATACGGACAAGACAGTGATGATAGTCTGTTATTGTTTACATGGATGATTTCCAAGCAACGATAAACCTGTGCATATAAGACGCTGGAAGCGAAAACCGCACCGCAGCTCATGACGTGACACATGGCCACGCGAGAGTGAATAACTTTATATTTTTGCTAGTATCTGTTGTTGATATATTAGTAATTACTAAATTCTTTAGTATATTTTCATTTTGTTTATAATTAGTACGCATTTGATTACGATATAGGAGATTAATATGTATGAGATTAATAGAAGCAATATTATGTAATATTTGCTTAGTATTGAGATTTCTAAGAAAGCATCTTATTTGTTCATCAACTATATAGTTTGGAAAGCTATTATTAATAAGTGTTGTGTTTATCAATATGTCAAGGAAGGGGTTTTTATTATCAGTATTGAGTTCATATGTGAATTTATGGACAGAATTATTTTGGAAAAATTTTTAAAGTTGAATTATTTCATCTGTATTTTTAACTAACATAAGAATATCATCAACGTATCTTAGGTAGATGGATGATTTTTTTTCATATCTGTAAATATCTTATTTTCGAATTTCGACATGTAGAAATTGCTAAATGTCGGACAAGTTACTGAACCCATGGAGACACCATCACGTTGTATATATATATATTGTTATTATGATCGAAGAAAGGAACTTCAGTAGTACAAGCTAATAGTAGTTTTCTTAATATATTAGGATTAATTTTAAGTGGGGGGATAAAGATGAGTTACTGTATATATTTCTTATAATTATGTCAATAGTTTCACTAACAGGGACATTGGTAAATAAGTTTTCAACATCAAGTGAAGTTATGATTTCCTTGTCCGGTTTCTCCCTTTTTAGGATTTGGATTACTTCTAATGTTGACTATGATGAGAATGAATATAGTACAATTACAACGTTCGTAACATACAGCAATATTATTTATTATAAGATATTACATCAATAACATGACAAAATACACAATTTCAGTCGTGTTTCGATGCGTATGAATACATCTCATCAGGCGATTGTAAATTACTGGGAAACAAGCAAAAATTAAGAATTTATTTTTCATCAATACGCTATAATAGGCCGGGGATTAGTTTTAACTGCTTCTGTTGCTTCTTTCCTTAGTTTAAATTTAACGTAGATCATATTTGATTGATTGAACCAAATAAAGCCTAGAAGTCTTAAAGACACCAACATTTTCTCTTTTTTTTTTGTAGAAAATGGGTGTATTTTGCTTTTAAATCTGAATAAATTGTTCACTCACCAGTAATTTACAATCGACGGATGAGATGCATTGATAAGCATCAAAACACGATGTGTACTTGTGTAGCGATTCGATGTTTTCGATGTAATATCACTATCTATAAAAGGCAAAATGGTTGTGTGTGTAATGAATGCACGGCCGCACTTTTCGACGGATTTGCACCAAAATTTACATGCACAGGCTCCAAGTTAGCGGGAAGGCCAAGACCGACATTGCATTTCCCAACTCACATCTATAGTGGAAATAATCGATTTTCATGCTTCTACGGCAGTTTTCATGTAGTTTGCGGCAATTTTGTACTGGCCAGAGTGAGAGCCAATAGCTGGCTGCCACGAATACGCAGGGAGATTCTATTGGCCAGCGTGAGAGCCAATAGCTGACTGACACGAATGTTAACTAGCATTCTAGCATGCAAAAAAATCGATAGCTGCATTCGTCACAAGTGGGAAAAATTTAAATGTGCATGGCTCTTTACTCCAATAAGCCCATTCGCTGATTCTGATTCCGCAGAACTGTGTTAGGTGTGAAAAAGTATTTGTTGTTAACATTCTTTTTTCATTCGGTTTTTCCAGTTACGCGTCCTTTTTTAAAGCTAATCGTTTTGTGTTCATTTTGTTGAGTTCTTTTTTCGTAACTTACTTAATGTTTAGTATAGAGCTTAGAAAAAATTCGCAGTGTGAGATAGGCAAGAAGTAAGGCATGTAGCATTATCAGCACGGCAAGGGCACTCCTTTTAAGGCAAGGAAGGTCAAAAATATTTTACGTCAAGTGATAGCGGTATGAGTCGTACGGTTTTTGAATCAAGCCCGGGCAACGCCGGGCCTAGGTGCTAGTCTTGAAATAAATAAATATATGTCATTCACAGACAGTACTTCCTCGCTGCACCACAGTTCGTTAGTGCGACTAGACGTCCGAATGCCTCAATCCATGATCGAACCCCGGCCGATTTGGTGTCTGTCGGAGTCTACCCCTAAAATAACAGTCCTAGGGTGAGCGAAACTGCTAATTCTAGCGTATTGTTATATTACGGATGTAAACACTCCCCAGGAAGCCAGAGTTCTCATACTGATTTTGCCGAAGAGTTTTGCGTTTTAGCGTAGGCGGTTGGTGTTAGTAGAACTATGATCTTTCTCAAGAGTACTCAATTAAAATATATTTTGAAGAGGTTAATCATATATATATATATATATATATATATATATATATATATATATATATATATAGAGAGAGAGAGAGAGAGAGAGAGAGAGTGAGAGAGAGATGCATGTCTCATTAAATAATATAGTTGTGTCTATTTATTTTAAGTTCCTTTCATATTGTCTGGTAAGCTTCAAAACATTATCATTGAAAGACGAGAGGCAATCACCATATTTATACATGTTTAAATCCTATGTAAGCTGTCAGCTTACATAAGCCATTATCAAAGATGACAATTACATTTCAATATATCATACAATACAAGGACAAAACAATAATAATAGTCTCTTTAAAGATAATGTAAAGATTTAAATACACACGATATATATATATATATATATATATATATATATATATATATATATATATATATATGTATATATATATATAGATGTATGTACAAAACCTAAATATCATCTATCATGTATTTAATTGTAAATGCATAATTTAGTATATATTTTTATTACCAAGCTTCTAAGAATATTAAATTTTGGCATCAAATGAACCAAAATCAGAGAATATACCTTTAAACAAACAAAGGAATATATATATATATATATATATATATATATATATATATATATATATATATATATATATATATATATATATATATATATGCACACGCTTGATTCTAAAGCTGCATTAGGTGAATATTAGAAATAATATTGCCAAAATGAAATAATCATGTGCATATCTAAAATTTATCTGTAAGTGTAAACCTTTGTTGCATCAAATTCCAAAACCCTTTATAAATGTGTTTACAAAGTGGATCTTTAGTCTAATCCAATCTTCATCTAATTAGATATACAGATTCCAATATATATGAACACATTTATGTAGATATAAAAGAATTAGTAATATACAGGAAATATAGGAAATGTAAGATAAGGAAATGAAAATTAAAAAAAGTACTAAAACGGACAAAACATTGGGCTGAAGCATATGGTCAGAATCAGCAGAATAATTACAAAATTCATTTGAGCGTGTATCATAGAAGATTTATGAGTTTTCAGGTTAAACTAATAAATCTAAAAAAAAATAAGTGTACAGAAAAACTATAATAGTTGAGGAATAGGGACGAAGTATTATGTACACTATTTTCATTATTCGGACTATTGTCCTCATCTTTGTAGCCATATTTATTAGAACGTTTCGGCCGTTGTACGCTCCTGCCTTCTTCAGGTCGAATTGTCGAACTGAAACCTAACCAACGCCTTTATCCACACTACCACGTGTCCTTGAGGACACAAAAGAGCGTGAGTTCAATACTCGTTTAAGGCTGTGGACAAATTGGAGAGGGGAATTAACAGGAGATAACTGACTTCCATTAAAAAAAACATGGTACGTGGAACTAGAACAATCTACTTCAGTGAGCGAAATAAAGGGTTACGTTCGACATTCTAACCACCTGAAGAGCGTACAATGACCGGAACGTTGTAATAGATATGGCGACAAAATGAGGACAATAGTCCGACTAATGTAAATAGTTAATAATGGTAGGTAGAAAAATATTAACAGATATATTAACATAATATAATATAAATATTAACACATACCTAAATATATATGAAATAAAAACATAGAGTTTAACGGAATATTTACATACATAACAAAGCAGGAAATTTACCTTCATAGGAATCTGTATATGGAGTTTATATTGACTGTATTGTTTACATTTTATTGGTTTTACAAATCTCAAACGCATATTGGCGTTAGTGTTTATATCTGGATCAGTTTTTATTTTCCATGAACTTTTTCTGTCTGTATATCACGTTTATAACTCTTACACTCTGTGCATGCATACTTGTTTTTTTAAAAAAAACATATTGCTTTGTTTATGCGTGTCTTAAAAATTAAATATTATCGTTACTTCTATTACATGCAATTTTAAAAACAAATTGATCAAAGCTAACATTTCAAGTATAAAATATAAACAGATTCTATTTACATATATGACGTCTACAAAACCAATGGAATGGAAAGAAATATAGATAGAAATAAAACAGAATATGGCATATATATTGAGAGAGAGAGAGATTGATTGATTCTTTTACTTATTTGAAAGTATATTCACTTCTTATGGTTTATTTGATGCATAAATTTAAATTTCTTAGCAGCTTCTTAATAAAAATATTGACTAAATTCTGCATTCACAATTGAATACATGATAAATGATACTCATCTTTTGTACATATATATATATATATATATATATATATATATATATATATATATATATATATGAGTGGGTATATATATATATAAATATATATATATATATATATATATATATTTGAGTATATATATATATATATATATATATATATATATATTTTAGTGGATATATATATATATATATATATTTGAGTGGATATATATATATATATATATATATATATATATATATATATATAAATATATATATTTGAGTGGGTATATATATATATATATATATATATTTGAGTGGATATACACACACACACACACACACACATATATATATATATATATATATATATATATATATATATATATATATATATATATATATATTTGAGTGGGTATATTTTCTAAAGGCGATGACATGTGGGTTTCATGTAGTTTTGTTGAAATTATATTTTGGAATTTTCTTTTGCTTGTTTCAAGAAATTTCAGTATTTCCGTTATTATTCGTCGATTCCTTAAGATGTTCCCCTCTTTGAGGCAATGACCTGCTTCAAAGCTGGCTATGTATTCTTTGGTACAGCAAAATATATTTGAAAACGAAATTACTGTTCAGCTAATTGTTTATGCTAAATTAGTATATATCTGGGGGAGGTTTCTTCAGTAGACAGCATGTAAGTGTTAGATTGTACATTATTCAAACTGATATCTTCACTGTCATTGACATTTTCACAACGTTTCAGTTGTTGGACGCTACGACCTTCTTCACGTGATTGGAATTTCGAACCGACCCTTTATTTCGTCCACCAGGGCAAATTGTTCTAGTTCTACGTGTCATGCCTCTTCCGGTTATCTCAGCTATTTCCATTTAATTCAACTCTCTAAGTTTTGGTACACCACTTCCTTGAGGAAATTCCAATCACATGAAGTAGGCCGGAGCTTGCAACGGTCAAAGCGTTGTGAATGAAGCAGTGAAGATGAGGATAACAGTCTGAATAATGTAAGTTATTCAAGTAATTATAAAACCCCATCTCAGAGATATAGACAGGTAAGTGTTACAGTATAAAATTAAATTTTCGCATCATTAACCCAAGATTAATTGTCCAGATATGGACAAATAGTTAACCCCAAAATACTATTGAAGTATTAAAATGTTTATTTATTGCAAAAATTGCTAGCAATACACATTTATAGTAAACATTAGCAACAATATTTTTCATCCGTATTTAAAGATATACAATTGCGTTCAAAATATGTAGGCATTAAATAAACCACAGTAGTTGATATGTTGCTAAACAAAATCAGCAAAATTATCAACCTGAAATATCTGTTCTATGACATTAATCCATAAGAATAATATTTTTATGTGCCGTGTCCCTTCAGGCACTTGGCGATCATGGATCTCCACTTCTTCCTGTCCCTTGTAGCTCTCAATAAATTGTGTCTTTTTGTTATTTCTCCCAAACCCTATTCTGTTATCCACTTAATTAAGCCCGTTAGTCATGTCACGCGTTGCTCTAGCTTGTTCCTCTTTCCCTCTATCCACCAAGGGAGTATCAGATTTTCCAAGCCTGCTTGTCCCAGATATTTCAGCTGTCTCTTCCTGACGTTAAGTATAAGTTTCCTCTTTGTATCCTCTCCAAAACAACATCGTTGCTCAAATATTCGGTCCAAGGTATCCTTAGTCTCCTTCTATTGCTTTGAGTTTCTTCTTTATCTTTGAGGAGACTGTCCGACATTCACTACCGTAAAGGAAGATGAATATGACGTAGCATTTCAGTACTTTTTACTTTATTATGAAACTCTGCCTAACTTTTGGAATGCGTCTTTGGCCATCACAGTGCAACTTCGGATCTCAGCGTCTGTCAGAACACTTTCCAGATATTTAAATTTTTGTACCTGCTTGATTTTAGTGTCCCGTACCCATCAATCACATTTCGAACTCATTTTTTTTTTGCTGATGATCATGCATTCTGTTTATTTAGTCCCTTCTTCTCGCTCTCCTTTGCTACCTTGTGTAGGAGGTTCTGTTATTTATTCTCCCTGTCTGCTATCTGCATTTTGTCATCTGCTTATCCTACGTTAAGATTGCCACCAATGATGAATCCTAGTAGTTTTCCCCCTTCTCTCAGAAATGAAATCGCTGTGTAATTTGAATAAGTCTGATGAAAAGACACATCCCTGCTTTATGCCCCTTTTTGTATATATGCTGAACTCATTTTTTTTATTTTTATACAGGCGGTTTTCTATTATTCTAATCTCATTTCCGAAGATGTCAAGGTTGCAGAGCAGCTGCAATAGATCTTTCTGGTGTACTTATTCGAATGCCTTTTAGTAGTCTATAAAACAGGCGCACATTCTTCTGCATTTGTATTGATTCTGTCTGATAACATTCTGTGCCTGAATATCGTGTTCATTGTTCGGGTGTCTTTAAGGAAACCGCAGTGTTCTTGTCCTATCTTTGGCCTCATTCTGCTACGCGCTTTATTCATTGGATGATGAGTTTTGTTATGTTGCTCATTAGACAGATTGATTGGTGGAGTTCACATTCGTTTTCTACTAGTTTCTTAGGCAATGCTATGAAAATAGATTCGCTTAGATCTTCCGGTATATCCCCACTGCTGTAGATTTCTTTTATTATTTCCGTAATTTCATCTATGATAAAATCATCTAAAGTTTGGCCCTGTTGCCTTGTTTCTGTTTCTGTCCTGTGAAACATCTACTTCGTTTTTTATTTATTTATTTATTTCAGTCCCATTCTGTAATTCTGTGTATTGTTGCTTGTTCTATTTGCCGGGGAACTGTTCTCCAATTTATTCGTCCCTGGGCTGAAGAATTTTTTCTTTATTTGGATTTTATGCAGTATTTTGTGGAACCAGTTTTCTGTGCTGTTATTTCCTATATTTGTTTATGCATGTTTCCTTTGTCTGTGGTACTCAGTCTCTCTGCTTCTTCCCATTTTTCGTTCAGCCATTCTTCTTTAGCCTACCTGTATTTGCTCCTTAGTTCTTTTTTGTATTTTTCTGTATTCCATTTCGTATCTTGGCACATTTTTCTGTCTCCATTGCATCATGGAGAGAATATCATTTGTGATCCATACTTTTATCTTCGTCGATTCTCCTTTCGTATGTTATCTTTTGCTAGTGTCACTAAATCTTCTCTTAGTAAGTCCCATTTCCAGTTTCCATTTCCATGTTTTCACCTCCTGTCTTCTTTTTACACTATACATATATTTTCACTTCAGTTTCAGGTCGAACAGGATCTTTTTTATAAGTAACCATATAAGGCGTTGTAGCGAGAAAATGCCACGGATCATAACTGAAAAATGCAATTATCAGATATTAAGTGTTTTAATCTCATGGGTCAAATAGCTGAATTAGTATAAAGGAGTAATGTGACATGAAAAGAGAACGCTGAAATATATAACATTAATGTCTGATAAAGCATTTACACCAGCAATAGCGAAAGTGAAACAATCAAACAGTCCCGCCGTCGGTGATTTCGGGATTGATAAGACTGCCGAACGGGCAACCAAGAAATAAGGAAGTCGTTAGATCAATATTTATCTTAACGGATGAATATATGAGAAACTGAATGAAAAATGCGCTTGATGAGCGACAGAACTATGATTTTACCAGACACAATAGACCAAAAATAAACCCATAACAATACAGATTTGTTCGGGATAGGGTGAAAAGAATTGCAGTCATTGAAAGCAAAACATTGGCTAATAGATTTATTCCTATATTTTATAGATTAACCAAAGACACTAAATAAATTATGACATTACATTCTTCTACATTCTTTAAATATATGGTAAGCTTCATCTACAAAGAAAAGTTCTTCAAATAATCGGAAGATTGAAGTAAGAATGATTGTCATACGTGCAGATTTGAATACATAAGTAGAATTGAATACAAAAGAACCCAGAATGATTGCCTCAATCATGTTTCTCATCAGATTTATTTAACTTTCATAGTGAGATGGTTCTAATAGAATGAGACGGTTTATTATTATGGTGGATCTTAACGATACACGTCACTTTGATTAGAATTAGAAAATTCAGAATCAAACTATTAGAGATGATGCTTGGAGAAACAAGAATTAAATACTAATTTGTCCTATGAATATATAATCCATAGTTGTCACCATGAAGGACAATATATATTAACATAGAAAGGCAAGTACCTGCCAAAATTAAATTAAGTGATCGTTTCGTATCAGGGAAGGAATGTTTCACACCTAAATACGAAAGTCAATAAGAAAAAGCGAATTATGCTTTTCCGAACCTGGTCAATGCATTAAAAATTGAAAGAAAAGGTTTTATAAACAAAGAACTGTGTACTAGTCTGCTATGTGATGATCATGTTGTACAATTTTTTTTCACAGATGGTTAAGACGATAAATATATAGCTCTATAGAAAATACAATTAATACCTCATTATTTACATTACTCGGACTGTTATATTCATCTTTGTTGCCATATTCACAACGTTTCGGCCGTTGTAGGCTCCGATCTTCTTCAGGTGATTGGAATTTAAAATTAAAGACTATATTTCGTCCACCGGAGTAGATTTCTAGTTCCAAGTGCCATACCTCTTCCATATGTGCCAGTTATTCCCCTGTAACTCAAAACACTTAGTTTTGGTTCACAGCTGCTCTGGAAGAAACAAAGGGTTTGGTTCGAAATTCCAATCACCTGGAGAAGGCCGGAGCATACAACGACCTAAAATTGTGAATATGGAAATGAAGATGATGATAACAGTCTGAGTAACGTAAATAATGCAAGTATTAATAATACCTCATTTCAGAGATATAGACACAATACCATCAGTCCTTGAGAGTCTTAAGCTACCTATTTGAATCTGTAATCAAGAAGGTTGTGTAACATCTCCACAATAACATGCAGCTGAAAGATGAAGAGTACTGATTTTGATTTGCTTGATCCACAACTGATATCGTAAAAGCGTTTGATGTGTGACATAGGGAAGTGCTAATCAAGATCTCCAGCTAAGGAAACCACCGGAAGTGTTTACTCAATTTTCAAGTCATCCCTAAAATTAGTTCCCTGCATGTAGTTATTAATAGACAATCTGCTGAGGGCCATGACATCAAAGCAAACGACGCACTTTTTTTTTCAGTTTTACATTAATTATCGACGTTACTCTCCGATATTTTAAGAATAACTATGCAGATAATACAACATTATATGAGTGCAACTCTAAAATCCTAGATGATCAGAGTACGGTACGCAATCTCTCCTTTGAACATCGTTTCAGCATCTCTATAAGAAGAAAATTTGCTAGTCAGATTCAGTATATTAGAACAAAAACAATTATTATTCACTCATCATCAAGCATAACCTGAATTTTCGTATATCATAGTAAACGAGACTCAAGTTAAACCATTGCCTTGAGCTCCCATTTTGATTTAAGCACTCCGCAGACTAGAACTAGTATATAAGGTACATAGCTAAAGTTCCTGGAAAAATGGTCGGTTCACTGTACCGGTCTAATAAGTAACTGATTCCTCTTGCTTTTCTCTACATTTAAAACTGGCCAAAAATGGAATATTGATATCAAATATAGGGCAGAACTTCTCATTTACTTTCCAGTTTTGATAGAGTTGGAAGCGTCTACAACGGCTTGTAGGCAATCAAATATTTTCCTTACTACAACACTATCTCTTAGGTGAAATCTTGCAAACCTAACCCTAATCTATCGCTATTTCCATGGAAAGATGAGCTATATTTCAAAGTTCCACCAAAAGTAACATTCAAATTTAACATCTGTCACGACGTGTACATTTACGCAAACAATCATTTTTTTTTTTTTTTTTTTGGTAATCAAATAATGAAAAGTAAGTAAAACTCGCAATGCCTCACTTTACGAACAACTTCTCTGTGGAGTCGACTCCCAAGATGATGCTTTATCGACCATTATAATTTTATCATATTTCAGTCTAGCATGAATTTTGTGATTTAGAATCCTTTCTGCTTATATTTTTCTGTTGAGCTTTAGTTTTACACAAGCCCGTAAACGCTATCGTAATAAACAATGATATTATTAACGGTGTGCGAAACTGATTTACGAATATATTATATTTGACGGGGATTAATCAACATAGACTAAGTCTGGAACAGGGCCAATGTGTGAAGAAGAATAGAATCGAACTCACTGCTGTAGTCTCCTATTGTAGAGCTAATCTATGATGAGCGGCGATGTTCAGTGTTTTTTTTTTTTTTTTTTAGTAACTTACATATTACTCGGTAGAATTTATATTCAGCAATTCTCAGCGGTATTTAACCAGTTATATTTTAGTCCTGGGAGTCATTTTGAAATTCAATCAGATTATTTTTTTTTGGTTTTTGGTTGTATGCTACACCGTTTTCTTATCTTCGTTGCCTGATATTTCTGTCGTAATATCTGTATTGACGCAGCTGCCTAAATATGACAAAGTTTTTACAATCTTTATGCGTTTTCATAGCAGTAGGATAAGAATGCATTAACTTTTGTAGGGATTCTCTTATGATTTTTATACTGCACCAATCCAGAAACACAAACGTGAGCATAATCATCAGATTCTGTTGGATTTTATTAAGAAAATAACTTTGGCGGATTAGTCATTTATTTCTTATATTTTTTGTGTATATATATTTTAATCAATCATTATATATAGATATTAATTGAAATTTAATATATCACTTTGATTATTAAAAAAATAAAATAAAAGTCTAGTTTAAAGAAATATTTTATAGGTCCATATCAGAATATAAATTTACTGTAAAAAATAACTCTCTAGGTATCGCTTTTCCTATTTTATGACATTTACTAGAAAAATAACAATTATTTAACAAAAGACCGTTGAAAGTAAAATAAATGGATTTGTAAATTTAGTCCATTATTTGAAGCCCAACTCTCCCTAAAAGAAAGTGTTTCAGAGTTTGATTCTTTTTCTTTTATAAAATATAATTCTCAATGAAGTTTAGTATCAGTCTGTTGTTGGTATATGGATTGCATTCCATTCTATTCAAGTGCAAACTGCAAAGCAGTGAGTAAAAGATTATTCGGAAGAATGGACTGCGATGTTAATCCCATAAAATATCGACAATCATAATTTACTGTTGAGGTGATACTTTTTAGATTATAGATATTTTTCCTCCAAAACTGACACTGCTAATTATGTCCTAAAAGTTTCTTTTTGATTCCTTCGTAGAAGTAAGCGTATTTCCTTAATAATCTTAAAAATCTATTTTTTTAAGTAATCCTTAACGAATCCTTTCAGGCATTTTTTTTTTTTTTACCAATAGAGCATTTTTATAATGAACCCCCGCCCCCGTGAAATGCTTGTCAGTTAATTATTCTACCAATTGATACCCACACATTTGTTCTATCATTCTTTATTTCTGAAATGATAGAATTTAAAATATTCACATTGATTGAAATTTTTACTAATGCATTTCGTCACATCATAACTAGTTTTAAAACATGAGATACGTAGTAGTCCGAAAAGCAGAGTCCGAGTGGATTTCACATACTAAATTATTTAGTTTGAGGCTAGATAATAAGAGTTTCCTGAATTACCTCATCGATCACAAATTTAGAAGTTTTCTTTCATACAGTTAAAAAACAATAACATTAACACTTTCAATAGGAATCAAATGCATGGTGAATATAGTCAGGATGTGTTTTTCTTAGAAACATTATAAAGAAATATACAACTCTAATCGATAAAACTAATAAAATTAAATTATCTACTATAAAAATTTTGAAATGCTAACCTCATCGTGAACAAAAATAACTCAGTTAAAAGATCCAAATTAGAGAGAACCAATATGACTTATGAATCGACATGACACTAAAGGAAAAATATTCCTGACAAACCAAATTCATTAGTATTTATAGTGTTCATACTCCATGTCCCAAAATAAGATTAACGTTATATCAGGTGTATCAAAAATACCTTTACAAAATCTAGGAGCCGGTTTCTCACACAAAGCAAGGACAAAAGTCTATATGAATATATGCTGGAAGTGGGTTCTTGTCACGAAAATAAGGTAAATTATCCATATAATCATATGTCCAAAACGGCATCGTTGTACCTTAAAACAGCAACCAATAGCAAACGCATTCTACACACGTATGCACCAATCGGATCATTGACTGGCCCACCATTTCAAATGCTCTCACACGGTGTCGAACTGTTTAGCAGGCCTCCATGACACGTTGATGGAGCGAATCTGCATTATTAATATCTGCTGCATAAACTAATTTCTTTAGTGAATAAGGTCGGGGTGGGGGAACATGCAGATCATAGAATCGCTTCTCACTTAACTATCCATCTTTTCTGTTAGATGTCACACAGTGCATGGTGAACCCTCCCCCGAAATTTGTAAAAGTGTTTTTGATATACCCTTTATGTGTATATATATAAATATGTGTGCGCACGCGCGTCCCTGTGTGTGTACAGAGTTATGATCTTAGTTCTCTCTCTGATATTTGGTGACTTAATTTTAATTAACTTCAAATCAGCATTTATGTGTAAAGTAGTCGATTTCTTTGAAATAGTAAAACAAGAAAGGAAAAGAAAATTATGTAATCAACTGAATTAAAGAACAGTTATTGATTCATTTTTTCTCACAAAATTATATAAAATAAACCAGAAAAAAATTAGTGGAATAAATTTCTGTCTTTAAACTTTTAGAAATATAGATTTCGGACAAACAAGTACACTCCATCAAGTATGGTTGTTTAAACTTTACAGCAATTTCCTAGTATTCTGCAAACCATGGCTAAATTATCATCGAGCGCGATTAGCGCCATTACTGTGTATTAGTATATCATTAATGAGACTGAATGCATGGTGTTCTCCCCTACCATCTTGGCCACGTGATCCACTGCTTTACAGTTTCCTATACGCAGTGCCGCATCCAAGAAAATATTGTTGGAGATGTTGGAACCAAATTAGGCAAGTTCCCCACTAACTCAAATAGCACTCACCAATAAAGAATGGTTTTGAGATGCTGCTAAGATTTGATTCAAGATTTTTGGTCCTTTTTAAGAATGATAATGAAGCCGAAAACTCTACAAATTACTGCCAGGCATCTTCTGCGAACAGAATCTACCTGATTTGTTCTTTCTGCAACTTTTCTTTGTCTTTGAGGTGTACAAAGTTGACGATGTTTCCTTTACATCTATACATAGATAGAGGCCATTGCATGTGTATAAAAGTGCCATCAACTAAGTGATACTAAAATGTGCAAACGCAAGTACAAACGCTTGTTTTTACCCCTGGATTTGAAAAGCGAAATATATATAGTCGTCTCACAAGACGATGTCTTTCATGTCTTCGTAAAATGGTGCAATCAAATTTCAGAACTTTGAAGGTGAATGCATTCAAACGATTTATTGCAAGAACTTTCCCAAACGGGAGGACATAATTTAACGATAGCAATGCTTGGGGAACAACAGGCTGGGGAAGTATTTGAACAATATATGCTTTTTATGGTATATACTAAGTAAATTAGTCTAAATATTTCAAACACAAAATTTTCTCTTGTATGAATATAATTTGATTATTCCTATTCAGACAATAGAACTATTTTAATCAAATATACAAATATAATAGTCGGTGAAAGACGAAAATTGTAAACATTTTATTTAATTTGATTTTATACATATTTTCTTGGGGATATAACAGGTTGAATCGGTATATTCTGAAATATATACGTCTTTTATCGCCAACAATTATTCGGCTCGCACATATAAGGTATCAGTGCTTACGAAATAGCATTTTATTCAATATGCAATGACAATTAATTAGTTAGATAATAGTTACTGACTTCAAACAGCTGTTGAAATACCTTTTATATTATAAACATTTATATTAAAAGCTTTCTTTACTTTTCTTTCTTAATTAGTGATGAGGTATTATTTCAATTCACATGATATTCTCTTGTATTAATATCCTCAAATTTTTCTCACCCCCTCAGTCTCTATCATGGGTAGAAGAACTGTAAACTCAGTGGAAACGTGGCAAGCATTCAGTTAAGTGTACAAACAAGGTGAGTATAGATATTAACAGAGCAAATAGAACAATCAATGTCCGTACATTAATAAATGTTTAATTCCGAAATTCCCTGAAATTTTTCCGGGTCTATAGATTACTGAAGAAGGCGGAAGGGTACGGCGGTCGAAATCTTCCGATAATAACAAGAAAGTTATGAGGACATTAATCAGAGAGAAAATAATGTATATAATTTGCTGGCGCAGTTAAAATTAAAATTTACTCAGATAATAATATAGAAAGAATAATACGAAGCTTGACAGACATTAAGTATTTAAATACAGTGATAGATCTGTTCAATATCAGAAAATCTGTACATATCAGCTGAATATTGTAAGACCTCAAAATAGCAAACTATTGTGCACTTCATGTGCTTGGGAATTTAATTTATAGTCGACACCACCAAAATGTCTAGAAATATATAGACTGAATGGTCGATTTATATACTGTGCAGGAATGCCTACTTAAGGCTGGATTATCTTTCTCTTTTTATAAATATATGCAGGTTCATAGACTGCTATATTAGATCCTTTGGATTTAGATCAGATAAGACTATACAACAATAGATTAATGTGATGAAATTATTCGCGAATTCAGATCATATTAGATCTTATACAAATCATATTGGCTGAAAATATATCAATAATTTGTGGCAGATCATAAGTGAGAGAAATGAAAACACTAATTATGAAATCTGATATATCCATTGAATAAAATCAATTGTTGGTAGGTTGAAGAATTTTGTTTAGAAACTAATCAAACTCCATGGTTTTATGAATACCGAAATCTAAATACTTTGAAAGTAGTTGTATGCCTTCAACGAGAGATAAAATATATTTTTGGTCATAAATGTATCGTTGGTAATTCTACTGTAAAATGTATTGCTGTCCATTTTGGTTTAAAAGTTTATTGTTGGTATTTATTGTTTTGTATTTTTATACGTTCTATTTCGGGTTTCTATTTGCCCATAGCATGGACCCAAACAGTGGCTACAAACCCTAGTCAGATTGTGTTGAGGGACAGATGTAGAGGTTGTTCCACGTCCCGCAAATCCTCCAATCCTCCAATCAGTGTCCTTGCTGCCGGATATAGTTTATAGTCATACCCAGCAACACATTTGAATGTAAAGTAATTATAATCATATAAGCTAAATGAACATACACAAACACACACACACAAGAAATATTGAGTAAATCTATCCCCCCAAATCGGCCACCGGATGACTTCGGAATCTCTTACAACTCTTTTTTACGGACTCCTTGTTTAAGGTGCTGAATGTTGCCACAATACTTGGTTTCAGTTCAGCTTTGGTGTTACAAGAAGTTTTGTTGGTCTGTTGCACAACTGCGTCCCAAACATAATAATCAAGTAAGTCTGGGGAGTTTGGTGGCCAGATGTCAGGTTGATTGGTTTGCGAAAATTGTCTTACGTATGAGTAGTTTCTCACGGTTTTGTGGCATAGTACAGCTTCAGTTTGCCAGATATAGGGTCTTTTCTTCCAGCAACCGCCCTCTTGACCAAGGGCAGTACTACCACCTCAAGACTTTTAATGTAGGTCTCTCTGTTGAGTGTGAAGCCATCACCAACGAATTCAATATAAGAACGCTCAGAATGAGTTTTCCGAGCTGATGTACCTTCGTAATCACCATTAAACTCATCCAACTCTTTCAAAATCCTCTAAACCGTTCTTAGATTGGCAGCTAATAATTCTGAAATATTCATGTGAATTGAGTCATGATGAACGTTTTCTCAAAGACGGTGCCCCACTGATCCTAATGCAGTCGAACAAAAAAACAAACAAAGAATGCGTCTTTTATATATATATATATATATATATATATATATATATATATATATATATATATATATATACACACACAGACATATATATATATATATATATATATATATATATATATATATATATATATTACAATAAATCATTCATAAAAAAAGTAAATCAGTAAAGTCAATGAAATGAAATGGCGAAATCCCTTCGCTAGCAAAATTTTAAAGATGCTTTAACCTACCGATCACTCGATGAATGTTATATATATATATATATATATATATATATATATATATATATATATATATATCGGATATGAGAGAGTTGTCGGGACCGGATAAGAAGTCTCTTATATCCGGGTTTCTCTATATATACATTAACACAGGCTCTAATTTGGGACCAGAGAAAATCAATCTTATATCTGGGTTTCTCTTATATCCGGGTTACACTGTGTGTATATATATATATATATATATATATATATATATATATATATATATATTTGTGTGTGTATGTGTTTGTATGTTAAATGTGCATTTGACGGTCTTTAATAGGCCAGAATTGGATTCTGCATTCATTGACCTTACCAAACCTCATTACTTTAAGAAATGTGGTTTCATTGGAGCAGTTCATGAGAGTATCAAATGAATAATCCCACTTGATTACTTTCATTGGTCAACTGAATAGATGTACGATATGTATAAGTTTTGCTCAAATATTGTTGCTTTAATTCAAAGTTGCACTATTAAAATGAACGAATCTTCATTCAAATCCTGAAGCAAATTTCTAATTTTAAAGAATTCACGTTAACTCAATCAGATGAAAAAAAAATCGATCATGGGCGGAGTTACTTGATATAGAAATATTTTTGTGAAGTGATACAATAATATTTGTATAACGAAATTAAAGTTCTCTATAATTCCCTAGGAATGATTTTTATTACCCACTCCTGTCATTCGACTCTTTTGGGACTACTTGGACACATTCCTTTCTTGATATTTTGTGTTTGTATTTTGCATCTGATATATTCGCTTCAGTACATATTTCAGAACAACGCCTGTTTACATATTATTTTGATGCAAGAACAAACAAAATATATTACATATATATCTAGGCGAGTGCGTATAAACGTAAGAATATATATTTCAATACGTGTGCAAAGAATCTCGCTAAAGCCTTGTATTTGCCTATAAAATATAGGACGTGGGCGAACATGTTACTCCACAGCATTTGACGCCCTGAATAACTTTTCAGGCATTTCCTTTCATCTATTCCTTCATCTGCCATCTTTCCACTAAAATCTTTAATCAGGTTAATTGTCTCTTATATTTTCTGTCCATGGTATTTGTAGCCCGGTGTCGTAGCTGGAGGTGGAGGTTGTGGTCCACCCCGGTGGTACTTTTGATCCGCTGTGAGTTTGCAGAAAAGAGAAAAAAACGAACAACAATAGCATAATTGCAGTACTTTTTGCAAAATTGCAGTGGAAGATGATAGGGTTTAAATGAAGCCAACTTTTCATTGATGTGGCTGGCTTTGAGCCAGCCAGCCAGCAATAAAAAAAAGTCTCCAATTCTTACAAGATGTGAAAAAAATGTGCAGGTGTGAAAAAAATTTGAAGATTTTTAAAGGGCTTGATGTGGGTTTGGTTTAAGTGAAATTCGTGAGTCCAGTTTTTTTCACACCTATGTGAGAAGTTCAGACTTTGGCGTCAGTTCTTTGATTTTGATTTTCCATGTTTGTGAACTGTTAGTGAAAAAAAAAAAAATAAGTGAATCAATTGTTTTCTTGTTATGTTATCATAGGTCTAGCTTTAATACGAATATAAAATCATCGTCAGTATCACAATATTTCTTTCATTTTAATTCACTGGTTAATCTGCGAAGAGACTGTACACTATATTCTGCAGTCCCAGAGTTCAATCATTTATTTCTAATATTTCCATATCAGAAAACTTTGTTTACTTTCTAGAAGACATAGGGATTTACCAAGCGTAGCTCAGATGTGGCACAAGACCGAAAGTACGGGGCACCTAGTGAGGATCGAATTCACTATTCTAGTCGCAATTGTCCTAGCGAGACAAGCTTGCTAACAATTATACCACCTCGAGGTGCCCACTTTCTAGATGACATATATCGTTCAGTATTTACATTATTCGGACTATTGTCCTCATCTTTGTCGCCATATTTATCACAACGATAATCTCGAGTGAGACCCCCCATACAGGAGAACATTACTAAAGACTGTGTGTACGCTATCCTGTGCAGCTGCGGAAAGGAATATAAAGGAGAGACAGGCCGCCCCCTTAAGGTAAGGCTTCAAGAACACCAGAAAGCTGCATCGCGAGGGGAAGTAGAAAAATCAGTCGTGGCTGACCACATATGGAGAGAGAAGGGAGACCACCGTCCCTGTGGGATCATGTTGAGATCATAGACAGGGAACACCATTGGAAAATTCGTAGACTTAAGGAATCAGCACATATGCTAGGCCACAAAAATCTCCTGAGCCGACCAAGCATAGAAATAAATACAATATGGGAACCAGTAATAAGGAGTGCCAGAGAAAAGCAATGATAACAAAGTTTTGATAACATCAAAATTGCAATATGACCACTGGTAAAAATGGTTGCTGAAAACATTAGGTTTATAATACCCAGAAATTCATACCCGGATATCCTCAAGGACACATGGATAAAGGCGTTGGTTATATCCAGTGAGCGACCCAAAGAGTGTGAGTTCAATACCCGTTTAAGGCAGTGGAGAACTTTCAGAGGGAAAATGTGCAGGAGATAACTGATAACTGACATCCATCAAAACATGGCACGTGGGACTAGAACAGTCTACCCCAGTGATCGAAGTAATTCAGTTCGAAATTCCGTACAAAGACCGAAACGTTGTGATAAATATGGCGATAAAGATGAGGAAAATAGTCCGAAGAATGTAAATACTGTACATAATACCTCATCTCAGAAATATAGACAGACATATATCGTTATTGAAATGCGGCTTTTGTATTCAGTCACATTTTACATGTGACTACACTACCTAGAAAATTAGACATTATACTTTCATCTTGCATTTAAATTATTATCTTATATAATTGTTTTGCTTTATATTTCTTGCCTAAGTCTGATGGAGGTGCGCGTGTTGTCATGGATAGCATCTCGGAATAAAACATTGAAGGCCCGCGTTCGAATTCCATTGGGGTTCATTACATTCATTTCCGTGTAAATACCTATGGGGAAGATATGAATCCTGCTATGTCTTCAATAGTGGGTATTGTATATGGAAACATCATTTTCACACTAAAATAATTTTAATGCAATATTTACTCTCAAAAAATATTACTGATTTAACTCGTCCTCTATAAGCATGCTACGCATATTCTTGTGATGCTACGGAGTGGTCTAATGACGTTCCTATGCAGAAGAAGCTTTCGTCATTTTATGTCTATATTTCGTATAATTTTCTTTTTTATTCATTTTTCGCAACATTCTTATAGATTTCTTTCTTTATAGCTGTTAATAAAAAGCAAATTTGGAAAACTAAGAAAATAACTGTATCTCTTCATAGCTTTTAAGGCGACGGCCTGATACAGAGGGAAATATCCTTCACAAACAGTGTTCATATGGACAACACCCAGCGTATTAGTTTTCAGAATCAACCTCATCTGCAGCAGTCACATTTGGAAATTCATTTTCATTATCTGTTTTTAAAAAAAGCTTCCAAATATGAAAAATACAAGTGCAAATTTTATCGATGACTACATTTCAACACGTTACGACAATCTTTAATTATAAAAACAATATACCCGAGTGTTGTAACATGAAGATGAAAAACAAAACAAAAAAAAAACGAATTATTTAATTAAAAATTAATCCTGTCCATTTACTACTATATCAGCTTTCAACTAAGAGCGTATTTTTATGCCGTGATTAAACTATGGCATCGTTATTTTTTTTAGAATCTTTTCATGTCTCTCTGAGAAAATTTCAATATACTTTGAATGTATGTGTAGATGTGTTTTTGTGTGTTAACACTTAATTATAAAATATTTTAATGTTATACTCCTGCAGACATATCGGTACACCAATGTCTAATTCGTAGCTTTTATACGAATACAAAAATTGCACACAAATATATCAGCAAACATTTGTAGATTTCGGCTATGCCATTTTAATTACATCTTTGAAAGTTATATTTGCAAACAACATATGCTGCAGTCCTGTCCATGTATCCACCCACACAAGCCACAAAATACAACGTTAAAGACGTCTTAAGAATCTTGTAAGAATTCTTGTATATGTGGAGGCAGACAAACTACTTTAACATTCAACTGAAATTTCGTAGTTACGGTGCTTTTGATTTAAGGTGTATGATAGATTTGATTGAAACCCACGTATTGTATACAGAAGATAAGATTAAATCATTTATCTTTATAAGTACTGAAGAGGGACATAAAGGTCATTTTCTGCCTATATCTCTGAAATGAGGTATATTATCATTACTTGCATTATTTACATTGTTTGGATAGTTATTCTCATATTCATTGTCATATTCAAAACTTTTCGTCTATTGTACGCTCTGGCGTCCTTCAGGTGAATGGAATTTCGAATCGAACCCTATATTTAATCCACCGGGGTAGTTTGTTCTACTTCCACTTGCCATGCCGATTCCAGATGTGTTAGTTATTTCTCTTTAAATCAACTCTCCTAGATTTGGTTCGCTACTGCTATAGCCTGGTATTGAACTCACAACTCTTTGGGTCTACTCACTGGACCTAACGAACGCCTTATCTACTGGGCCATGAGACCTCTTGGAGAGTTTAGTTAACGGAAAATAGCTGAGACATGAGGAAGAGGCATGGCATGTGGAACTAGAACAGTCTAGACGAAATTCCAAACGCCTGAGCGTACAACAGCCAAAATGTTGTGAATATAGCAGAGAAGATAAGGATAAAAATCAAAATAATGTAAATAATGCACGTGCCATTTTGATTTGCTATGACTAAGTGTGTTCAAGAAAAATATTGCAAAACATAAAATGTATTTCGGTATGGTAAACGTCTGAAATGTTAATAAAAATTGTTGTGCAAAACAATAATTTTAATGTTTGATCATTTGCTCTGGGTTTTGGCGTGTGGCGGACTATCACATCAAAGTTTCTTATTTTTCTATATATATATATATATATTAGGCGATTTAAATTTAATTTTAATTTTATTCAAATTCTTCTGTCGATGCAAATGAAATAATAAATCAGGATATATTTAATTCAATATTCTATAAAATATGTTCACATTAAATTAACTTCAATTTGTATGAACATAAATTTATTTTTTATTTATTATTTATTTATTTTGTAAAATAAAATAAAATTTCTTCTTGGTCAAAATCAATTTGAGGTTACCGTTCGTGTGCAGAGATCGTTTTGGTCGTATCGTTAAAAAAGTCACACCTTGTCGGTTATATTTTGAAGAGATTATCTTAATTAGCAGCATTTGTAAATGCTCTTTAAAATTGCATTTTCATTTACACAAGATGGAGTTAGAAGCAGATGTTGAAGTACAAAAAACTTCGTCTTATATAAACAGACTGATGCAAAATGCTAAAGGCCAGAGTAGAAAGTAAAAATCTTTATAATTAATGATGTTGCTATAGTCTTAAACATATTCTTATCAGTTTTATTTTTAAAACAAACACATCGAATCCAGCTTTTAGGGCATGTTCAGAAATATTCACATGTTAAATATGTATGAAAATATGTTGATAACTTTATATTTCAAGCTTTATTCGCATCCATTTTAAAGCATTTCCCGTTTCAGATATATTCAATAAGGTAAAAAATATTCGTAATTTCCTTTCATATTTTCCACTCATCTTAGTTATAATCTTCGTGACTTATGTTGTATATTTGCCTGAGTTATTATAATCGTTTTTGACGCTACTTTTGTTGTTCTGCCATTAGCCGCTAACATTATGTATTTGCATTCGTATGTCATTGTTGAAAGTATTGTATAATCCTTTCTATTTTAAACACACTGCTGAAACAGAAATTTGAATTACTATCCTGACTTTAAATCTGATTTCTGATAAGATCTAAATCGGATCTAATCTAATCTGAAATATTCTAATCTCGTGTACTCAACTTCACCTTGTATAAATTTTTGACAGCTAATTCCATTTTATTATACGGAAATTGTGGCATATCTGCAATGGCTACGCTCTTAATTACGAGCAAATAAACCACCTGCGATTATATATTCAACATATTTATATGAACACATTGTGACTGCTTCAAAACAATGTATTATTCAATTACATAAAACGCGCTGTGTTTCCAAATATTTCTACCTCGCTGTGCACACACAGGCACAGACATACACGTATTTATTTATTAAAAAGTAAATATACTGTTCAGTAAATAAACTGACCGTCTACTCAAATATGGTTATAGACGAAAAATAATGTTTAATTAATAAAATGTAAGGAATTCATGACTAAAATAATATCACTTCTTTAGAAATTTTTTGAGACTAGATATATATATATATATATATATATATATATATATATATATATATATACGAATAAATATAGTCTTAAGATGTACTATATTTATGGGATAAAGTGCTCAGTATCAGAGATAGAGCGTGTGTAAATATAAAAGTGAGTCGACAGTCTGTTTCATGCTAGACGCAATCATCAGGCCACTTCTGTGTTCACTATCGTTATTGCAATGTATGTGTTAAGGGTGAAGAATAAATATATCTACCAATATATATATATATATATATATATATATATATATATATATATATATATATGTGTGTGTGTGTGTGTGTGTGTGTGTGTGTGTGTGTGTGAATGTATGTGTCTATGTCTGTGTCTGTGTCTGTGTGTGTCTCTATGCGTGCGTATATATGCATTTTTGACCAAGTGGATGCTACGTGGTAATCGGGTTAAAATACGTCTTTAACAAAACTTATAAACTTAATAGATATATACTAGGGGATTAACTCCGATCTAACTTTAATTTAGGTTAAAGTACATTCATATCCAGGTAAATCGTAATAAATAAACCTAGCACATAAAGATTTAGGACTTTAGGAATTTAACCTATATAAATATATTTATCTGAATTTCATTAATAATCATTTATTCAATTCTTTTAGGTTTTAACTTAATTTTCTTAGTTGATAATAGAAAAAAGCTTATAATAATTTACATTTAATTTTAAAACATTTTTCCGATAATTTTTAAAAACCTTTTAAATGTGTTCTGGACCAGACACTTATTCAATATTATTTATAGAATATGTTGTATATATATATTTAATCCCGACCTAAGTTTTTTTGGTTATAATAGTAACTGCTATAAACTCTTCCATTTATATATATATATATATATATATATATATATATATATATATATATATATATATATATATATATATATATGTATATATATATATATATATATATATATATATATATATATATATATGTATATATATATATATATATATATATATATATATATATATATATATTTGCTAATGTCTGTTCATTTATTTTGAGAATTAAGTTTATTCTGCTTATTAATACATTTTTCAAGAAATGCGAAAATTTTATTATTCTATGTTAAGATCAACATTAGAGCTAATCAAATACACATATTTCCAAACAATATGCATTTACAATAAATTAATTATATGTGTCTGTGCATTTCTATTCGTCTAACTTCGTCTACAGATAAGGATTGATCCCGTTCATATGTTAACATTCCTCTTCTTGGCATCCTCAAAAACTAAGTTGGATACCCCCATATATTTTATCAGTATTGGCCTACAAATAGCGTTAAATGTAAATATTAAAGGATAACTTCTTCAATTCATTGTTTATTGCCTATATTCACAGGGAATGGCATTTCTTTCTTTTTTTTTCAGATGAAAATACTTCTGAGTTTCGATTTGTGAAAATGTAGCGAATAAAAAAAATATTCCTGTCATGATACTGAAGTATTCTCCGGGAATCTCTTGTTAAAATTTAATTTGCTTTGCATTTTCCTTGATTTTTCATATTTTGGAAGTTCAAAATCAAGAACGACAATCGGCCAGGGTAAATGAAAATTTAATTTCAATTTTGAATTTACTAAACGACAATTAATGACGGTTAAATAAAATGTATCTATGAATTTGATTTTTTTTTTAATACGTTTTAATTTATTTTTTGAAAAAATAACTTTTAATGCAAACATGATGGTGATTTTTTTCACAATTTGATTATATTACATTACGTAAAGAACGAAAGTTATTCTTTAAAAGTCCTTGTATGTTTATTTATTGTTTTTCATTTTTTTAACAATTCAAATTACATAATATCATGTCAAAATAACTCCGGAAAAATAATCACAAATTCGTCAAATATTGTGAATTAAATACTGACTAATTGCTACACATATAACAAAATCTCAGTAATATTTTCCAGTCATGCTGTTCGACATTATATTTACATAGATGAAAAAAAAAAGTCTTGGAAAGTTTTATCTTTTCTGTATTTGATTGTAACACATTTTGTACGTTTGTTCAAAGTTATTTTCATCTAAACATCAAATCAAATAAATCGGTTGGCACTCATTGTACATGTTGCATAGAGTAACACTTGAACTGACAACACTTTGGGTCCTGTCACTGGATCTAACCAACGCTTTATCCACTGTGTCATGTATCCTTGAGAACTTTGGGAGGGGAATTAACAGGAGATAACAGATAACTGACGTCCATTAGACATGACACGTGGAACTAGAACAGTCTCCACCAGCGAGCGAAATAAAGGGATCAGTTCGACATTCCAACCACCTGAAGAAGTCCGAAGCGTACGACGGCCGAAACGTTGTGATAGATATGGCAACAAAGATGAGGATGATAGTCCGAACAATATGAATTGTATAATCAGTTCGGTTTTAACATTGAACGGTGAATTGGATAATTATGAATGAAAAACTACAAGATACAGATATCTACAATGCATATACCGGCCATTCATTAATATCTTAAATACCGGCGTTAAAAAATCATTATTAAATATACGTTAGTCTTTTTTCATACATCAGATTTTCTTGTCATATATATATAATTATTAGATAATTATTTATTTAAAAATTATAACGTAAATATGTTATAAAATCACTACAAAGATAGCCATTTTCTTTCAACACCTCTGGTGTCTTATCAAGTGATGATGTTGAATGTAGTTTGTAGAATAAAGGTTTGAAAAGGTTCAAATTATTTAACCACCCCTCGTAAGGGGAAACGTTGTCACATGAGCTGAAATGACCAATCAAAATACAAGAATACGAGAATTCAAAAAACTTGACAACGAAGTAAGTTTAAAATAACTATTAAATGCTTTAAAGTTAGGTTTATACTAAAATTGAATTTATTCTAATAAGTATTAAATTGTACGATAAAATTTGAAATTAAAACTACCCATTTCAAAAATAAAATTTAGTCTATATTAACTTCAAAACTTTAAAATTATTGTGGAAAAAAGCAAAAAATACATGTGTTATTCTATTCATTTTGTTTCTATTGAAATTACGTTGGAATAAACGTTAAAATCGACTGCCCTTAACTTAATGAGATACAAATGTATACATGGGATTATGACATCTTGCAAAAGACAATACAAACACAATCAGATTATAATACATAAGCACACAGATATATTTATATATACACACAAAAAAAGTGACGAGACAGGAAATATTTGCACAAACTTTTACACCATTGCACAATCATATACTTGTATATATATATATATATATATATATATATATATATATATATATATATATATATATAAAACTTTTAGTGGAATTTGATCTAAATTTATGGGAGATCTTTGTAACATGTTTACAAATTATTTTTAAATATTGTTTGAATGCATGTAAAATTATCGTGTCATTTTTATAATAAAAATTTAAAACAAACTGATTTATGATGAGTACGAAAAAGGATACATATTCATTTGCCTAAAATAAATTAATAAAAAGTGTCCACTTCATCCTTTAATATAACGATTAAGGACTGTTTCCTTGCATCATTCGCGTAGGAAATCTAAATCCGATAATGTGTCTCTGATGTTTACCAATTTATAGAAAACAGGGATTTTCTCTATTGTAACGAAATACTCTGTTGAATAATTGGGTGTTGTCAGGGTACACATTTCTTGACACCGTTACCCAAAATTGGATTCAATTATAAAAAAATAATTGTTGTTTATCAAATGGCTAAGTGCATTGCTTTCCTCTCTCCATATTGGTAGCTATGTTATTAAGCTCTTCTATTAATTGTTGTTAGATATCATACCCTGACGGAACGGGAGTGGGGACATTAGACATGGGAGAAAAATTTCCAAGTGCCTTAAGGGATAGGAAATCGTTATTTGTCTATGACATGAAAGAGCGTGGTGAGCAGAAGAAGAGACTCACACAATGGAAACCAAATTCAGGTCGTAGCATGTTACCGAAAATAGTTGTATGCAATTTTCGTATATCGCGATTTAAATCGTATATAAATAATAAAAAAATACAATAAATCTCCGCTGTTATTGTCATCAAAAATAAGGTGCGTTTCATCTGCTCAGATAAGATTCGGTTGATCCGGGTTATTTTTGAGTATTATCACCGAGATTTCTCCTTGAATTAGGCCAATTGAATTACATATGTGTAACTGGCGGATTTCGATTCTTAAAGTATCTATCGTATTCGTGTGCAATTTTGTGAACAAGTTTTAATAGATTTTCTATAGCATATCATACAGATCGTCGTCTACTTTCCTCATAAATATTCGTTTTCTTTGCTGACTTCCTGTATTTAGCTAAAATTGCCGGAACTAGTAAATAAACAGTAACATTGCAATAGATTGTGATTTACTTAAGACTTTGAAGACGAATTTTTGCGGCAACCGTAGAAGCATCTGTGTACAATCTGCGACAAGTTTTGCTCCGAGACAAATTGTATTCTTCTGACGTAAGCAAAGAAAGCTTCACTATTTTAATGAGACATACAAGGAAAGTTATTAGGTTGGTGCAAAAATAATCTCGTTTTCTCACATATGTTACTATGTGAGAAAACGACATTACTCTTGCACCAACCTAATAGAATTTATAAAAAGAAATAAAAAAAGAAAAAATGCAGTAAACATTCAAATGGATAAATTTAACTGATTTCACTCTTAAGTCAGGATTCAAAACGTTACAAATATATTTGATGTCATTCTCTCGTCCTGCAAGGCATAATTTCAACAAGTAATCAATCTTCAGAGTGTTTTGGACATTCTGTATGGAGTATATATATATATATATATATATATATATATATATATATATATATATATATATACACATGAAGAAAAATATACGGAAACAACAAACAAAAATCCTAATATGCAATTATGCTGTTTTAATGTTTATATAATGTCAACGTCAGACGTTTCGGTCTGGTAGACCATCTTCAGGACACATTCATAAAACATAATTAACATTAGACTATATTTAATTAAAAATGAAAAGCCGATGGGCATAAAAGTAAGACTAGTCAAAACAGGCAACTGATTTTTCTTCAATATGGTCACGTGGGCGTCACTTGGGCGATGTTGTGAAAACGTATTCCTAAAATATAATATTTTGAATGAAAAATTAAGATGGTCTACTAGACCGAAACGTCCGACCTATATATTGTATCTATGTTTGTGTGTCGGCGCGTATATCTGTGACTTCTGCGTTATGACAACAAAGTCCACTTCTGTATTTATATAGGTTTTATCCTTGATATTGACCATGTTAACTGATATATAAATATGGCGTGGCTTCAATCAATATATTAAACGTTTCACCCCAAACAAGGCAGGAAGCCACAAGGATGGAAGGGGTTACAGATGATTTGGAGCAAGATGTAGGTCCTCGGAGCAATTGCCATGAAAGTATTTGTAAAGAGAGAGTCGACGGCGCGTCTGTGACAGAGCGACTGCAGACGAGATGCATGAACAGGGCCAATTATATTGCATATCCGCCTCTGAAGCCTATCAAGAACCCCGAGGCAAACAGAAGGTACTCCAGACCATATATGGCAGCAATACTCCATGCTAGGGTGAAGTGTTGATTTGTAGATCTGGATGATCGATTTCGGGGATAAAAAATTCCTGTCGCGGCACAGGGAGCCAACTTTTCTTGCGGTGGACGAAGCAATTGACTATGTATTTGTTCCATCTCAGGTCAGCAGTCAACGCCAGAGCAGCCGCAGAGAGGTGCTCTGGAGAAGTTGGGCGTCAGACATTCTAATGGAGGGCAGGGAAGGATCTCTGTGGTGATTAATAGAGAGCAGTTTTGTTTTTGAGGCATTAAAGTTGACCAGCTAATTCCTGCCCCAGTTCACAACCGATTGGAGGTCCTTTTCCAGACGCACGGCCAGGCTAATTTTGTCAGCGACACTAGATTTGTTTTTGAGGCAGGAGTAAATTGTGGTGTCATCCGCGTAGATGGCAACTTGGGAAGTTATGGCGACAGGAAGGTAAGGAATAGAGTGGGGCCTCGGATGGAGCCTTGAGGAACACCTGCGTTCGTGGGATAGGAACTGGATGAGAATCCGTTGAGAACGACATTTAATTCACGGTTTGACAGGAATGATTGTATTGGGTTATACAATCGACCCGTAATGCCATAACCCTGGAGCTTGTGAAGAAGGCCGGCATGCCAAACCCTATCAAATGCTTTGGATATGTCTAGTGCCACGGCACGGGCTTCCCCGTTATTTTGAAGAGCTTGGTAGTGTGTGTGTGTGAGAGTGTGTGTGTCAGTGCGTGCTTTCGTGTGTGTGTGTGTATGTGTGTGTGTGGGTGTGTGTGTGCGTATTATAGATTCCAGTATGCCTTATTTATTATTAAAAGTGCTCGGTATCACGGATAGAACGTGCGTAGATATAAAAGTGTACAATTAAGTCGATACCTACAGGCGACAATTTGTTTCTGGCTTGATCGCAATTTTTATGTCATAAAGATTGCATTCCGCCATGGAAAAAAACAATCTCCACCTGAACTATATATATATATATATATATATATATATATATACATTTCTTCAAGGAAAAATATTCCCATAAATAGATTTTTAAAGAAAAACATATTAACATCTATATAAATTTTGTCGGCATTAAATAATCCATTGAGGTTGATATACCGTAAAAGAAACCTAACCAAATTAAAACGTTTAGTTAATATCTCCATAATAAAAATTATTTTTGTACTGTGATTACTCAATGAACGATATCGAAATGGCCATCGTAAACTTTTTTTTAGAATTTAGGAATGATATTCTGGCAAATTTACTCTTGCGAGATGAGTTTGATATAATATGCTGTACACGACCGAACTGATATTCTGAATGGCGAACATAAATAGTTATTTTTTAGTAGACAAATGTCGGATAAACTGTAGAAAATTTAAGCAAGAAGAAGGGAAATGTTCAACGGTCACACACAGGAAGTCCCGAGAAGTCTTGTCTCAAGATATGTTGATTGAAACGTCTTCTATTGAACGCCCGTTCAAGGAAGAAGTGAGTTTGAAAGGGTCGGAAATTATTGGAAGCACGATTGAATGGACAATTCGTTACGACATTTCACCGGTTTTGTCAATGGAATGGAATTATGAAAGGCTTAGGAATTGTCGACTGTGACGAAATGCTTTACTTGAACATCCTTCGAACGAGTACATATAAAACGCTTACAGTAGATTAAAGGGGGGGATAAAAGCCAACATAAATAGAAACGTTTGCTTGCCAGAAGGAACCTCAATCTTCTTTGGGTGATTCTGCTTGGCAATGCATTAAAGTGATGATTTTATACTGACCGATTCCTTTCATGTGAAATCGCTACTTACCAGAAGTAAAAATACTTTGTCTTAGAGTACGAGTTTCTTTTAGGTTCAAGTCGAAGGAAATTCTTTCACTTCTTCTGGGAATGGTTAATCATGTTTGCTCCTTCAGCAAATATATTTGACAAACATATTCATTACACATATTATTATTGCTGTTATATTTATATAGTAGATGTGGTTGAATAGATGTATCAGATTATGAACAGTGTAATTAATGTCTGGTGTGGTAGAGATCGACGGTGATATTAAAGGCAATGTGCCTGATGAAATATTGTGCATATATATATATATATATATATATATATATATATATATATATATATATATATATATATATTAGGTTGGTGCAAAAATAATTTCGTTTTCTCACATAGTAACATATGTTAGAAAACGAAATTATTTTTGCACCAACCTAATATATATATATATATATATATATATATATATATATATATATATATATACACACAGCATATATATATATATATATATATATATATATATATATATATATATATATATATATAGAGAGAGAGAGAGAGAGAGAGAGACAGATAGACAGACAGAGACAGAGACAGAAAGAGACAGAGAGAGACAGAGAATGATTAGTAAGTAAGCGTTAGGATAGATAGATAGATAATAATTTGTCAATGAGTTTGTTGATTATGCTAAATTTATTCAACATTATCCTTGTGCCTTGAGATAATACAAGATCTAACACATAACACGCAAAATGAAAAGTACGTAGAAACATGTCAGTAAATTCGTGTGAAAAATATTATATAAATAACTATATTAAAAATTCTACTTTTAAAAACATTTCGATCAATATTCAATTTTTGAAATATGTCACGGGACATACATACTGTTACATTCAACATGAATATATTTGATCTCAAAGTAAATATTCTCCTTTGGAGATGTAGAATATCATGTTTAACGATCACCCAAGCATTAATTAAGCGAATGTCAGAAAACTTCAAAGATGATAATCGACTGTTTTAAATTAAAATTGTTAATCTCAATTTTCAGTAGTTCACTAACTACACATCTACATTCGCCCAGTCTCACTTATAGGCATTCAGCAGATGTCTGCTAAAGACATTATATTAAAAAATAATATCACATTATTGTATTTATTCACAAGATAATTTATACGCATATAAGATCAACATTGAATTGTCAAATACTTGTAATTTCCATTTGAGATAAATTATTTTATTGAAATTCATAAAAGTTGGCATATATGTCTATTAGAATCACATTGCATATCTTTCTATTTCTATCTTTATCTCTCGCAGGCACATTCTCTCTCTCTCACTCTCTCACTCTCTCTCTCTCTCTATATATATATATATATATATATATATATATATATATATATATATGTATATGTATATATTCTCTATGTATGAAGATATATACATATATTTTCTATTTATGTATATATATAGATATATATATAAATATATATACATATATAGATATATCTGCGTCTACGTATATATACATATATATGTGTGTGTGTATATAAATATATATATATATATTCTCTATTTATGTATCTATATATAAATACTTACTCTACGTATGGATGTATATATTTATATATATATATATATATATATATATATATTTATACATACATATATATATACATATATATATATATATATATATATATATATATATATATATATATACTCTATGTAGATATATATTCATTCTCTATAGTATATATTCGTTTTCTCTCTCACACACTCTACATATACATATATATATATATATATATATATATATATATATATATATATATATATATATATATGTATGTATTATATCCAATGGAACATTAAGTCTGTGTTATATTTAAATTTATTTGTACATATATATATATATATATATATATATATATATATATATATATACATATATATATATATATATATATATATATATATATATATATATATATATATATATACAGTGCTGTTCAATAAAAGTGACGTATCTGTTTTTTTTCTTAAAAATTTTTTCGCCTATGGTTTTGGGGTAAAACTAATTTTTAATCTTTCTAATATATAGACCCTTCCTGACGACCTAGTAAAAAAGTTTTCTCACCTTAATGTATTCTATTGATAGTAATAATTTTGGATATAAATGAGATTCAGGGAAAAACTCTGTGAAAAAAATTTCCTGCAACTAGTAAGCAATAGAAACATAACCGAACAGCTTTAAATAAAGAATAATAGAGTTATAATTTATTTACAATAGGAAATATATTTCGAAATATCTAATAATTTATGGGTCCTCCTTTATTTTGAATAACCTTTTCAACCCTTTTTGGCATTGACTTGATTAGGTTCTGGCAAATCTCATCTACAAGCATTGAATTACATTCGGATATGAAATTCACAAAGTTTCTCGAGAGCCTGTACTTTATAATGCTCCATAAGTTTCGTATGGAGTTGAGATCAGGAGATTGCGGCGGCCAAGTCATAACACTCCCCTTCTTCTTATCAAAGTATTCAATTTTGATTTTTGACAGTGGGCATTATCCTGCATAAAAATGTGCATGGTGGGGTCGATTTGTACCCTTTCAGCAGAAGGGAGCAGACAAGACACGAAAATTCTCTTGTACTGCTCGCTCCTGAAGCTCTTTTCAATAGGTTTTAAGAAACCAGTTCCATGAAAAGAAAACATCCCCAGAACATTATACTGAGCGGAAGCTTGACAGTACTTACTGCTAAATTCAAAAGAGCTTTCAAAGTTTCTTCGGATTTTAGATCGCTTATCATTTGAATTTAGCTCAACTTTCGTTTCATCGGAGATGAGAACATTTAGAAAAAAAATCAGGCGACTCACTTTTATAGAACTGCACTGTATATATATTTAAGTAATTCATCGATGTATATATATTTAAGCAATTCATCGTGCAGAAATCACTGGACGGCCGTCTCGTCCTATATTTGGGACTCATCAGCTGTGCGCATCCACTACCGAGAATTGAAAACCTGACAGTTAGGTTGTCAAGCAAACATCATACTCGGGCCTCTTCTTAATTGGCGCCATCGGATTATCATTAAATGAAAAAAAAAAAAAACATTTGGCTGAAAAAGAGCATAGCAGTGATTATGACATTATAGCTGATCTTGTCAATGTGGACTATGTTAAAAAATCGCATTTAGTCACATTCCATGCAAGTATCTTGGTCAGCTTATGAACTTTTCAGTTGAACCCCTTAAATAAAATTAAATATTTATTGGACAAACAATGTCAAACGAAAATGTAAATATATTCACTATATATAATGCATATAATATAATATGATTTTTAAAATGCCAATATCTTAAACTAACAACGAAAAAACTATTAAACTGATTAAGAAACTGTACGAATGCACATATTGTTGGAGGTTTTGGGTATCTTGGTGTACTAGTGAGACAGCCAAAATGAGGGGACTCATTTTATCGTTCACCAATGAAAGGGTTAACCAATCAGAAGGCTCAAAATAAACAATGCGACGTGTATAAAGGCGGCTGTTTTTTTCCTGAATACTCATTGCCAACCATTGTTCATGAGTGTTAATCTTCAACGTTGTTTCATTGAACAGATTACGTACTGCGCTGTATTCTATATTCATAGACCATGGTGAACATGGTCAACGCACATATGCAAAACTAAGTAAATTCGCTAATAATAAACCACAGTGAATAATTATAGAATAAATATAAAACGTATATCTAATGAGTAATAAATATTGAGATAAAAGGTAAGCGTTAATAAACAACACTATAGAATTGCTATAAAATAACGATCGCTGGCACATAAATATTTCTATGAAACAAACTCTGGAATAGTTTAAAATATTAACGTTCCTATCCCATGTCCGTTACGATAACACGATAAATGGGAAATAACAGATCTCAGTAACCATAATGAACAATAATGAATTGACCAGCATTTTTCAATAGGCGAATTGCCAGACGACACAAATGGCCTGAATTTTGTGTTCATCTAAAAAAAAATATCGGCAGTCGGTGTTAACATCAGTGTCCACTATTCCATTTACACACACTCTATTTCGGATAGGAAACACTTTTACCTTTTAATATAGAATTTCTAAAAAAAAAAAAAACAAAAAAACTTAATATAGCAATTCTTAAAACTATATTATTTATTCTTTCATATATATATATATATATATATATATATATATATATATATATATATATATATGTGTGTGTGTGTGTGTGTGCGTGCGAGCTTGTATCTACGAATTTAGAAATGTGTTGAATTCTGTCTGCTTTGTTGTCTGATGCATACGGACATGATTCTATCTTAGGATTTGGAGTGCGTCCAACTAACATATTGCATTTTCTCTATGATAATTATTACATTCTAAACATTTTCCTTGGGGCAACTTGCCGTATTCTATTGTTAATATGAAACGAAAAAAACAGGAGAGTAAAAGTGAAAAGGTCCACGTTATGAAGACGCCATTTTGAAAAAAAAGAAAACTGTGAATAAGTTACTTTTTAATAATACTCATAAAATTTCAACGAACAGGCCTCATTTTCATATTGTTAGTGTAAATAATTGTATGATTTCTTTTATTCACGCACAAACATGCACTCACGAAGACACACACACATATATATGTACGTATATATATACATATATATATATATATATATATATATATATATATATATATATATGGTTGATAGATAGATAGATAGATAGATAGATAGATATTTCCTGGTGCCCCGACTGCATAAATTTAAGGTTTAAGCGTGTTAATGAAATGGCATGTATGTCCCAACCGTTTTGTGTTGAAATCATAACCGCCACTTTTAGTGCAACATTTTCTTTTCCTGTCATTTCCCGTCTGTGAAACTCCTTTTTGTTTACGTGCGCCCAGATAAAAACAACCTCCCAAAAATTAAAATGCGACAATCGTCAAGTGTGTGTGTGTGTGTGGGTGTGCGTGTGTATTAAATATATAACTCCAGAACAAAATGTTACATGGTTAGAGAGGGTGAAGATCACTTTTAATCTAAGAAAATGATAATGGAATAATATATATACATATATATATATATACGTATGTATGGATAGATGTGTGTGTATGTGTGAAATGTATTTCAATCCTTCATGATTTTCCGATTTTTACCTATAATTATTTATCAACATGTCATTTACTTTTATGTTCGGTTTCATCATTATTCTTCGGTTAAGCTGGGAAAGTTATATTGCTTCAAGTAGCGTCCGATACTGTTATAAAAACCGCGGAGAATTCCAGTAAGATATATTTAGTCATTTCTAAGATACAGCTGTTTAGAGCTTAATCTAACAAATGCACAATTTTGCTTTTATACGATTTTGAAAATATTGCTCTTACGCCATATATATATATATATATATATATATATATATATATATATATATATATATATATATATATATATATATATATATATATATATATATATATTTGAAAATATTTTTGAAGGTACAAAATCTAATTACAGAAATAAAAGTGTGTAGCTTAATATTACAAGACATTTTAAACGCGAAGCAACAGGTTTCGCTACCGATGTTCAGGCCTCTGAATGAGATTTAAGTTAAATTAAAACAACAGAAAAATATGTAATGGGGACGAGAAGGAGGAAAAATATGAACACAAAAAGATAAAGACAAATAACAGCCAGCCCCCAACAAACATTCACGCTGCTTACATGGGGAAGTTTTGCGGGATTTGATATAAAGTGCCTCCAGCTCCTTGTGATGAAATAACAAGTGTGACCGGGACAGAACAATGGACCAATCAGCACTAAAATTAGCTGCACACCCTATGTTATTTAAGAGGTGTTCATATATGGCGGAAACCTATGTATTTGGGACACGTCCATTCAAAGATAATGTGTGATTCCTTATCTTAGTGGGAATATGTTGTTTAATTCTCATGTCTAGCCGTTGAGTCGTTCTCCATATTTAGTCAGCACTGCAACTACAATTATATTTATAAATAATAGAATTAATTTGATGGGGAGGGAGAGCATCCTTACACCCAAAATGAAACATAGGCTGTGTTTTGAAAATTATACGGACTTTAGCCGAAAAAAAAATCAACGACGAACACTAGCTGTAATCTACCTTGTTATGTTTTCCCACTTGGATCCAATCCAGAGCTATCTAAGATAAACAGGACACTTTTTTAACCGTACACTGTTTGACCTTTCTGAACTCTACAATCTTGGGATACCATAAACCACATAAGGTTTCCTTCATAAAATTAATTTCATCATCCAAGAAAGACGCTGAACATATCATTAATGTCCTATGAACTAGGGTTCTAATTTTGTTTATATTACGTTCTCTAGTTCAAAAGGAATCCCAACGCGTATATAACCCCGCAAACGTTGGTTTCCTATAAACCGAGGAGAGAAAAGCTGTCAATGTCCGATGTAGTAGAACATCCAATTAGACTAGTTGAAAATTGGATACCTTCTCGACGGTAAACCTCAGCGCTGGATGAATACCATTATGAAAAGAGAGAAACTGATCAGGCTCAACTACATTATTAAATAAACAAAACGTATCGTCAACATATCGACAATACAGTTAAGGACGAAGTACATTACTACGTATTCTCTCCTCGTGAAAGCCAGCAAAAATATTGTGCCGGGCCGAACGGGGAGCCCATAACAACATGGTCAATCTGTCGATATATAGTATTATTAAAACCTTTATATATATATATATATATATATATATATATATATATATATAAAAGTGAACATAGAATTCAACACTTAGAGGCGACAGTCTGTTTCATGCTATATGCAATCGTCAGGCCACATCAGATGGCGAGACAATTACCATATATATATATATATATATATATATATATATATATATATATATATATATATATATTACCCATAATCTTCATATCAGATATAAATATGATGTTTTGATTTCCAGATGAAAGGGAACTCATTTCTTATTTATGTTGTAACTATTATTGTTTCGAAAGAGAGGTATTTTTTTCGAAACTGATTAAATTATGAATATATTTTTAATATACAATTGTTTTATATTTTCTTATGAAGGGAAAGTTATTACATTTATTTAATAAATGGGCATTTTTAAATCCTTTAACTTAATGATTATAAATATGTTATATGTTCATCTTCAGGACATGATTATTAATTATATAAATGATGTTTTAATAAATAAAATAGTTTTAATGATGTGTTCAGTTAACAGATAAATGAATAAATACCAAACTACGGGAAAATGTTATTAAAGGAAACATTTTTCTGTGTTATTATTTTTGCAAAGCACAAAACTACTTTTCGGCATTAATAATAATAATAATAATAATAATAATAATAATAATAATAATAATAATAATAATAATAAAGATTTATTCAAACACCAGAATATAAAAAAAAACAACTATTTGTTTGTAAAAGAGGTAATTCTACTTAGCATTAATGCGCTAACTCCGACCCTTTATTCATGTTTGAATGTATCAGACGATAACCATTTCAGCTGGCGCCGATAAGAAGACTTAACAGATTCCAAAGCTTAACATGAAATCATTTCCTTGTGTTTAAAAAAAAATATTTCTCTAATGTATATAGATATGAGCATGAGTGTGTCTGTGTGTACGTCTTTCTCTTTGTGTATGCGTATCTGTTTGTTTTTTGTTCTGTGTTATAGTAATAAATTCAAGCGTATTATAATGCTTATATTGAAGGAAAAGTACATATTGCTTAATATTTAAAATAACTAATCATTTACATAGCCCATACCATATATATTTTGAGGAAGATTAGTATTTCTTGGTTTGATCTATCTCAGCAGTTTACTGTAACTCATTACGAGGCATATGTCTAGGACTTACATTTATTAATCATGTGCGGAGGATATTTCTAGAAATTAAACTACTTCAACGCACTCTGGAGTAAGTTATGTTAGTTTTCATATTAGGTGTAGTATCCCCGTAATAAGTTATGATGTATTCATGAGGAGCCGATTTAGAGAATGTATTTTCGGTATTTTTCAAGGTAAAAAATAAATCTGCAGAATCAAATGGGATTATAATGTATACAGTAACAGCGAGAGAAAGTTACTTAAATAATAACTGAAATATACAACAGCGGTGAAGTACTGGAGTGTTATCAAAGAAATTAGTTGCTAAAGTCCATATGGAAATCCATATAATCATGATGACATCAATGAATATATTTCATATGAGACTTAGAAATCAAAAGGATTATGGTATTTATCAAGACACTTGAACAAAAAAAATATGATTTTTAAATTTAGAATGACATCAAAGTGGTCAATGAAAATGTAGAAATATATACACTGATGTCTTTTTTTTTGTTTTTTATTACACAGTTCCATTGGTCGGATACGACCCTAAAATATCATTAAATAATTATACAAAATCTGTATTTGCCCGGAAACTTTATTAAGGCATTTCATAGCAACTGCTGCTAATAAACAGCTTAAATGCAGATAGATTAAAAAAGAAAAAAAAAACTTGAATTCACAAAATACAGAAAGTAGTACGGCAATGAGGTTGTTACTTTTTTCGATCCTTACAGGTTTACTGAGTTTATACAACGGCAATATCTGATATGGACGAGGAGAACTACCATCATTTATTTTCATAGAACATAAAGTTAACGGCAAAAAAAAAAAACAAAAAAAAACAACCTCAGATAACCCTGTTCAAGTGAAAAGCCGGAAAAAATCCTGTAATGCCTATAAAGTGAAGTTGTCGAGTATAAAAGAATAGACTAATCCATATAAGAATGTTGAAGGAATTGTTTTCAGCAAATGAAACAGAAATAGAGGTGTGTCACGTATTGGGTGGGTATGTCAATGTAAAATGTTTCAGCAGACAATTAACAGCAATATGTGTAGTGTTTTAACAAAAGATGTAAATAAGTCATGGGAATACATAGAGAGAGAGAGAGAGAGAGAGTGAGAGAGAGATATGGGGGGTGGGGAATAGCAAAATATCCAGACACTAATCAATGTATTAAGAGAGCGGAAAATATAATTTGGAACAAAAGAAATTGATGTACTGCTATAACATTATTAATCTTCATTGGGCCGTTTATTTTAAACGATTTACCGAAGAAACAAAGGTATGCTTACCCAGAAGAATGCAAAGAATACAACATATAAGCTATACGGATGTTATTTTGAAAACTACATTTAATAGTCTCAAAGACGCAGCTGAATAATTTGGGACAACTAATGAGAAAACAGCTTTTGAAGAATTTAAACCCATAGGGAATATTAAAGGCACGGGAGAGGGTGGGAAATAGCGAGTTCAACACACAACGAATGTGAATGAATGTCTTTAAAAAAGACGTCAAAAATAAGGTTAGCAAAGAGTAACTTTTGCCAACAAAAATATCTTTCACATATTGCTTTGAATATATATCTAAGAGATAGACTGATGTTCGGTCTGCATAGGCTCGTGAAATATCGGGAAGCCAAACCCAGGAAAACTAGTATCATGCTGTGACTATGAAATCAAGTATGAATATTCATGTGCCAGTCAGAATCATGTAACCGACTTAGTCGCATCTATGATAATCCACCAAGTAAATATTTGTTCTTTTATCTTCTTGTTTATCCCTTTGCAGAATTCCATAGTTTTCTTTCTTGTGAGAATATGTCAAAATGTAAAAGCTGTAAAAGTCGAGAAAAATAAGATATAGTGTAGTTATTAGAATTCTTTCCACTTGATGAAACCCGACAAATAATCAGCAACTATCTGTACGTATGACTCTTTACAAGGGCGAATATGAATAACTAGTTTCACTAGCTAGCTGAGTTGACGGAAATGTGTCTAGGTCTGCCTCGAAAAAGAATAAAATCGCGAAAAGTAGGTGCATCATGTCATTTATACAAACAGCTTACTTTCGATGGCAAACAGTAACTTTGACGAACATAAGATAGAAACTTTTCGAAAGCCATGATTGCCCATTTTCGAAAAATGACATGTGAGATCTTCAAGAATATCTGCGTGATTTCGTAAAAGACAATTTCAAAATATTCTCTTACAAAGTATAGTTCTAATATAATCGGTAGTAGCCACCAGAATTTGAAAAATCTATATACCTGAGGAAATACTTTATCAAACGAGGCAAACGGAACAAAAATATTGTTTTTTTTTTAAAAAGTTTGTAAATAATCTTTTTAAAGACTAACATAATTTCTTTCTCTGCTTAAAAAACACAATTTTAGTGATTACCATATGACGAGTATAATTCGTAAAAATATGATTTAATTTTTAGTTCGTCATATTTTAAGATTTTATCAATATTATAATTTCCCACTTTTTTCTTTAGAGAAATACGATACGACATAACAAAATTTGCTTAGTCCAAAACGAGTCAGTAAAGTGCAGTGGTATGAATATTTTCTGTATATCTCTTCCAAGCGTAAAAAATCTGATTACGTTGGAAATTAACATCCGGGTTATTGAGCATGAACGCTATCCATTTCTATACCAGGAAATATGTAACTACATCAGCCTCGAGGTCTCCCCAACATAAAATGGAATTTTATGATCGTCAGAGTAAAATGAAAACTTTTAATCATAAATTTTATATAAATTCCTGAAATTATACTACATTTTTAAAAGACATTTAATTGTCTTTAAATAACTGACATTATTAATATAACAATATTAAATATATAAAGTAAAAAAAAAAAATTTAACAACTGATATTTCCTCGCCGTTGCTAATCGTCTAGTATAGAATACATAATTGGTTATTTGCTCAATGCAAATAAAAATATTAAATTACTAACTTCATATATTACTTTGCGTATATTTTTAGAAATATAATAAGTTCGAATAATCCATTTTCTCTTTCTAAGTAATAGGGTGTTATTTTTTCGGACTGACTAGACTCGTGAAACATCCAAAAACCAAAGTCAAGAAAACTAATTCCATGATGTGACTACGAAATTAGGTGTGAATGTTCATGTGCTATTCAGAATGATGTCACACACTTAGTCGTGTCAATAACAATCCACCGGGTACATATTCGTCATTTAACTTCCTGCTTTATCACTTTGTAGAATTCCGTAGTTTTCTTTCTTGGGTGAATCTTATGAATGTAAAATCTGCAAGTCGAGAAAAATAAGATAGTGTCGTTATCACAAATGATTCTACTTGTTGGAACCCGGCAAATTATCAGCTACCATCTGCCCGTGTGATTCTTTACAGGGGCCAATATGAATAACAAGTTTCACAAGCTGGCTGTATTGACGGAAATTTAGGTCTGCCTCGAAAAAGAATAAAATCGCGAAAAGTAGGTGAATGATGACGTCAATTATAAAAATAGCTTACTTTCGAGATCGGATTTTACACGAGTCATAAAAATACGAGCTTAGTTGTTTAAGTTTCAGTCTAATTTCATTCACCTTAGTTTCTGCATGTGAATCAAATAGCGCTTGAATGTTTGCGGTGATTGTGGCCCTAATGTAAATCAATATGTAAATCAATATGTTTGTTTTCGTCAATTTTATGAATATTCCAAAGATTGTGCATTATAGAATAAAAAGAATAAATATATTTAAAGAACCAATTCTGAAATATTTCAAAGCAAAACTACAACTGTCAACTGATTTGAGAACACGAGGATGAATTATGCATAAAAAAACGTGCCTTTTGCTATATGAGAATCGTCATCACTCAGTCAGGATCGAAGGAATCTCTTACACCTGATCAATGTGACTGCATTTTCTTATGAAAAGGTCTTCTTAGCCACATGCGGAGTCATCGTGATGTCAAGTACCAATAAAATATCCCTGTTGAGCATACCTATAAAATCTGCCATAAATTGATTCGATCTGGCAACAGACTCACACGATATTTCCAGCCAGAATACACAAAAGCAAGCTGAAGCGGGATGACTGATATGTCATCGATGTGGGAAGAAGTGTAAAAATTTTGCAGGTTTTAAACGACATTTCGGATAAAATCAGCACAAAATAACAATTGTATAAAAGTACGAAAGACCGAGTGCAATAAATATCATCACTCGGTCACGAATAAACATCCGCCACACACACACACACACACACACATATATGTATATATATATATATATATATATATATATATATATATATATATATATATATATATACGCTCATAGGTATTATAGCAGTAATTAATAGTAACGTCTGTAGTTAATAATGTTTACATATATAACTGCTGTAACAGCAAAATTTTCAAAATCCTGTAAAATCAAAATTGTCCATATGTTAGATAAAAATCTGAACTGTTGTATCATAGAAATGATTAAATATATCTTACTGAAATTCTCCGGGGTTTTTTTTTAACACTATTGGACTCTGCTTTGACCAATGGTTACGTATAATTACCTTCCAATCTTAACAGAAGAACCGTGATGACATCGATCATAAACGAAAATTACATGTTCATCAATGATTAATCATAGCTAAGGATCGAAAGCTCATAAAGAATTGTAACGATTGAAATAAAGTTCACATATATATATATATATATATATATATATATATATATATATATATATATATATATATATGTGTGTGAGTGCGTGTTTGTGTATACACACTGTGTGCCAAATTATTATCGAGATAACTTTTTTTCTAATATTTCAAAAAACCTCCAATAAATTCACAGAATATTTTCACACAATGTTGACAACATAGACCTGCGCAATCACTGAAATTTTCGTACTGATCTGCACAGTGCAAACAAACTGGTGCCGTATTTGGTATCAGCACAGTGATTTCAGAGTGCCAAATTATTATAAAAGTGTAAGAATTTAGTGAAAAGATGGGCCGTAAAAGGAGTTTAAGTGATGCTGATGAAAAGAACACTATCACCTCAGAACTCTCAAAAGGTAAATCTACCCTAGAAATTTCTAAAATTAAATGGAGGTGTCATCAAACAGTGAAAGAGTTCACCGCCCACCCTACACAAGTACGCAAAAGGGCAGATAAAGGCAAGCCGACGGTTATTTCACGTCGTCTAATGTCACGACTTAAACGAAGAACCCTGGACTTACCAGTCAAGAGCTTTTTAATCGCACTGGGGATCCTACTGTGTCTAAAAGTACTCGGTATCGGTGTCTGAGGGAAATAGCAACAACAGTCAAACCTGTATCGAAGCCTCCGTTGACGAGAAATCACATTCAAAATAGATTGAAATGGGCCGAGGACAATATGAAGATTGACTTTTCTAAATTTTTGTTCACAGACGAAACTCGAGCAACACTTGATGGGCCAGATAAACGGTGCAAAGGCTGGGTAATGAACGGACAGAATCGCCATCAGCGTTTGAGACGCCAACATGGCGGTGGAGACATAAAGATGTGGAGTTGTATTATTGGAAAAAAAATTAGTGGGCCCATGGAGAGTACCAGATGGCGTCAATATGAATGCTGATGCATACATAGCGTTTATGAAGGAGCATCTTTAACCGTGGATGAAAAGGCAAAGAGTTAACTTCAGAAGGGCCATTGTTTTTATGCAAGATAATGCTCCCTCACATGCTGCTCACAAGACTACTGAATATTTGAAACAGTTAGGCTACGATGGACCTCGAAAAATGAAGTAGCCAGCAAATTCTCCGGATTTGAAGCCAATCGAAAACCTTTCAGAGCTTCATGAAGCGAAGACTGTACGCCAACGGACGACAATTCAGGAGCAACGCTGAGTTGAAGGAAACAATTCTTGACATATCTCGCGTCATTACAGCAGATGACATCCTACAAATAACAAAGTCTATGGATCGTGGACTTCTTCAAGTAATTTCAAACCCGGGAAAGCACATTTCCTATTAATTTGTTTATAACTGTGCCTTTATTTGTATCTGTTATTATTTGTTTATCTTATTAGGTTCTTTTGATCATAAGCGTTCACGTGCAACATTAATAAACGTTTTGCTTGCTCAATTCTGGTAATTTTACGAAACCTTTCTAATAATTTGGGACTCTCAAATCACCGCGCTGATCACAAATATGGCGCCAGATTGTTTACTTTGCGCAGATCAGTAGGAAAAATTCAGTGATTGCGCAGGTCAGTATTGCCAACGGTGTGTGAAAATTTTGTGTGAATTGATTGAACGGTTTTTGAAATATTAGAAAAAAAGTTATCTCGATAATAATTTGGCACGGAGTATATATATATATATATATATATATATATATATATATATATTATTCCAGGTTAATTTTCTAACTTATTCAAGATAATCTTCGTCCTCTCTAACCTTCTAAATTTCTGTTCTGGAGTAGCAAGATTTCTCGCAAGTTTCACGTTCGGTTTTATTTTAAAGTCTTTGTTCCCTGTTCTTTTAGCTGTCATGGTTGAAACACCTCTTTCACATGCTGAACGTCTTATAAATTGACTTGATTTCTAATTTATCTCTTTAGCTGTAAGTTGAAAAGATCATCCCTCTTCCTGTTCTGAACTACTGATCCAGTTTTCCTCTCTACTGTTCCCTCTTTTTAAACTTATCACCGTTCTCTTGATAGTTCTTGAATGGACTTTGATGATGGACGCCAGACTACAAATGCTGGTACAATTACTGAAGGTCTGAATGATCATTTTCCTGTCACTATTGCTCATTTGAGAAGGCAATAAGCCTAACACAAATAGATTTTAACCTGGTCTTTCTAACTGAATAAATAAAAAGGTGGTTTTCAGTGATTCTTATGACAAAAGTTGTCAGGATGTCGAATCGTCAAATCTAATACATTAGTTAGTGCTTCAGGGAGAGAGCGTGTCATTCAGCGTGATCAACATTTTGAACAATGCCAACACGCTCAAGGACTCCACAACGATAACTTATGGCTTCGTGCTGGAACAGGTATCGACAGTTCCGTCTACCCAATGTCACTCACAACCACTGACATGTTTTTCAGACACTTTCCATATGTGCCCCACGCTAAGATCGACCTCGATCCCGTCCGATAACATCAGGGAGTCACCTTCTTGAAAAATCGAGATTCGAACCCGGGTCTCATATCAGAAAGCGAATGTAATATTTTAATTATGAAATTATTTTGATTTTAATTCCTAATCAAGAGCAAACATTTTTACATCTTTCAAGATCAATATAGAAATTGTCTGTCTTGAAAGTCATATTTATTTAGATATTTTTCACAGAATACACAGCCCTAGAGACACTCAATGTACACTTTTACTAAAGGAGTAATATGAGGTGCTAAGAAATGCCGTTTATGAAGATATGTTAGATAAATGTTGATCCAAACTTGAAGATTATAAGATTGTAGTGTTCGCGTGTGCATAGTCTCGACAGCACCACTTACGATGCTGTCCCAAATTAAACTTTGTAGGGTATATTGATTATAAATTCCTGTATACATTGTGTCATGGCTCTTAGCCTTGGAGATCTTAACTGGTGGGC
>OZ010582.1:5454135-5456635 GCA_963932145.1 Acanthosepion lycidas
CAGCAAATCGTATTGTTTGGTAATAGAAAATTTTTTGAAGGAGCTTTATAAACGTGTTCTTGTGCACATCTTACCTCAGAAAAATGCAAGTCATCTTGTCCGTACATAATGTTTAGTTAGCCAGTCAAGTAGATTTGCCTTAAATTTTCAGTAAACCTTTATTAGTGTGTTCAAACATCAATATCCTCTGGGAGTTCTCTAATGTGTGACGTTTAAGAACATTAGCTTATGTTTATAAAATCTATGTATATATGAATTTCGGAACAAAATATTATTTTCGGGTTTTCCTAATGAGGAAAATAAAACCTGCCTTTGAAATTTCCGTATATATTATCTTAATGTTTAGATTTTCCGTAACAACAACAACAGAAATAATATTAAAAACAACAACAACAGCAGCAACAGCGAAGAATGATGGATAATTATTCACGGAAATACAAAAATTTGAACCCTTTCAGGATTTTTAAACTCTAAAGCTGATTAAATAAACGAGCTACGTTATCCAACTTCCATTAATTTCTTTTAAATTTGCTATCATATAATTTTCATTTTGGGAAAAATGGGAAACTGATAATATTTTTTTAATGTGTTCCTTTATATATGAGTATGTATATACATACTATAATATTATACTGCATTTTTGTATAGTTGCAGATCACTTATAAACCCACACGCGTGCACACATACGGACACAGACATAGATAGATAGAAAGAGAGAGAGAGAGAGAGAGAGAGAACGAGAGAGATAGAGAGAATGAAGGACAGACGAAGTTCAAAGGCATATGTTTTTATTGCTAGAATAAAATCATATTTTATGCTGTTTTGACTCCAGTACTTATATTCACGCACATTCTTGTAACTAATACTTCTATCAAGGCAAATGTAACAAAATTCAAGTGTATGTATGTATGTTTGTATGTCTAAGCTTACATATTTGAACATATACCTACAAAAACAATACAAAACTAACGACGATAAATATATAAAATATCGTATAATCGTTGAATTTGAACTAAGATTACAACAATTTACTAAATAACTGAATTTATAATCAAGTAGAATTTCATTAGTAGACATCTTATCTGTTTAGAACTTGTTAAAGTTGATTACTAGGCAATAAGTTTAAGCTTTCATTACTAAACTACATAATATAGCCAGGGAAGTAATGTTTAAACGTAGGTTTACTCAACCCCTTTCTCTTTTCCGCCAACAGTTGTATCATGACGGTAAATAAACCTTTTATCTGCGTACGAGAAAAGTTTCCTTTAAAGGATATAAATAAATAAACAAAATCTGGGCCAGAATTCGAACGCACTGACACGCATTTACCGAGGACCATGTATTAAAAAAAAAAAGAGCTTCACCTACCTGTACCATTCAAGACCTTTATGGTAATGTCTGTCGAAGAAGTGTGGTTCTGGTCCTGTACCCTTCATATCAGGGTGTAACCGAAGGTATTCCAACAGGGCCCGTGTACCGCATTTTTTAACTCCAATGATGATGGCCTGAGGTAATTTCTTAGTGGCGTTTTGCCTAATTCTCTGAATATGCAAAGGCCTCCTAGCTATAACATTTTCACTGCTTTCTGTCAAATTTTGCCAGTTATTACTAGTCCAGACGCCACTGGCATTCTGACCGTCGGCTCCGTTACTTTTGGAACTTTGCAGTCGTTGGGATTCAGATACAAAGTTGTTGTTACTTCCACTGAAGTTCTCTTTGAAATTTTTCCCTAGGGAGGAACTTGATTCGTATTTTTCATAAGTGGGTATCATCTCTTGGTCATCAGTTAGAGATAAGTCCTTCTCTCCTTCATAATCTTCGATGTCATACATTTCCTCGTCGTCATCATTACTTTCTTCATTTTCTTCGTCCGAGCCATAATACTCAATATTGTTACGAGTATCAGAGTCCTTGCTGGTGTTTTTATAACTGGCAAAACCATCGTCGTTTTTTTGTGCAGCAATGAGTGACCTCGGACCCTGACCACTTGAAGACAACGAAGAGGCAGCTGATGACGACAACAAAGCCTCGTGGTCATTACGGGCATTTCCAATGAGTTCAATTGAAGAACTCGCCGAAGCAGAGTGCCAAACATCTTCTGAGATATCCTTATGGCCTCTAGGAACTTTATTGACCAGGGTTTTGCCCTTGTTCTTGATTTTAGATTTGCCATTAATAGTATCTTTTCCGTAAGCAGTTTTTGTATTTTCTGCTTTCCATAATTTTCCTCCACTAGGAATTCCTCCACGTCCGACGAAAATTGCATTCCTTCCTCGAGCGCCCTTCGTGTGACCCCAATCATTACTGATTCGGCCCCGGTAGGCGTGGGACGCGGCAACAGCTGCAGCGACATCGGACCCTGTGCCCACAGATGTTGATCGCCCATTGCTACCGCCCCTTCTACCACCGGATCTCTTAATATTCTGAGGTGCCGTCGCAAACCTGAACGGTGATTTCGGCAACGTAGTCGTCGCCGGGCCGCCTCCACGACCTCCGTCCC
>OZ010582.1:5464135-5481635 GCA_963932145.1 Acanthosepion lycidas
TATATATATATATATATATATATATATATATATATATATATATATATATATATATATATATAGACACCGTATCTGTAGTAATAAGGGATATGAACTTCAATAATTAAAATTTGTTGGGAACAACAAATCTCAAATTTGAAATCTCTCAGTTTCGATGTCAAAACCAAGCGTCAGTTAAATGTTTCGGCATTATCAGATCAGGTCTTGATGGTGGCCATGTTATTATCTTCTCTGCAGTAATTTTCTTTATTCTGAAAAAAATTCACGGGTACAGGGGAAGGAGAATTGTCGTGCATAAATACGCGCTTTCATTTTGAAATTGCGAAACTGGGAATTGTACAAGGCAAAGAAAATATTGTTCATATAATCGCAATAGTACTATTAAATTTAAATGCTTCATCGCCTTTGAATGGTCTAATAATAATGGTTTGATTAACAACTACAGCCCATATCATAACACTTCGCACCTCCTTATTGCCTTCTTTTAGCCACAGACATGTCTGAATTGTATAACATCCATCCTTTGCCACTCCCGTCAGGTCCATCAAATGCCATTCAAGAATACTCCATGAAAATTACTGTAGAAAAGTCAATTTTCATGTATTTCCTAGTCCAGTTTCAAAGCTTTAAATTATTTGCTTTAGTGAGAGGCGGTTGCCTAGGAATTTTTTTTACAGATCCCAATTCACAAATATTCAATGCATTTTATCCTTCTGGACTCCCTCAATTCAAGCCTTTTCAAAGATCTGAGCGGTGGTCAAAAGTTGTTATTTCGCTATAACTCGCTTTAGTTTAAGTTCATCTCGATGAAGCAAGTTCTTAACGCCATTTCCTTTTCTTTGAGTTTTCAACTTATAGTTACGACAGCCTTCTTTATCATTGAATGATTTCTGCAAAGCTCCTTTGATATCTCCAATGTGGACATTCCCTCATTCAGTAATTATATTATTTTCTGTCTTTCAGCAAATTTTAGGTCCTTACCATTACCGATGTTTCAACATATATTATGGCCAAAAATAAAAAAAAAAATCATTTGTATTACATTTCAGAAGTCTAATATTAGTTTAATCTCCATAATAACTTCAGTCACTCCATATTCGTAAATTCAAAATATCTCCGAAACTAACAGCTGAAAATGGCAGAACATTTAATATTTTTGTTTTTACTAAGGGCGGAAATGGAATATATTAAATTTCACAGATATTGTTTTCAAACATTTTGAGTCATTGAGGTTCAATTGATTTGCATAACTGCATACTGGATATATATATATATATATATATATATATGTATATATATATATATATATATATATATATATATATATATATATATATATATATATATATGTGTGTGTGTGTGTGTGTTTGTGTGTGTGTGTAAAATAATTAAAACAATATTATAATGAATTAATTCAGAGCTGAGGAAGAAGTGGCGAAACAAAAAAGAACAGCTACAGACAGGTTAATCAACATAAAATTAAATATAATTCCCAGCTTATACAACTAGACATAAAGAATTCTACCCTAATATAACAGAACACATGCCAGATAAAGCCATCACCTTAGCTGAAAAAACAAATAAGAATATACACAAACGAAGTCAAAATAATCAAGCACTCCGATTAATCACTACTATTCGGCAATGAAGACGCACGATTAAAGAAAGAATTGATATTTGACACTACAATGGGAAGCTTTGATGGTGAATGGAACTACGAACTCATGGCTATATATTTACTACACGAACTAAGTAAAATAATAGATAGAAATAATACACGGTTCTACAGGTACGATGGTCTCATAATCTTAAGAAAATATAACAAACAAAACAGACAAAACTCGAAAAGTAATATTAAATTTTCGAAAATATGGGATACGGCATAGACATAAAAGAATAAACTAAACGAAATAAATAATCTTCCACCTAAGAAAAATGTACATATAAACCATACAGAAAAGCCATAGGTAAATCACTGTACATGCATACATCGTCCAATCAATACACAAATATATCAACCACAGGCTTTCCGACAATTACTCTAATGAAACCATTTTCAACGAAGCTAAGAAAGATTATGAAGCAACACTAAAACAGAGTGGATTCCCGTCAAGTTTCAGATACACACCGCATAGTACAAAAGAAGCAAACAGGAAAAGAAATATCACATGGTTCATCTCACCATGCGACAAGCTTGTAAAAACAAACTGAGAAAAAGTATTCATTAACCACTTGCACAAACACTTCCCCGAATTAAGCACTGTCCCCGAAATTTTCAACAAAATCACACTAAAAATCAGCTACAATTGCACAACAGGAAAACTATCAACAAACCACCCGAACAAATTAAACCAACGTATAACTGCAGAATAAAGAACGAATGCCCTTTAGACTGCAGCTGCTTAAAAAACGATATAATATACCAAGCCACGGTAAAATCATCAGATAACGAAGAAAAAATATACACAGGAAGTAAACAAAGAAAATACACAGACAAAACATCTTTCACAAATGGTAAGTACGCAAAAAGCACAATGCTTTCCAAGTATGTTTGGGACATTAAAAACAAAATGCAAATCACACCAAAAATATAATGGAAAATAAGAAAAAGAACATCAGCCTACAAGAATCAATCTAAAAGCTGCAAATTCTGCGTGAAGGAAACAATAGTTATAATTACATTCCCAGAACAAACAAATTAATAATTTAACAATCAGAACTGATCTATAAATGCAGACAGGATAGAGATTCTTACTTAAAAATCAAAAAAACTGCCATGAAAATTAACAAAATTAAATAACATATATAAAGAAAACTAAGTAAAATAAATTATTCCAAATAAAGAATAAACAAATTAACAAACCACTATCGCCAAAATAACCGTTATAATATACTATCTACAATTCAATAGACTACCCACAATGCATCATTGACCCGTATATAATTTGTCGGGAAAAAACGCAACGCATGTGGCCTGTCAGTTGCGTTTAGCATGAAACAATCTCTCAAGGCTGAGTGTTGTCTTCAATATTCACTTTCATATTTACATAGACTTTGCCGCTGATACTGATCAATTTATCGCATAGATATCGCATATCTTAAAACTACATTTATTCATATATATATATATATATATATATATATATATATATATATATATATATATATATATAAAACATTATATATATATATATATATATATATATATATATATATATAATGTTTTATATATCAAGAGCAATTTTGTCGGGAAAATGGATGACAAAATGGGAAAATAAATTCTCAGGATGTTTTTTTTCGTCCTATATGTCTTCATCGAACTAGTTTTGTTTACATTCATGCTACTACACAAACGCACGAACGAAAAACGCTGGTAATTTTAAAATTCTTTAGGTCTCAGTATCTAGCCAATTTCATTTAAATCTGTTTTTATCATATTTGGTATTAAATATTCCACATTGTAATAATAAAAGAGCTTCCGAGAATGAAGAAACATTGTAAGAACCTGGACGCAAAATTACTGTGGATGTCGATAAATTATTGTCGATTATCGCACTTTCTAAATATTTTTGTCTCAATGAATTCTTTACTTTTTAAAATGAAGTAGTAATTTTTAATTCAAAATTGTGTTCAGTCTCGATCGCGTAAGAGACTACTGCATTTAATCTATTGTTTTTCAAATGTCTCTTTTTGGTTCATATAATAATTTATTTGATTATCTTGAGGTTTCACCAATATATTATTTTCGCAATCCTTACTGGTGACAGAATAAATACCTACTTCAATTTATTTTGTTTTTCATTGATTACGTTTTTTTTTTATTATTGTTTTAGATGTATCTCTGTCAAATTATATGTTGACTAAATAAAGCAGTTATAATAGTGTTCATGGTTAAGAAAATATTTGTTTGATTCCTTAGTTTTGAAAGTCAGATACACTTTTGCCTGTGTGTTTTTATGCGTAATATTAAATCAATATTTCCGTGGCATTACCTACGTAATGCCAAAACTTTCTTCCGATATATTGATGGTCTAATATTCGTTATTGTTAATTCATGGTTATATGAAGCTTTAAGTATTTTGTTGATGAAGGATCACGTTGAAAAATTTAATTTTTAAAATCTATGTAAAACAACTATACATCTTTCATTTAATCCATGGACATATCGACTGACTTTGAACACCGACATTTCAGTAAAAATAAGGTTTTTCCTAGTAAAATATCAGAAAAAATAGATCCATTCATTTTTTAGAATTTTATTCTGCCTGTTTCGAATATGAAATCGAGCAGAGATTTGCTTTCGCTAAAATCTGAGCGATGCGTATCCCTTAAATCATCTGATGGATGTGTATTCCTTAAACCTTGAAGTAAATACCATTTCTGTTGTGATACTTCTTGTGGCAGAATGGTTTAAAAAAAAATCCGAATAGATCGGTAGGTTTGTCTACACAGGGTGACTCAGGTTCGAACAGTAGTGAGGGAAGTACATTTTGTTTATTAAGTATACTCTTGTGCGCAAGCCGATTTACGTTATACTCACAGTTTAATTAACTATTTCTATCCGGTTATATACTACAAATATCATTTGTAATAATAGACCTATACGTATATATATATATATATTTTTATTTATTCGTGTCAGAGGGTGAAAGAGACAGTGATTTTTTGTATTTGGTTGTGTGTGCGTATCCAGATCTAGAGATGGTTTTGCATATTACCTTTACCGAATTTCTTCATTGCAGAATAATTCACAACGAGGTGTTATACATTATGTTAATATAAACGTATATATTGCATAGGTTTCTTTAAACTGATTAAAAAATATTTACAAGTAAAGATGGATTACCGTAATTGATTCTTTTTGGCTGCACGTTGCCTTCGAGCGTAGCGCGAATCCAAAGATCATTTTAACTTGATGATCCCATTCTCACTCAACACATTATTAACAGAGGTGACATGAAGTACAGTCCTACATATCTGTGATAAAGCCATAAAAATTCGGGTAATTTGATGTTCGTAAAATCTATTTGTCATATGTTACAACCGTGAATAAAAACAAAAAAAAACACCCTAGAATTCGATGAATTAACGGGTTCTCTTTGGAATAATAATTTATTCTTCTGAATTTACTCAGAACAAATTAGTTAGAAATCATCAAAGAAAAGGGATGAAAATACAGGGCAAACTAACAACAAATGCTACTAAAAAGTCACGGGTTATATTGACTTCGAGCGCAATTCCTAATTTAGAAAATTTGCCTCATTTCTGGTTGATGAGATCTAGATTGCAGGATTATTGACATTCATTAATTTCACGCAAGATGACAAAACTGAACAAGATAAAATAAACTCATCAGGTATATATCTTAAGGATTTAGGCTGTTAAAAACAGCTTCTTTACGGAAGTATTCTTTTGAGCATATAATACCTGGATATTCTTTCATATAACGAGATTGGTGTTCTGAGAATGTGTTAATGACCATAGTTCACACAATCAGAAATACTCTTGAATTATAACTTGTTCAATGCATTTCTCAGGAAAACTTTCATATACATATTGTATGAGGTAAAAAGCCTTGAATAAGTGTTCAACTGACAATAAATAAATAAATAAATAAATAATAATAATAATAATAATAATAATAATAATAATAATAATAATAATAATAATAATCACAATACAAAGATCTTGAAGTGACATGCTAAAATATGTGGCACTTCAGAACATCAATAATTCCAGTTGTGGTTTGAGCACCGAGATACATAATGAATAATAATAATAATAATAATAATAATAATAATAATAATAATAATAATAATAATAATAAAATATAAAATTTAAGTGAAGTACCATTGTCTCATCATTTTACAGTTGAAATAGCTAGATGTGACTGTTATTTCTATATGTAGATATATAGATAGATTTCTTATCTATTTAGATTTTTCCCTCTTAGACTTTAAATTTTAAAAGTCAATTCCGGCCTCTTGCCTTCTTGTGAAATTTGATTTTCAAAAATATAAATGCGATATAATTCGTTATATATATATATATATATATATATATATATATATATATATATATATATATATATTCTTAATTAATGTTCATTTATTGTTTTCTCTCACTTGATAATGTATTTTAGCTTCTCACATTTCCACTCAGTAACCCCTTGTATTTTACTGGATTAATTTCCTTGCTTCAGGTAAATTGATTAAGAAAAATATTACATAAAATTAACCGTCAGAATACATTGGTATCTAAGCAGGAAATATGGTCTCCTGTGAGGAGAAAAATTGTAAGAGATTTCCCCATCGGCAGTAGCAAAGAACGAGGAAGCGGATCTTATGAAGAACACGACCATCCTGACCGACAAGTGAATGGAAAACAATCGACCTGATATTAGACATGAGAAAAAGATCAATGATGAATTGATCCTAATAGATGTTGCGGTACCTTGATATAAGACATCTTTAATGAGGATCTGTCAAACATAGACATACCAAGGCCTGATATGGCAAATGGGTTAAATTTACTATACAGCACCTCAAGCTCTCCTATTTGTGGTTTGCTTACTATTTTCAAGATTTTTTAAAAAGTTTTACCTCAATCAAAGCGACAATGCCACCAAATATTCTGGTTGTTACATGGAGTGAAAGAGAAAGAGAAAACGTTAGCAAAGAAAAGGACAATAAATAAATATATTCAGAAATGGAAAAAAATGGCGAATGATACTGCATTTTAATGTTTGAAGACATTTAGTGGCAAGTTAGCAAGTACTCAAGAAAAGAAATTAATTAGAATAGAACTGATATGTGCATCTAGCTAGTTCAATAAAACAGTAAGACCTAATTGCCAGTCTAGTAGAATGCATAAATTCCTGCAATTGAGTCAATCAGGTGAACACACACCAGAAAAGAGGCTATGAAAATATTTGTAGAAAAGACAGAAATAAGCCATGTCTCGTTGGCGGGAAAGTGACTGATTTTTGAATGGCAGATCAGGATCTGTTAGATTCCAAACCCTTCTTTGAATTGAGGAAAGTATTGTGTCTCTAAAGTGCGAATTAGAGTTGAGTTATAACCATTAGCAACCGCCCAAAATTTTAAGAGAGGATATCACATCAAAAATATTTTTTCGTAATTATAATACATGAATAATGATCTTAATGTAATGTAGGTGTTAGCACCTACGCATTTTATCTTAGCTAATTAAGATGTGACACAGTAAATATATAACAGGTAGTAATAGAATTTCACGAGGAGATGTAGTGTAAATCATAAGAATGGACTTTGAACGCTCTTCATTATTCTTCTGATTAATATTTCCTTCAATCTTTTCCTGTTATATTCTGTCTTTTTAATTTATGTTATTTATATTGTTCATTCATTCATATAATGTTTTCTTTTTCTTGTTGTCTCTCACATTCAAGTACCCCCTTTTTCTTAGTGGCTTTAGTGCCTTGCTTGAGGTGAGATGATTTAAAAAAGAAGAAGAAAAATTGCACTCAGTGCAATGATTTGATCATTGGTGAATCAAAAGATAATTTTAAGAAGCTAGAAAAAGTATAGATACGATTTGGTGTTACTTACTCAAAAGACTTACCCGAAATGTATGACACGCCTGAACACTCAATGAGTGAAAGTTATAATAATTATAGTATTAGTAACCGTAGTAGACTTAGCTCTATTTGGATCATTAGATTCAACAATAATGTCTTATTAATCCAGAACACACACACACACACACACATACATATATATATATATATATATATATATATATATATATATATATATATATATATATATGTGCGTGTGTGTGTGTGTGTGTGTGTGTGTTTGTGTGTGAAACATCGAAAAGAAATTGGAAAAAAAATGTTAGATAAATTTTGTAAATACCAATCAGAAACTGATTAAGGAAATTTATATTTTTTACAACAATATGGCAGTTTAAATAAACACTATCTTCTTCATCTTCTTCTATGTGCTTCCGCACTTCAGGACAAGGGCGATCATGGCTCTCGTCATTAATACAAGCTTGTTAAGTAAGTAGCTCTCTACTTTTCCCAATATATCCAGTTGCTAATATGCCCCGTGAGTATTAATATTTTATCAAACCCTCCATCCTCATTATGTACCCAAGAATTTCAGCACTTTTCCTAGTTATCTCTTTCAGTGTTCATTCTGTTACCATTTTCTTTTGGACAACTTTTTTTGATGGTCTCTCAATATCCTTTTAAGGAACCATATTCTGCTGCTTCCTCATCCGTGGGAGATCGTTGGACATTCACTGCTATATAAGAGGATAGATATTTAAAATGTTCTTCACCTCTTATCTTTTCGCCAAAACTCTTTCTTCAAAAGGAGTAGACAGGTTCGCCTATCATCCGGTTCACAAACCTTCGCAGTCTTTTGAACAGAAGCACGTGTTTATCTCTTGTTTCTTGATTAGGACTGGATTTCCGATTCCTTATAAAATCTTTCTCATTCTCTTTCACTGCCACTTGCATCTTAGTGGCATTATCATCTTGCTTAAGGTGAACAAAAAATTTCTTAACATGAAAAAAATGATACAGCCATCCAGCATTATTTCCTTGGTTTGTAACGAAAATTTTGACGGATACTAAAACTGAAATCGAATGGCAAACTGGATAATTAGCGTAAAGAAAAAAATGTCGGGCATGAAAATGAATTTCATGTTGGACAAATTGTTTTTAATCGTCATCATGTTATTGCTTGGAACGGCCTCGAGAGTTGTAATAATAAGACGCCCGTAGATGAGAGGATTATATTAGAGTAAATATAATGATGAGTTATCAGTATGAGAAAAGACTTGATGATATATATATATATATATATATATATATATATATATATATATATATATATATATATATATATATCGGACGGTTAACAACAGTCTGTCTGTAGATGACAATATATATGCTCCTGGGAAATCCGTTTGAGCACTCTTGAGAAAAGGGCAATTTCCAAAACAGTGGCTCATACCGCTATTAACGCATTGCTCTTCAACCGAAATGAATTCAGTGATGTATTTCGCATAGAAAACGTTAAAATTTTCCTTCCTCTCTGCTGAGTGACGATAGCCTCGGGATAGAATCTCAGACTGATCAAATCGGTCCCGGCTTGAAACGATCAGGTGACTGATCACAGTGAAGAGCTGTGATACAACGAAACAGTCTATATATGTCCTGGTTGATGCTATCCTCCACTTGACTTGTTGCGCCTTCTCAGGCTAACATCCCCAGGTGACATGAAGTGGGAAAGACGATTTTCAATCCATGCTTGGTCAGCTGGTACGAAATTTGTTTCAATGTGCCGTGTTAGACAATTTTTCTCTCTAGAATATATCATGTTATTCTATACGTCTTCCATTTGTCCATGCTTAGAATATTGCTGCCATATATAGTCTGGTGCCATCAACAATATTACTGGTCCTGATGTAGTGTCACGGTTTCAGTCACTTTGCCACCGCCTTATGATTGCTTCTCTGTCTTTTCTTTAAATACTTTCATAGTAATTGTTCGGGTGAGTTTTTCGCAATGGTAACTAGATTTCATTTTAAAATTTAAGCGTCATTTTACATTTGAGGTGGCTAATATAACCGTGAATTGTTTGCTAACAATTACTCTATTCACACTTCTCGTTTGTGGAATTCCTTTCTCACTCCATGCTTTCCAGCCAAATTTAATCTCCAAAATATACAATGCCATGTCAATCGCTATCTACTGTCCACCTAATTACTCTTTCCTCTTCCCCGTCCTTAGTAATGTTTCTGTTCCTATTCTTCTACACCCAGTAACCGCTTGTGACTTAGTGTTTGTGCTGTCTTGTTTGGGGTGAAATAAATATAAAAAAAATACAAGAAACATATACAGTAAAAAGGATAATCTAGGTTTCAAGTGCCCAAGCACTTTTTACATACACACCTACGTATTTTCAGGCTCACTGATCAAGAGATCCCGACTAAGAGACAATAATACAATTGTTGCCATTAATGAAACCCATTACACACGATTTATGTGTACACAAAACATTATGTTTTGTCAACATAATGATTTAGCAAATAATAAATGGGTTCATTTTTCCCGGTGGAGGAATTCGAGGACACACCTCTGTTTATATTCTTTTTCCTGTCATTTTAATATTGTGATATCTATAATACTGAAATAAAATTAATAAAAAGGAATGAAACGAATTATAGTTTCAAGCGTAAATGTTACATAATATAACAGAAAGCCATTGTGTTCGAAGTGATTTGAAATGAAAGATAAATTTATGTCTCGAGCTGTCAATACAGATAGATAGATAGATAGATAGATAGATAGATAGATAGGGTGTCCTCAAAACTGGCATAATTTAACATGTGAATATGGAAGCGTCTACAATGTCCACGACAAACGAAATAAAATGGCTTCATGTCGAACAATAAAATATTTATTTGTCAAAATTCGATCAAGATATTGAAAAGGATGTAGATTTTATAACCGATTTCAGAACACTTCACAAGTGTTCAATATGCACTCGACCTGTGACACGATACACTTCAAGTCGGTAGTCCACCTACTGCCAAAAACATTCTAGCATGACTTGTGTAAGATTATTAAGCGCCTCAATGTTTCCCTGTTTAAGTTCCTCTAGCCTTATCGTAAGAGGTGGGAGACCTGTCCTTTCATATAGCACTACAGGAAAAAAATAACAAGTTATCAAGTGAGGTGAACGTGATGGTCATTTCAATAGCACATTGTCATTATCACTGTTACGCCCAATCTATCTACTTCGTAGATTCTCATTGAGATATATCTACACTGTCAACTTAGTTTTTACATAATTTATTAAAATTTCTTTTCATTTGAGCGAGAATTGGTTATGTTGTTGAACTAGGAAATAATATTTTGGTACATCTAATAGATAGATAGATAGATAGATAGATAGATAGATAGATAGATAGATAGATAGATAGATAGATATGAATTGATAGACGGAGGTAGATTGAAATGTATAGAAATTAATGTGAAAATAGTTAAAAAAAAAACAAAAAAAAAACTGTTGGCAATATGTCATATAATTATCAAAAAATAATGGTATAAGGTACTAGTATATACAGTAGGAAGTACCTGGTCCATGAACAGAGTAAAAAGAGTGTAGGAACAACAGGGAGTGAGGAAGGGAAAGAGGGAAGAGATGAGTAACAAAGAGGGTATATTTTTGTTACATATAAAAATTAATGTCAATTTTTTTTATCCTTATTATACATACATTTTTCCAACATACAAGGGTAAATGTGAAAAGCATGAGACGGACAGGTCAATTCCAATTTGCTTCAAGGTTTGTCCTTGCGCTTTTTGAAGAGACAGCAAAAAAATTGTTTGCATAGAAAACGGAGTCTTAGAAATTTGAAGTGGATCTCTGACAAATAAAATAAATATCGCCTTTATTCCATTCTCAGAAATATCTTTTTCTGATGCCTTGATCTTGATACTTGTCTTTCTATTAATCCTTTTCCCAAACACTCCCATTTATTCTTACTCTCACTCTCTGTAATTCTTTGTGTGCAGGTGGCACACCTGCCTTGCTTGGGGTGATTTGCTTAAAATTATATAAGTATGTATGTATGTATATATATATATATATATATATATATATATATATATATATATATATAAGTATGTATGTATGTATATTCTAAGTTTTTGTATTACACTGATTAAAAACTAATTTATTTTGTTCTTTTAAACGTAAGAAAGTAATGATAAAATGTAAAGAATAAGAAATACATCACGATTTCTGTTTTTTTTTTTCTTGGCATATGACAAATATTTAAATTCAGTTCATGTCGAGTTACTGTAATGAAATTGTTTTCATTTAATTTACTTTCGCTTTTAACCTCTCAAATTCTAACAATCAAAAATTAATTAAAAATGTGTCTTTATTGATAGGCAGACTGGAATATTTCAGTATTCATTCTTTTCTATAAATAGTAAAAAACCTTTTGAGTTTACAACGATTTAAAATTAATGTTAACGAATAAAGAAGCTTAGAATTCGCGTATTACAATTTTTTTTTTCAGGATTTTTGGGGTGGGTGAGTTAGAATGATAATATATTATTTTAATTTATTTTGTCTTTTATCCTCTAAAGATTTAACAATAAAAGTTTCATTAAAGTTTTATCATTTCTAGCTGGAAAATTTAGCGTATTGGTTCAAATGAAAAGCATTATTTTAATCCTAGAAATAATTTTTCTTAAAACAACAAAATGTTTTTGAGTTACACCGATTAAAGTTAATTTATTTTCTTCTTCCTTTTTTTTAACCTCTAAAATGTAACAATTAAAAGAAGCAAAGAATCCTTATTTGTAAACAAATAAAAATTATTCGTTTAAAAATTCAGTTTTTGAGTCAGTGATAAAAAGTGTATTAGTTTAATTTGTTATTTTCTTTTTTACCCTCAAAATTGTCGAAATGGTAGGTACAATTAAAAAGATGAGTATTATAAATGTACAACTTCGTGTAATTCCGTTTTTTCATTTACATTTAAAATAGTATTTAAAACAGTTACCCCTTGGTTTGAAACATTTCATGATCTATTTTAGGTCACCAATAAAGAATTTTTTCTTTTTACAATCAGTGCTAAATTAGAAAAAATATTTTTCGAAACAGAATTTTATTCAAATTTTGTTGTTACCTTCGAAGATTTTCGCAATCGAATTGACGAGATGTTTAAATATGGTCCGTCTTAAGAATTATTGAATATTTCCTCGTGCTTTTTGTGCTAACTTAAGAAGAACTAAAATTAACATCGAAATGTTTCGCTAATGTGGTGTTTAAATATACCGGTTCTTAGGAAGAACTTATACTTACTGGAAAATAATTGTGAAGAGTTCCAAAAATCGACTGATTCATAATTACTGAATTATATCATTTAATCAGTAAAAATCAATAATTAAATTACAGAATTTTCATTAGTATAATCATATAAAATGGTATGTAAAATTTTAACGTCTAGTGGCATTTCTTTCGTGATTTATAAGTCAGCACGTACCAAAAAAGCAGACGCAACTCCTTTATAATATAGATAAGTTAGTTATCGAGAAAAATTGCTAGAAATTAGCGCAACTTTTGCGTGTTGATCTGATATCTCAAAACCAGTTTGGGTAGTGCCTTTGGTCATTAGTCAGAATCGCAGTTTTGCCAGAAGATATAATTAGTGACGAGAACTAGAAAAATATACTAATGGGATTGGTCGGTCTGATGATTCTTACCATTTTTTTTATTCTAGAGAAAAAATGTTTATTTTCTTCAACAAGAATATTTATATGTTAAAAAAGATAATTTTAACAAAGGTATTATGAAAATGAATTAAAAGAGGTTTCGGAATGCGAGATATTTTATTGATTTGCCTGACAAAACATAAATCTATCAAGTTAGCTAAAGAATTGCGCCCAATAATTTTTTAATGTGTTCACTGAAAAACTCACCCACACACATAATCTATCTATCTATCTATCTATCTATCTATCTATCTGTACGTGCGTGCATATATCTTTTATTGACGTGGAATGTGTTATAGGTCTAGGGAAACCTAAATGAATCCAAGAAGGCGTCATTCGCTTTCAACCAAATTCCAAATACATTGTATTAATTCATGCCTTTTCTTCCGAACTTTATCAAAGCTCAGTCCATGAGGGAAGACAATTTATGAATTCAAGACAAGGTGGAACAACAGATGAAGATTTCCAACAAGCAGGAAAGCAAGAGGCAGGAGGGCATTTATTATACAGTTCTGAGAGAACAGGAGCCAGTTTTGGAGCACACTACAGGGATTTCTTCAGGTCCGTATGCCTTCTGGGAGACCAGATTAGTTATAAATGGAAAGCTAGGCAAGGATACTCCAGATGAGTCAAGAGTAAAGTTTTAAGAGATTTTACGGGCGAAACATTCTGCTTTATCAACAGATGTTAACAAATAAAACTGATTATTTAATACACCATTTGATTCCTCATTCCCTTAGAAAATTAAAAAATCTTTCGAGGACACTTTCACATTATTTACGTAGAGGAAAGAATAGGCGTCTATTGTGATTAATACTGTCATGTTGGTAAAACCAGAAATATATACTCCTGAAAAATTTATTTCAGCTGAGCTCTCTGGGGAGGGAGAGTGGGTTTGTAAACAGTGACTATTACCGCTAATAATGCAAGACTATTCGGTGAATCGAATCGAGTCCTCTCAATCACGGTGTGTTTATCTAAAAATAAATACGCTTAAATTCACCTTCCTCCCTGTCGTGCGCCAATGGCTTAGAGGTAGAATCCCCGACTGACGCCAATTCTTTTGGGATTCGATCCTAGGTAGTGTCAACCGGACGTCTGGCCACACTGATGGGCTGTGATACAGCGAAATAGTAGATAACAATATATATATATATATATATATATATATATATATATATATATATATATATATATATATATATATATATATGTGTGTGTGTGTGTGTGTGTGTGTGTGTGTGTGTTTTTAGACAGCAATCCTTCTTTCATGCACATTTCATTAAAAACGACAGACAAGGTGCTTTTATTTAGTTTTTTATACAATTTCTCATCGATCTATATTTTTTTTTCGGATGATAAATTATATAAAACTGTCCAAAACTTTTTTTTTTCCGAGCGCTTTCGGCTATACATTTAGCCATTTTCAAGGATTATATTTTAACTGTTAAAATTAGAATTAGTTTGTATGTATGTTTTATAAAATGTTTTAATTTTTTTTTGTTTCAAAAGATATTATGTCCATGTTTAAAGTTAATATTATTAAGTGTTGGTTTGTTTGTTTTTATTAATACATTTTTAGCCTATTTTTGCATGTGGTTGTTCCTATTATATTAATGTTGTCGACAGGTTTGTTCCGAATAGTGTCCGCTAGGTCTCCATGAATATTTAAATGAGATCTAATTGAGCTATTCTCAGAAATGTGTAGAGTTAGTCTGCGTGTTAAACATGTTGTAGTGTGACCTATAAAATTATTTACGAAATAATTGACTGCCTTTTGTTATTGCACCATCAGATATCCAGGCATACTTCACCTGGTACTCCCAAGCGGTCAACCATCTATGTACCAACTACGCTTGACGCTGCTTAACTTAGTACAGGAACCAGAGTTTCAATATGATATGGCTTTAAGCCAATAACAATAAAAATGTCAATTGTTCATGCCTTACAGCAGACATGCAAATGAATTACTGGTACCATAATTCGATTAATAAGAATCTACTTTCATTACCTAATCAGTCTCACTGCCTAATACATTTCTTCTCTTTTTATCGAATCTTATCCATAAATAGCAAAATATTAAACGGAAAGATAATGCTATCTGAGGATTACTGAGATTTTGAATCGCTTTCATTTCTTTCTGAATCATCAAGAATAGGAGCTTCCGGTGAAATGACAGCCGTATATAATATATTGATCAAAAGATTTTACTATGAGCCATGAGATTTTATTCATCTGTCTTTCTAATAACAAATCTTATCACATCCTTTTATTTACATTTTATTTGCCGCTTATATCCAATTCAAATTTGTTATTGAAAATAATGTTAGATATTTTAAATATTGTTATGAATTATGAAAATTATGTAGTTGTTATACCCGATTTCAAAACAGCAATGATATCTATGAATTTTATTGATCACTGTAGAATGATGAACACGAATCAAATTCACACGTCATTTATACTACTACTCTATCTCGGATATTGTCGTTCATCTCTGTTACACGCTGTATCTATATCAGTAGAATTATTCGATATAAGTACTTCACTAACACATGATCAATACCTCTAACCAAAAAAATTATTATATAGTGTTAATTGTACAAAAATACAGAAGATGATTGAAAAGCCAATTATAAAATTTGATTATACAAAACTAAACAAAATCTTATTAAAATTTGAACAACGGTTTTAAAAACGATTCAACAATTTAATCTCAATAACCGTTCAAGGTCAACAGTTCCAAGTTATCAACAGAAGGATTCCGCTAATTAGCGATACGTCTGGATATCAATCTTTCACGTCAGGCTGCTGCTGAGATTTGATAAAGACAAAACACATTTAAATAAAGATATTAGGAGGGTGCAAAAATTATAACGTAATAATGTTGTTTTTTGACGTTAAAAATATGTCAAAAAACGACACTATTACGTCATTATTTTTGCACCAACCTAATATATGATTATTTTTTGGACTTAAGTTTTATACTTATTACGAAAAATTATCAATGAAATATTTATAAACATCCATTATAACTCTTCTGTTTCATGCAATACAATAAAGTGTTTACGAAACGTTGCATAGTTCAAATGATAAAGAAATTTATAAAACGAGTTTACCGAACATAAAATGAATATAAATATTATTAATTATAAGACGACGTAGTGACAGGGAAATAAGTGGATAAGTTCTTCGCACAGAATTCGAATGGCTTTTGGAATTTAGAGATAAAGCGGATGTGACCCTGCGTAACAGTTGCTCTGTAGAAGAAGAAATCGTCTTTTTTGTATCCACAGGCTTCCGAATTGTTTGCTTTTCTTCAGCAGGGTTAATTTTTTATTGGTTGAAATAATTTCTCCATTTATTTTATTTTTCAGCCGGAAGTTATATTTGAAGATAAATGCTGTAAAATACCAACGTGAACTTACAAATCACTGATTAAAAGTTACAAAATGAGATTGGTTTCTGTTAAATTGACTAAGGGATTTGTAAAAGGTATTAAAAAGGTATTATAATTTTGTACGAATACTTTCTTCAAGTTTTTATTTCGTATTATTTCACTAGTATTACTAATTTTTCTGATTTATTTTTCTATATTACAGCATTCTGCCATGCTATACAAATATTGTATGGATTGTAAAATTCTTTATAAAATCGATGTAAAATAAAATAATACATGGTGTACAAATATTTCTCCTATCCCCACTGTATATGCTTTGAGCATGCGCGTGTGTGTGTTTTTGTGCCTGTGCGCACACGCGCGTGTGTTTCCTGGTATAAGGTTTTTCAGTATAAAAAAGTGTTGTGTCAGTTCGAATTGTCGGAGACAGTAGATGGATACTTGTTACTGATATACACTGGAAAGGAATATGAAAGTTCATCGCCCTGAAATCTACCGCATCGTCTGATATTACCACAAAAGACGATGGACTTAAATGATTGGGAGGTTTACAAGGGAAATGATGGATAACTGGTTATCAGACGAATAAATTAGTTCATAAGAATATGTCTTACACGGGAATTTATATTAAACTGAAGTGTTTGTGGGTGTGTATATATGTTTTGAAGAGCGTTTATATAATCACGTCTAAATTATCATTAGATCAGTAATTTCTTTTCTAATTCAGGCAATGGAACAGCGTTTAGGAAGAGATGAATTTCTCAGTTGTCTAATAGAGTTAGTCTGAAATCCGTCAAAAGCAGTCGCAG
>OZ010582.1:5484135-5529135 GCA_963932145.1 Acanthosepion lycidas
GTAGAATCTGTGTCTTTAAAATTAACATTAACTATTTTACCCATGCATGGAAATGATTTTTCTTTGGACAACAGAATAATGCTTCCTGCAATCTTGAAACGGATCTTTTCTATCAAAATGCATCTCTTTATTATTAATAAACCGGATTTTGTCGGTTTAAACTGCATTCTTGCCCATGTCTTTACCTCGATAATATCCACCAACATCCAGGAACATTCAACATAATTGCACGGATTGAAGTTTATCGAAATCCGTTTCTTATTAATGGACCTCGACACACAACATCTGATGATTTTGACAACAGGTTCATAGCTAAGGTGAATAATATCACTTAGCTTGTACATCTAGTGATAATTCCTCTTTCTAGCCGATGCCAATCGAAAGATATAAAATCGGAGGTTGTCTTTATGCTGAAATCATTGTATTAATCTTGTATGAGATTCTTTAAATAAATAGGGACATGTTATCTTAGAGCTTCCTCGACTAATTTAATTTGTGTGGAACGGATCCATATGCCTTCGCAAGTCCAGCCACTTCGCCCTTCCCTTATTTAGCATCTCTTAAGTGCTGCGTTATCACGCCAATAGGCCCCTGTCAACCTGGGGTGCCAGCAATCACAACCTTCTGTACTCAAGTATCTATGCAATTGTTGCCAACAAGAACATTCCGAAGTCCTTTGCACAGGATGCTGAGGAAAATTTTGTTCTCAGTGTCCAGCAAGGAAATCGTTCTGGAAGGTTCAATCTTTTAGAATTTTCTTCTTTAGGAATCCATATTATTAGGTTGGTGCAAAAATAATGTCGTTTTCTCACATAGTAACATACGTGAGAAAAGTAGATTATTTTTGCACCAACCTAATATATTGGCGAAATTCTACTGCTTTGCAACTGTACCTCTTCTCCAAATTTCTTCCAGCGATGTACCTGAATATTCGTACATTACTTATAGGGAACAGCTAGGGACGAAGTTGATCTTGTCACCAATATGACGTGTTTAATTCTTTCAAAGGCTGTGCCACCAAGTAGTAATATTTTTATAGTGGTTCAGAGCACATAGTTTTCCCATATATACTTTTCTCTATCTCTCACTGAGAGTCACACACAGGAAAAAAATATTCCGCCGTACACTCAATATTTCCCTTCCATTTTCTCCAAGTAATCTCTACGCAAAGCCAAAAGTGCTTAAAATAAAGGCTGCTCTTTTCCTAGCCCTCTTTTTGCACGCTTTCTATAATCTTCCACTCTACGAAAAGATTTAAGATTATTCCTTAATGTGTCACCGAGTTCTGGAACTCATTTGATTATTTGTATTTTCCTTTAGGGTTCTTAGATCGAGTCTCAGCTGGTGAATTTTCTTTACCCGACGGTTATTTACGGGTTAAATTTTCTGCTCCTTTTGAGAACAGCCGAATCTTCCTGACGCCTCAATAATAATGATAGTCGTCATATTATCTAATCTATTATCGGCACCTACTTTCGATATCGTTCGTTAAATGTCGTTTACATCCTGATCGAAATGCTGCCATTCCATATTCTGGTGTACAGTCCGCCGTATAATCCACTTTCTCCCTCTTGATTTCCAGAGACCGTTACATGTAGTAACTCGGTTTTGATGTGCATACTGACCATGTCTTTTTCTTTATCTCAACAAGGCAACAAACTGTGCGATGTTTCACTTTTTTTCTCTCCTTCCAAACATTTTTTCCGGTCTGGTCAATTTAAGACCTTGCGGATTTTTTTTAATCTTTCCGACATATGCATTTTTCTTTCGCAAACCAGATGAAACCTTGGTTGAAAGCCCTTCATACGTCTTGTTTTGTATCTCATTCTCCCCATGCTCCAGTGGGGAGGGGGAGAATGAGAATAAATACGAACAATATGTACTAACACTGGTCGCCTGAACATCGCGGCAGTTTGAAACTTAAGTAGCGGTCATCACCGTAACGCTAAGAAGAGTTATAGTTCTGTGTGCTACGACTAACGCATAATTTGATTTTATAGATGTCACCATAATTAGAAAAGAACATAATTCATCGATTAGGGTATACTTACAGTGAGTTCTGATAAATATTTTGCAATCTATAGACACACATCAAAAACAATCTATATCAACAAATTTTGTTGAATGACACTTAAAGAATGTAAGATATATCTACCTACAACCACAACTGTGTAACCTAAGTTATTGCAATCTCACACCAAGTATCCCCAATCAACATAAAGACAATCAACAAACATAGACGAAAATGCCCACTAGACGCGCAAACGCATACACATCAATCAACAAACGCCGCATAGAGAAACTAAAATTATGAAGTACATATCCACATCAAATATACAACGCATACGCTGCTTGACGGGATAGATACACGTGAGATCTGTTTAATGAAGGAGAAAAGTACACAACACAACGAAAAAAATAACAGGAGACTTCATTTTCTGATTAAGCGTACATAAAAGCGAAACATGACAAATTTGATGTTTTCCAGATTGTTCCTCAACATATCTCTAATTCGAATGGGCGTCTCTCTGTCTCTTTCATTCTCTGTCTCCCTATATATATATATATATATATATATATATATATATATATATATATATATATATAAATATGTATGTATGTATGTATAATTTGTTTATTTGGGAAGCAAATTCTCTTTCCGGCAGGTCTGATTAAATAACGAAGGCTAAAACAAAATTGTCAGGCGTTGCAATTAAACGCAAAAAGAAATAATTGAGCAATGGATAGCTACCCATATTATTTGCCTTATTTACACCCCTGATGATCTTAGAAAGAGATGGAAAGTACTTGGGAAATACAAGTTATTTTCACTGTTACAGTGCATTTCTTGCATCATTTGATTGTAACTCACTGAAACATACACATGAATATGAGCTGATTATGCTAAGAATAAGTAGATATAATGTCTGTAATTTGTTTAATCACACAAGCCTAATATATATATATATATATATATATATATATATATATATATATATACATATATATATATATATATATATATATATATATATATACAATATATATATATATATATACATATACACACACATATATATATATATATATATAAACACACACACACACATATATATATATATATATATATATATATATATATATATATATAGTGATCGCAATCGGTATCTCCATACATACATATAATTATGTATATATGCATATGTGTATATAAGAGAGAGAAAAAGGGAGAAAGAAAGACACAGAGAGAAAGAGAGAGAGAGAGAGAGAGAGAGAGAGGAAGGAGCGAGATGTCCACAGATATCGTAATAAATATTATATTCAATATTTTTCTTGAGATTTCTTAATAACTTACGAAGTTTCTGTATTATTCTAATTTGCCTATCTGATTTACCGGTGTATCAAGCTGCATAACTTGGCCTGAGATTTGGAATCCTCTTTTTGGATGTGTCGTGTTCCTTCAGTAGGCACGGTGATGTAATGTCTATGATTGAGGATACGGAGAACCGAGTTCGAATTACAGTCGAATCCATTTGGTTCACTTCCGTGTTAAAATGTTGGAAAAGCTATGACTCCTCTTCTTCTCCAGCCATGGGTAAATAGCAGGTTATATAGACATTAATGGCAACTGGTCTACTGCTGAAAGAAATGGCAACCTACTACGCGAAAAATATCTGCTTCATCAGTCATGTATAGAAAGATGCATGATCGCCTACGCGTGTATCATGCATGTCACATAAGTGAATCACGTATCCCTTCAGGCTGTTGACGCTCCTGGATCTCCACATTTTCTTGACCTTTGTAAACCTTAATGAATATTTTCCTTTTAGTTTGTCCCTATTAATTTCAATCTTCTCTTCTGAATGTTAATTATAATCGTCCTTATTGTTTTATTATCTCTAAGACTTCGCTGTTTGTTAGATGTTCGCTTCATGGTAATATGTGCTTTCTCTAAAATAGAGTTTTATAAATGTATTCATTTAACATCATCTTGTAGTAATGCATCAAATATTATATTGATTACTACTGTTTAGCCGAGTAACTAAATAACTTTTGCGTTTCTCTTATTCTCCAGTAATCTTAACAAATGCATAGTTTTCAGCAAAATAGAAAGTTCAAGCAGCGATGTTTATATCGTAGGCCAACAACGTTGCTTCAGGGATCTGTTGAAAACATCCCTGACACAGGCCAACATCGATCCTGAAACCTGGGAAACTGTTGCTGCAATTCGGCATTTCTGGCGTAAATTCATCCGAGAGGGATATTGAGACTTTCGAGTCCAACCGTCAGCATGAAGAGGATCTACAACATGCTATTAGTAGGGCTCGAATTATCCAGCCGCGTTTACCATCCACATTCCTTTGTAACGCCTCTTCAGGTGTGGGCTGGTCATTCACAACCATTTCTGTCACCGACACGAAAGGGATTACAGGGTATAAGGGGAATGGATGATGATGGAATGCGAGTGGGTTCCCAGGATGTATTGACGATTTCAATTATGAATAATTTAGTTCCTGATGATGCCTAAAACAAAATGTGCATAGAGGTATCGAAAGATATATTTCGTAATTTTAGTTGTGTATTCAGAATTATATGCAAAATAATACTGAACTACAATGTGATATCAAATTTCCTACCTGTTAGAGAATGCAGCATAGGTGAAGAAAAAGTTGAAGCGACAGAGATTAAGTTCTAATAATAATAGGAATACCATGGACATATCATGTGAACAAGTTGGAAGATAATCATAACTAAAATTCTCCCATCAGAAAGAAATAGATGAAATATCACAGAATGATAAATGTGATCCCGGAGAATATAACTATCATATGACACATTGATAGTGATTGTTGAATATACAAACAGTGAATAGCTAATTTATACACTTTGTGTGAATGGCAACAAAATGAAAATGATTGTTATTAAAGAGTTAAACACAACAGACAACAAAATAATAAAAGAAAGCAATTTTTTCCAAAATGCTGAAAGCATACGTGTTTGGAAAAGAACACAATATATTTTGGGTCTGGAAACATCCAATATGCTATAGACTTAGAAAAGATCGATTTACAAAAAAAAATAAAAATAAAATAAATAAATAAACGATTTTGCTGATTGATTTACTTTTGTCTATGGATTATAACAGTTTATTAGGATTAAACACGTAACATATTTTCAAATGATAAAAAATATATTTCCTCGAGTAAAATATTCCATTAATAATATGATTTTTTTAAATGTGAATATTTGTTTTCATTTAAATCTGATATAAAGTTTTCATATTATCTTACATATTATCTTCATATTATCTTATAAATTTTCATAAATAAAATAAAAAAAATCTTATAAATCTCCAACTATTTAAGCCAGACCAGGAGAGAAGATGGACTCATAGCTTTCCCAATGGTTTTTTTTTGTGTGTGTGTAATTGGAATAACAAAAACCCGGCTGGATTTTGAAATCGGCTCACCGATTTTTAATAGCAAGCAGCCATCCATTAAATCAACCACACATCCACACAAAAACGAAAAAGATTCGAGAAAATCAGTGCATAATGCCAGCAATATTTCGTCTAAGAAATTCAGCTAAACATTTGGTAAAGATCATTGAGCATCTTAGCATCGATTGTGCTGGGGTACGTGTTCCTTTAAATAAATACCAGCACTCCTCAATATTTGCATTTCACTCTTTCTAATCTATGGCCTTGTGCTATACTAGTAATATCTAAAAAAGTTTCTTCCTTCAAGGTAAAACTCTAACAATCTATTTAAAATGAGTCCACAGTGAAAGTAGAGCTCCTAATAAATAGCCGTAATGCTACTAATTTCAGTGTGGACTCATTGACCATTCTTAGCAAGTCTACTCAAATTGGCACTTGAAATTGTTGCAGGTCATTTAGATTTTATCGTTGAAGCAGTCTCTGTGTAAACAGAAGGACTTGATACTTCAATCTTAGCAATATATTTCCCCCCTCATAGATATTGCCCATCTGATTTAGTGATAATTATATTTAATTTATTAACCTAGATTTAGCTCTATTGATCGATGTTCGAAAGCGGTTAGCTAGCCCGTTATTCAGTTAAATTGTCATCATGAGTGGTAATAAAAATAAATTTTGTCTTTCCATGGCTGTCAAAAAATTTTGTATCATAAACCATATCTTTAAATATATATATATATATATATATATATATATATATATATATATATATATATATATATATATATATATTGAATGTCCGAGAAATGTTCATAGAAAATATTCGACAGGACAGTAAATGTTGTTTAATACTGTTTATTATACTGTTTACTTAAATATTTGTATCTATAAAAAGAATTTCTAAACATAAAATATCTTAAAATAATTGCCGGGCTTTGTCCATTTCAGAATGTGTGATATATATATATATATATATATATATATATATATATATATATATATATATATATATATCAGAATTCAAACTTGTTTCATGGCAGGTTGACAGACACCGTTTAAGGGATGTAACTAGGTATGCTGTGGTAAAATTCCGGGCTTGAGTAGGAGAAACTATTAATGAGAACCGCTAACATTTAAAGACTATCTATTGTTCACATTTTAAAATGTTTGCGGTGTATTCGTAATTAATATTTTTGAGGTTTGGTTTCAATGTTTTGCTATAAATAGGTTCGAGGATTCTTAGTCTGTGTTTATACTTTTCGTGGAAAAGTATGCAGGTATTTTCGACGAAGATTCTTTTGAATTGTGAGTGTGGTGAGATATGTTGTTGTAAATGTATAAAAAATATATAGAAACATATATAAACATATATAACTTATATACCTATAGAAATATATAACTTCCATTTCCTGCAGGATTCAATCGGAGTAAATTTATACAAAGGTACTTTTTTCTTTGTAATATTCATGATTAAATTTTAATTCAATCCACTAAAACTACTTATCATTTTGGCTATTACTGTACACACACACACACACATACACACATATACATACATGCATATATATACATATATATATATATATATATATATATATATATACTGTTAGTATGGAGAATTAGATTTATCTTTGATACAAAAAAAAAACATGGAATATGCAGAGACGACGGGATATTTCTTCATCGCAAATTGAGCCTAAGACAGGCAGATCGGATGAGTAAGGACCTAACTAAATTATTTAAGGTTTATAAACTGAATATTACCACCAGTAATAATGCTAACGCGGTAAAGATCCTAGATATTACATCAGACCTGAGTAAGTTACTGTATGAACCTTACAGTAAGGATTCATACAAGGACAAGTATGTCAACAGAAAATACAATCACTCTTAATTGATCTTTGACATCTTACACAAATCAGTACAATTTAGACCAACTCCAATAATAAAAAAATATTTGACGATACTAAATCTAAGCGCTAGAACGCAGAATCCATAAAGTGAAATGTAGAAAGAAAAAAAAACAATAAAGATAAACGTAAGCTAAAAGAACGTAACATCATATGGTCCAACCGATCTTACTGTTATGGTCCGGTTCCTTGTACCACGGTGATAGTCCAAGGTAGAACCAATAAAGAAGAACTCGAATACGGATATGGAAAAATTCAGATATATTACAAACAGGAATATATACAGAGAGGTATAAAGTGTTAGTACGAACAATCAGGTTTAGTAGCAATTGTCTGAACGCGACTCTCTTCGGGCTACCTCTGACTCGTCTGACTGACTTGCTCGCTCTGACTGACAGACTCCTGACGGACTTCACTCCAGACTTCAGACTGAACAGAATTTAGTCACCCCCAACGAGGGCATCATGTAGCACAAGGCCGGTTTAAAGTGGGATATCCGAGCCCGTTGGCTCGGCCAAAAATATGCCCTTTCAACCCGTATAAACCGGTTCAGGGTCGGTTTACCTCCCCGAAAGAGACTCTGCCCTTCGGCGTAGTCTCGTTCGGGTTCCTCCCCGCCCGAAGGCAGAGAGTTCAACCGATCAGCCGGTCAGCCGGTCGTCCGACTTCAGACTGAAATCTTATTCCTCTTGAGGCGCAGTATTTATTACGTATGGAATAGTCCATTATGTTATGTGTAAGGTCCTTTAACACTTACAATAGTAACCTCCAAACTAAGGTTTGTAGAATTTTTCTAAATTCTAAATTTACGAACACTGAGCTTTCTTTAACACTAAAAAAGATGTCCAACAAAAATAATATATAGATAAGCTATAGCTGTAATAAATAAATAAATCGATAATTATATATCGCAACATAAAAATAATATACAAAGTAACACAAACAAAATACTAAATTCTACTTAAAGTCAAAGCAACTCCCGTAAAAAAGTATAAACTGACTATATTACAAGTGCATGACTGAAGACATAATCGACAGAGTTGGGGTGAATTCAGGCGAAGATGTTAAATATGAGTTTTGTTCCACCGAGAAAAAATGGAAATTCCTTTCTTATCATCACCAAATGACGCTGAAAATATTAAATACAAAAACTGAACACATTCTCAAAGTATTTACGCCTATTAAAAACAACTATCAGAACCGATACAGTAGCCGGAATATAATCGCGAAAGCAACCATATTATGGAAAGGGAGACAGCTGTAATTTCTGTTTGATGGAAAAGATTCTTGAATCAAACACTTAAATAACACTAACTTGTTGAACAGGAGAAGCGAATCGAATGTTAAATATATACCTAAATCCAAACAACCGCTCACAAAGATTAACCATAATAAAAATAGATTAAAATCGTGAGAGCAGCTTAGTTTATTAAGATATTTTAATAAGCCGCTATTAATTCTTTTAGAAATAACGACATTTTATTTGCAAAAATGGCAGTTGACACATAGCATTTGACACAGAGCGTGTCAATTGAATTTAAAAAAAAATATTTAAAATATATATTTTAATTCTTCGTCTTTCGAAATTAACTATTTCAATGATATAAATTATGATTAATTTTAATATAATAGGCAACAATAATAAAATGAGCAATTCTTAACACGCAATTTAAAATCCACACCACAAAAAGCTAATTTCATATTCTTGAAGAATAAATCGGTAAAAGAAATCAGGAATTATTTATGACTGAAGCTAATAAAACGCACATTCAGTTATTTTTCCCTTATATACGTACATCTGATTACAACAGATTAAGAATATTTTGTTCATTTTAAATAGTTTTTCTTAAACTGAATTGAAAGTTGTATTAGAGTCTCTGTTAAATTATGTTACAATATAAGACATTTATAATTTGAATAATTTTGTAATACTTTAAACCTAATGCTCGGATAAATATAGAATTTGAAATATGTAATTTTTAATTTTACTGTGAAATTAGATTTTAATATTTAATTTCAAATTGATTATTAGTTTAATCTAAAATCAAACATAAAGCGCAAATGGTTTGGATTTAGAATATATCTGTAGAGCTGTCTCGGCAGCTTTTCGGCCTAGTTTGAACTGGAATAAGAAAATCGTGCGGATTTGAATTTTGTCCATGCTGTCGAAAAGCCTGCAAAAAATGAATGAAGAGATTGGTAACAGTAACGAATAACAAGATTCGATAGAGCGAAAAACGCACTTCAAAATGATATATAACATGGCTATATATATCAATGAATTAATTCAGAAATCATATATAAAAGTAACATATGTGAGAAAACGACATTGTTTTTGCACCAACCTAATATATATATATATATATATATATATATATATATATATATATATATATGTCTCAATATATATATATATATATATATATATATATATATACACACACACGCGCACATATATATATATACATACACATATATATATATATACACACACACAGACACACACACACACACACACACACACACACACATATATATATATATATATATATATATATATATATATATATATATATATAAAGTAGTGAACATAGAAGTTAACACTTAGAGGCGACAGTCTGTTTCATGCTAGACGAAATCGTCAGGCCACATAGCATGAAACAGTCTGTCGCCTTTAAGTGTTTCATTTTATGTTCACTTTTATATTTAAACACGCTTTATCCCTGAGATTGAGCACTTTATCCCTTACTTATAGCAAACCATAAGACTATATATATTTCATAATTAATATTCTTATGGTTTTCTTACGTTTTTAGGTAAACAGAGCATTAAGCTTGTATTAACATTCTTCTTCATTTTTTCTGATTCTTTTTCTTTTTCCTCTTCTTCTTCCTCCACTCATTCTTTTGTCGTTGATTTATCTCCATTTTCTTCTTTTCTCTTATAGCATTTTCTATTGTTTTAATAAATTACAAGACTTTTTGACACAGTATATTTCCAGAATGATTTCTTCACTAATTATTCAATTGATTAAGCATCTTTTCCGGCCTGATCATAATATTCAAACGAAATTGACGTGCGTATTGGAATTTTTTTTTATATCTGCCCTCATTGATCAGTTTTGCCTTCTATGTAGATGTTTATATACATACATACAAACATACGCGCACACATACACACACACACATATACACACACACACATATATATATATATATTAATCATAAAACCCTCAGATGTATGTTTGCTTATTCTAAACCAGGAAAGGGCCTCTCCTAGCTCAGACTATGAAAGTTTACAGGACGATGCGCATGAATGAAAGAGAAAAACTGGCAAAGATCCAATGATTTTTCTGCAAGTTAAGAAAAGTTTAGAACGCGAAAGTGAAGCTTATGCTATTTGGCGCATTTTGAACAATGCCAAAACACTAGAGGCAAAATTAGATAAATGAAAATATATAGAAAAATTCTAAACTGTCCACCTCAGAGGGAGAAATCAGACGACAAAATCTTAAGTCTCTAAGAGCAACCGCCAAGCATCTACCGGGAAAGATGCATGACCCTGATTACTACTACTTATAATACTATTTTATTCAACTTTATACGGAAGGAACAGACAAAGCTAACCAGCCAGGCATTGAGATCAAGTACCACAAAAACAGAATTTACTACTTTATTCATGTAAATTTGAAGGATTTTTTTTTAATCTATATATCTGTATCCAATGAAACTGAACTGGAAATTTCAAAAAAATATCTGGCATGTGAACATCTATAATTTCAATTGTGGTTGAGGCCGTGTTTCATGGGGGAAGGTTTTGATGTAAATAGGTCCGGAATTAATAGCAACGAAACTAATGTTGATATAAGCAAAGCCAAGAACTGCAAGATGACAGGTACAGATAGAATTTGTATCTTATGGATTAAGGATCTATCTAGTATTCAGCAATTTTCAAACAAATTCACAAGAGACGGCAACGACTTCATAAGACTATAAAATAGACAGTCTATAAGTTCTCAAATCATGAATTACATATATCGGTCTGTATAGAAAGGGGAGAGTGAATCCAAAGTTATAGAGCCGCATCACTTGCTAATATAATTGACAATAATCAACATTATCATCGATGAAAAGAACTGTAGCTATCAGGATAAAACAGGACTGTGTAAGGACTACTAAGGCATGAATAAAGACATACACTTATTTGGTCATAGCAAAGGTAAATCAATTTTGAACGGCATGCATCGACTACAGGAAGGAATTAGCAGATAATAATTTGTATAAGGTATCTACAGATTGTACGCAGCACCTATCAAATTTACAAAGGTGAACTTGACGCCATGAAAAACATACGCTGAAAAGACCGCCACCCCATGCAAACATAAATTTTTCATCGAAATACATCAATATTATAATCGGGATCATGCATGCTGTTTCTATATCGCTTCACACACTTCAGTCATGTAATGCTACCACACAGCAATTTACTGAAGATTAAGATCGAAAAGCAAAAATAATAAAAGTGAAAGTTGATAAAATCGGTAATTATGCATTCATTTAAAATATTTTAAATTTCAGTCAATAATTATTTACATTATTCGGACTATTGTCCTCATCAATATTATAATTGATCGTGACATTTAAGTTTCTTTCTAAATAAGAAAGCTGGTATCTCTTTCTCGTATTCACCACATTTTTCGATCAATTCCTAACTTTACGGATTACCCAACGTTGATGATGACCTAAAATTTGTTTTTGTATTTAATGTTACATTCAACGTCGGCTCTTTCGAAGCTTCTCAACCAAACATAATAAGACGGATTTAACGCTTTCAATAGATTCCCAAACATGTCCACTTCCTTGAACAGGACGTTTATTTAAGAATTTATATTCTTTTTATAGATCATTCTATAACGTATTTACTTGATTTTTCAACATCCCTTCCTCAGGTGGATGAATTTCACACAGAATTTGTCATTTATTTCTCAGTTTATTCTACCCGATGAATCCTGTCTCCTCGATTAAAATACTTTTTTTCATTTCAATTCAGGTATTCCCATTGCTTCATGCCTACTTACGACGTTTATTCAAAAGTTCTTTGCGAGTTTAATCCCTGCATAAAACTTGCCTAGTGTTGTCTTCGTGAGTGACATAATCCCAATCATAGGCAATGTAATGATTAAACGATATAGAAATAATAATGACGTAGGGGACAATATGTAAAACTACAATACCTTTTCCATCAAACACGCAGTCCAAGATAGAAAAACAAAATCAGAAATCAGCAAAGAGGTCAGTAACAGAAAATAGAAGAATTTAATGATAGCACTGGAGAGAGAGAGAGAGAGAGAGAGAGAGAGAGAGAGATAGAAGAAATAATTTCTACGAATGGAAGTAAAAGAAAAACAGTTGAAATTCTCTCTCTAATGAAAAAGACAGAATGCAATACTAAATGGTAGACAATGGATGAGGTTTAACATAAAACATAAGAAAGCACCACAAGTAAGGAAATGACTCAAAACACAGACGTAAAAAAAGAGAAGAACACTAGTATACAAGATCTACACCATATGATAAAAGAAAACAAAACAACAAAAAACAAACTAGAAAACGTATTCTGCAGCCAAAGGTAAAGAAAAAATAATGAGAATCGAAAATGAAAATATACAGTGGAATGCATATATAATCGAAATCTTTCATGGAGACACTGAAAAAAATAGGATACTAAATAAAATGTAATGACATGTAATGCACAAAAGGCTTATATATATATATATATATATATATATATATATATATATATATATATATATATATATATATATATAACTATACTCGTTTCGAAAAACCTTCGAATTTTTTATTTTAAAGGTTTTAAAAAAGAAAGAGCTAGAAACATGAAAGTCTGTCGAAAAAATAGCACAGATACAGGTTTAAAGCCTAAAGAAAAAAATCCGACACGAGTAAACAACTAACTAAGAAAAGAGCTCAATACAACCGTATAATCAGCTTTCCCTGACAACCGCTTAGTTGAAACCTGGGTAGGTTTGTCTGGCTCACTAGGTCCATCTATCTATCTAGCTAGCTATCTATTTATATATATATATATATATATATATATATATATATATATATATATATATATATATATATATATATATATATATATATATATATGTATATGTATGTATTTGTGCGTGTATCTGTGTGTGTATATATATACAGCGGCTGGAACAGACATTTTGTAAAGGTCGTGTTGCCAGTCTCAAAGGATTTTGTGATTGATCAGTAAGCAGAAATCAAAATCAACCGTTAAATGCGAGATCATTTGATGAATACTCAAGATGGAGTTTTAATTTGAACCCATTAATTCCTTCATAAATTAATGAAGTATTTATTAAGAACTCTGTAATTAATACCGTATTTTAACGGACTATATTTATAGGGAATTGTACAAATGTATAAATGTTTAATGGATTAAGTTTAATACTATTTTTTTTCATTTTCATTTTGACAATATTGTATATTAAGTTGTGTAATGAAGATAAAATTAACAATCGTCAATTTAATTGACGATTGTTAATTTTATCTTCATTACAATCTGGAGTGAAATTTAGTTTCGGGTCGTGCAGGTGTGAAAATACATTTATCTCGATAAGACAAAAACAAGATCTCATAAATAAGATGTCACAAAAACCTGAAGAAACAAAGAGAGACATTCTGAATTGACATATATTATTTAAATTCTTATGTACACGCGAATGCTGAAAGATTTAATGAAAAGTAATAACGGCAAATATTGGAATAATATTAAATGCATGTGAAAATTTTTATATAGTTAAAGTGAATAGCTATTACAAAGAAACATTTTTGAAGAAAAATAAAGGACTTTATGAAACTTTGTGGACCCTAATTTGGTTGTTTTCTTGTTTGATTTTTGTTTGCGGCTTATCAGCCTGTATGTGTTATTTAATGCCAAAGTCTCAAATATTTTGAACGCAATATTATGCCTTCTACTACAGATAAAATGTAAAATGTCTCCTTTCGTGTTTTGCTTATTTCTGAAAGCATGTCTGATATTTCTCTTTCAGTCATCTTTTTCAAGATTTCACCCATTGTGAAGTCCTTACATCAAGTGACCCATCTTTATTCTCACTATGTATTTCGAACCGTATCAAGCGTGACTCATTGAGCACGAGAATGTTTGTAAACTGAAAGCTCTCGGCTTTTTAAAGGGCTTTAATCGCGGGCATTTTTGTCTAGCGTGTCAGATCCAGCTTGTTTCTGTGCACATCTAATACATTTCCTTTGTATTTGTTTCTTTTGTATTCCCTTTCTCTTCTTTTGCTTTCTTCATTCATATTTTGACTTGGTTATTCTTCAGCATCATTTCTCCAAGACCCATTGATTTTCCAATAATTTTTGTCCGTTCAACTCACTTCATACTGTGCCAATATGGGAATAGTTCTCTTACTAGACCCGTGTTTGTCTTGTCCTATTCTCCACAAAGCCTTGTATTATTATATCGCTGCCAGCCAAATTGCCGGCAGTGCTTGTCCTTTCATTTTCTATATTTCTTTTAGCTTAATCTATATGCTGACCAACAAATGCAGTTCGTGAACACAATCATCGACACTATATTAATGTCATAATTGGAACACATAGCGAGTAATCGCATATAGAAATTCGTTCATAGGTAACGAAGACATGAAATAAAATTAACTGAATAGAAATATGAGAAACACATTTTCATATGGGGATCGTTACACTTAGATGCGAAAATGTGTAAAAACAATTCCGATAAATACAGTGAAATTCTTCATTTTTCACAGAGACCTCAAACAATAAATACGGAAGATATTTCCATCCGTGAACATGTGATTCCCTTCTGTTGTATGAGGAAGAAGGCAACTTGGCATTAATCTTTTCTCTAGAATAACATTTTTCGGTTTATGTTTACACACAGTAGAAATGAAAACCATTACTGTATTAACAATTTAACCTTGCTGCTTTCCACCTGTCCAATGTGTGAAGCACAGCGATATGTATACTATGAAATTTGCGTTGATTTTGAAAAAAAATTACCACACATTCCAAACCTGGATTAGAAACAGCACTGAACATATCATTAGGTCAATTCATTTCTTTTATGTCTTACAAGTTGCAACGTAAATTAATTGCTAAAGAAGCATTTGACTCATTCATTCTTCCATTTCTAGGATGCAGAGACTTTTGAGAACATCATCAACTTTCACACACAATTGTACACGCATTCGAACACACACACACACACACACACATATATATATATATATATATATATATATATTGGAAAGATTATTGACAAAGTGTAAAATAACTTTTCCTGTGACTCGTTTTTTCCTTTAAGAAGCTGTCAGTCTAAAGTGATATATCCCTTATATCATATATATATATATATATATATATATATATATATATATATATATATATATATATATATATATTATTTTATATGAAGATCTTAGAAAAACATTTATATATACATGTATATACTTTTAAGACATATGTTTAGTTTTAAAGTATGCTATTTTTAGATTAGCGAAAGTTTCACCAGCAACACAAGGAATTAGACGATTTCAAGAAAGTCTTGTATAATTTAGAAAGAAACATAATCTTCCATAAAATATTAGATGCCTTTCACAAAGAAAAAAAAAAGTATATATAATTAAAATAAACAATTGACATAAGTCATTTATTGCCGCGGTCAAAACTAGTAATTTATGCTATATATGACCTGAAATTAACACTACATTACCCAAGGACAATTTAATCAAATCATACAGAATAGCACCAAAAACAGCAGAATACGATATCTATATGGAAGCTAAAATAATCGACAAACATTTAGACATAGACGATCGAGTAATAATCACAGGTATTTACCACACTAAAAGAGTACAAAGAAAATTTATGAACAAACTTAACATCTATAAACCCAGCCTAATGACAACTATATTACATAATACGGGAAAGAATTGATTAATAAAAAAATTAGTTAGGGTTAAATCGGTGGAAATCACAAAAACAACATAAAACACAACATAAAAAGCCTAGTGAAAGGGAAATACCTTATCATTCAGCCAACAATACAAGAAAAAATTAAAAACAAACGTAGAAAAATATTCATTGTCCACATACTGAATTACTTCCATTCATCAATCCCTCGACAAAAATATTCAACAAATGTATAATAAATATATATCAAAGAAAAATATACATCGGACTAACTAAAAGGCTCCCGAAACAAATAAACTATGCAGACAAAACATCATTTACAAATAGTAAATAAGCGAAAAGCACAAATCTTTTTAAACACGTATGGGAAATTAAAAACAAAAACCACATGACACGAAAAATATTATGGAAAGTAAGGCATACCTTATCAGACTATAACAAAAAATCACATAAATGTAACATCTGTCTGGATGGGAAAATAGCCATATTTCAATTCACCAACCAACTTAATGTAGAACTCATCTCAAAATGTAGACACGAAAACAGTTTTTCCGCTTTTCTTAAAAATCGAAAATTCAAAACGAACAAAAATAGATAATAAATTAAATGAAGAAAAAATAAATTAACACAAATCAATAAATGATTAAATAATTAATAAACAAATAAAAATCTACAAAGGCAAACATAAAAACAAGTAAACGCAATAATAAAAAAAGCAACAAATAATAAATGAATAATAAATAAAGAGCAACAGATTAAATCAACACCACTATTAAACAAAGACAATTGTTTCCAGCGAATACTTCCTAGAATTATTCAGTTACAGCTGGCAGAGATAAACGTTGGAATAATACAATAGACCTATCCATAATGCACCACTATCCAGCATATATAAATAGTGGAATCAAATAACATCTTACATGGCCTGACAATTGTGTTTAAGCGTGAAACAAACTGTTGACTACAATGTGCACTTTTGTACATCTGGAATTCTGAACGCTATTACTTCTCTTTATAAATATGTTGCAAAATACTTACATTTAATTGATAAGATATTTCACTGGTCGAAATGCGACGATAATGAAATGTTTTCCATTTGGTTTTACTCATACTGTTTTTTTACATGTACACATAGACACACAAACACACACATATACGCTGACACATGCAGACACACACAGACATACACAAACACAGAGACAAACAGACATACAAACACACGCGCACACACACACACATATATATATATACATATATACACACACACACACACACATATATATATATATATATATATATATATATGCGCACCCTTGTGCAAATTAATTGAAACAAACGCTTTAGTTTCCTTTTTTTTACCATATGGTCAGTTTTAGGACAGATAAAATAAAAGTCATGACGCATGAAAGACACACAAAAGTTATTAAAAAATTTGTCTATTTAAGTAAAATGTATGAAAATCAGCCACGCTCTTGATAATATGGTACCTATAATGAAAATTGCGGTTGTAAGCAAAGTCCAAAGACTCCTTTTAGAATATACCTTAAGTATCCCACTCGCAAGACGCTAGCGATCTACTGGCGGGCCGCCGATAGCAACGCAAATTGACCATTAAATAATGCAAGATTTTAAACTTTAGCGTTAATTTAAGTTTTAGGTTAATTTATATATAGAGACCAAATGAACATAACCGTTACATTATGTCAAGTCTCAAATTCATTATTGAAGTTAACTAATTTGAAATTAAGGGAGATAACAATTCCCATAACCAGCATCTGTATATATTCGATATGATCCAAAGTCATTTACGGACTTACAAATTCTCGTTTTTTTTTTGTAATTCCTTAAATAACACATTTCCCTCTGTCTACATGAAAACTTATATATTACAAAATTTTAAAAGTTTATATATATATATATATATATATATATATATATATATATATATATATATATATATAGATAGATAGATATATAGATATATATATAGTGGAAGAGATCTCTATCAGGACTGATTCTTTGATAACGAACGGAGACGCCCAACCACACTCGGAAGAATGCAGTTGTGGAAAGTTGTGCAAAAATCAACGAGGCCTAACAATCCACCAAGGCCGGATGAAATGCCTGGAGAGGGGGGGCTTGAGCAACGTACAGGTACAAGACCTGGTAAAACGAAAGAGAGGAAGGACCAGGAGTCGCACCACAGAGTCCAATCCCTCCAAGTTCAGGTTTCATCTTCTCTAGGCATGGAGTCGAGGAGAAGAATCAAATGGCCGCCTGCTGACAACAAGGAGGCCTGGCAGAATTTTGATAACGACATCTGCGAACTATTACAACTAGCCAGCCAAGGAAGTGCCCAAAATCAGTTAAAATATATGACCACAATAATAACCAGCATGGGATCCGAAAGATTTGGCTATGTCGAATCTAAACAGATAGCAAAGCCAAACACCACCACTAACCGAAGAGAAAAGAAAATTAAAGATCCCTTAAAAAAGCTTACAGGAAAGCGAACAGTGAGGATCGCCAGCCTCTGGAGGAACTTCGTGCAATACTGAGGGAGAAGCTGAAGAATACACGACGAGCCGAGTGGCACAGAAGAAAGGGAAAGGAAAGAGCTAGAAAGCCAGCAAGCTTCTTGTCTAACCCATTCGGTTTTGCTAAGGTTTTGCTATTAGGAGAGAATCGGAACGGACAACTAGAGGCATCTGCAGAAGAAATTAATACTTTCCTCAGGGAATCCATGAAAGATCCATTAAAGGAACAAGACCTTTATAAAAACGATAGTCTCATAATACATAAACCGCCAGTAAGTCCATTTGATTTAAGCATGCCCACTTGGAAAGAAATCCAAGAAGTGGTGAGAGCATCAAGATCTGTTCAGCACCAGGGCCGAGCGGAGTGCCGTACAGAGTCTATAAAAGATGTGGAGGGATTCCCCGGAGATTATGGAAATTAATAAGGATCATTTGGAGGAAAGGCAAGGTAGTCGATCAATGGAGACGCGCCGAAGGGGTATGGATTCCCAAGGAAGAGAAGTCCACAACACTGGACCAATTTAGAGTAATATCCCTCTTGAAAACTGAAGGTAAAATCTTTTTTGGTGTATTATCAAGACGTATTACTAAATATGTATTGGCGAACAATTACATCGATAAATCTGTCCAGAAAGGTGGTATCCCAGGAATGTCAGGGTGCCTGGAACACACAGGCGTACTTACGCAACTGATAAGAGATGCGAGAGAAAGGAAAATCGATCTGACAGTACTATGGTTGGACCTCGCCAATGCGTATGGTTCCATGCCTCATAAGCTCGTGGAAGAAGCTCTAAAAAGGCATCACGTTCCCTCTTCAATTAGTGGTCTAATTTCAGACTACTATAATAATTTTCAGCTTCGAGTATCGACAAGAATAGTATCGGAATGGCACACCCTGGAGAAAGGCATTATCACGGGGTGCACGCTGTCAGCAGTACTGTTCACGCTGGCTATGAATATGCTGGTCAAAGCATCTGAAGTAGAGTGTAGAGGCCCCCTCTCTAAATCAGGAATTCGCCAACCCCCCATTAGAGCACACATGGACGATCTAACCGTAACATGAACATCCGTAACATGAGGAAGATGGCTCTTGAAGGGCTTAGAGAAAAACATTACATGGGCCCGAATGAATTTTAAGCCAGCTAAGTCCCGATCATTAGTCATTAAAAAAAGAAAATAATGAGAAATATCATTTCAAAATATCCGGTGTAACTATCCCAACCATAAACGAAAAACCTGTTAAGAGCCTGGGTAAGTTTTTTGACGGCAGTCTAAGAGACACTGTGGCTATTGAACAGACAACTAAAGACCTTACACAGTGACTCAATAAGATTGATAAATCAGGCTTACCAGGTCGATTTAAAGCCTGTTTATTCCAGCATGCCGTTTTACCCAGAATATTATGGCCACTTCTGATGAACGAATTCCCAATGACCAGTGTAGAATCACCGGAGAAATTAATAACTAGGCGCCTGAGAAGATGGTTGGGAGTTCCGAAGTGTCTGAGCACAGCAGCACTCTACGACAGGAATAATGCTCTTCATCTCCCTTTCAATAGTCTTGTTGAGGAGTTTAAAGTCACAAGAGTAAGAGAACAGCTGCGATATAAAGAATCAACAGACCCAAAAGTGGTAGCAGCATGTATTCAATCTCGAACGGGGAGAAAATGGAGTGCAGAAAAGGAGTTGGAGATGGCAGAGGATAGATTACGGCATAAAGCAATTCTTGGCACTATCGCTAAAGGTAGAGCGGGTCTCGGTTATTTTCCTTGTCTCCAAATAAACAGAGCCAAAGGGAAAGAAAAACGGCAATTAATCCAAGAAGAAGTGCGAGCCGGGATTGAAGAAACGAGATACTGCAAGATGGTGGGAGTTAGTTCACAGGGAGCATGGACAAAATGGCAGGGTGTCGAACAGGAAAAGATCAGCTGGTCAGACTACTGGCGGTCAAACTTTGGTGAAATAAGTTTCCTAATAAAATCGGTAGACGATGTGCTACCCAGCCCATCCAATTTATATTTATGGGGCAAAAGGGATACCCCAAATTGCCAGTTATGTGGGAAACGCGCTTCACTGCGACATATCCTAAGTAGCTGCGCTAAAGCCTTGAGTGACGGTAGATACCGCTGGCGCCACGACCAAGTCCTAAAGGCAATAGCACATGAAGTCAGTGAAGCAGTGAGAACTTCTAAATACACCCCGAATAAGAAGTTCATATTAATTCCCTTCGTTAAAGAGGGAACGAAGGAAAAAAAACAAACGATCCCCAAAACAAACTTGTTATCGTCAGCAAATGATTGACATTTGGATACAGACCTGAAGACACAACTAAAGTTCCCCAGACATATAGCGGAAACATCACTAAGACCAGACTTGATCATCTATTCCAACTCCACCAAACAATATATAATATGGGAGCTCACGGTCCCCTGGGAAGAATACCTGACATTAGCAAATGAAAGGAAACGATCAAAATATCAAGAATTGATCGAAAAGTGTCAGCAAAATTCCTGGAAGGTCACATATGACTCTGTAGAAGTAGGATGTCGTGGCTTTGCAGGCCAGTCATTATGCAAAGCTTTTAGGAAAATAGGCATCGTAGGATCAGCTAAAGCCAAAGCCGTTAAGAAAATTTCAAATGAAGCTCTGACGGCTTCTAAATGGATATGGCTTAAAGGATCCGAGCAGTGGGGGAATAATTCAATAGAAAACAATCCCTAATCTGGATTTAAATTGCTTGCGAATAAATAAGTTTTTTACAGGTTTTATTAGTTAAATTTAGCTCACAAACTCTTGGTAGTTTTTTTACTTTTTTTTTTTTTTTTTTTTTTTTTTTATAAAACAGAAATATTGTAACATAATGTAGAATTTATTCTTCTCATACGATAATGTTATTTTTTTAATGTAACATAATTTAAAATCAATCCACACAAATTAACATTAATAAAATTCATTTCTACCATACGCCACAATATCATCAATTTATTTTAACCGTTATAATTTAGAATTAATTCGTTTTTACCATATAAATTGTTAATTTATTCCAATCAATATTTCATCGTCCCTATATAGTTTAATTTAATATTCCATCCGTCCCTACCGGTACCACTGATATATATATATTAACTGTAAATACATAAAATCAATCCATTCCATACGATAATAAGAAGTTTTAATGAAGTAGTATAAATTATTTTTGAAAAAGATTACATTTTTTTTTTTTTAATTGGTGCGAAGCAAGCAATTTGTATAATTCAGTTTGGAAGGGGAAAAAAAAAAAAGAGGAGGGAAAGGTAAAAAAAAAAACAAAAACAAAAGACGCCCCCATTTTAGTGAACAGCTAAATGTATTGTCAATATTTTGATTGGGACAGAGCAAGCAATTTTGGACGCTTCCGTTGGTTGCTATTTTATTTATTTATTTATTTATTATTATTATTTTTTTTTTTTATCTTATTTAATTTTTTTTTTTTTTTAAAGAGCAGAAAGTATAAATGAGTACTAGCACAATCCTTTTACACGGTGTCGACGAGTTCCGTCTTCCGTCTTTTTGTGACCGGTGTTTTGGACTCATCTAATTTGTTATTCTTGTGTTAAAGTGCGACAAACCCGATTTTTTACCACGAGGATTTACTGAACGAACTTTTTGGATTGACGATTTTTCTTTGATCACACCAAGACATTTTGTTAAGTTATTGTTTCAGTTTTTTATTCTTCCATTTCTTTTGTTTGTTTTATTTTTTGGGGGCTTCGGCCCACATAATTTTTTAATTTTTTTTATTAATTTTTGTTTCTAAAAATTTAGTACATTATAAGAAAAAGAAAAAGAAAGCTTTGTTTTTTACTTCGTTTTTATTTTTTATACCCATCTTCTTTTTTTTTTTAGCGACTTCGGTCGCATTCTTTCTTTCTTTTTTGGTTTGACTAGTTTGTTTTTCATTTGATTTTAATTTATTTTCTTTAGCGGCTTCGGCCGCAAACTTTTTATTTTTTTTCTGGTTACAAACCAGATTTTTTTTCTTTTTTGAACATTTAATTTGAATTTTTGGAAAAAAGAAAGGAGTTTTCTGTTTTTGTTTTTTATTTTTCGGCAGCCTTTGGGCGCCATCTTTATTTTTTAATTTTACCTGTTTATTTCTTTCTGTTTGTGCTAGTTTGTTTTTTACTGTTTTTGTCTTTGCTATTTTTTTTTTTTTTTTTTTCTGGTACATCCAGGCTTTTTCTTTATTTGTTTAATTTCTCTATTTTTTTTTCTACCTTCTCCCAACTCCTTTCCCCTAAAATTTGGACCCGCACGTGGAAGTCTCCACTTTAATCCACCATGGCTGACGAAGCCAGTCGGTCTAATGTGAAGAAAGACCTTTTCGGTTCTGCGGCGAAAGCTGACCCGCCGGAGAAACCCACTAAAAAGCAGGCTAATACTAGCCCAATTTTGAAAAAAGGTGCTAGTGTCTCCAAAAAAGACACTAGCAAAAATGTAGAAGTGCCCAAGGATGCACAAGTTAAGACCGCTGAGGAATTGCCCTCATGTTGGAAGTCCCCCCCAAGTTGTATCTTGAACATGGCGGATTTCTTGGATAAGGCGAAGGGGTACGCCCATCTTGTTAATAAAGATGGGTTCGTCGATATTGTCCAAGAACTCTGTGTTCTCAAAAAGAATGGTGACCATTTTTGTGGTGGATAAGAAAACTAGAAAGATTTGTCGCTCCACAAAAGACACCGTGATTAAATCACTTTTGTCCCTGGGGATAAAACCCCAAAGAGTAATAAAGGGTAGAGGGTTCTTCATGTGGGACATTCTGCTACCCACCCCAGAAGATTGCCTGGCCATGGCCAAGAAAGAATTAATTACAAAAGATTTTATCATCAGAACAGAGTATGAAGGCCGCAGGCGGACTAGGGTAGCCGTCTTTCGGGAGAGCTCCTGGCTGCATTTTTTATGCAGTTCGGCCAAATTTTAGGGGCTCTCTCCGACAATTTGAACGGGGGATGGACTTTTGACATAATGCTCGACCAGAAGGCCTTCAAGTCCGTCCCCAACTGTTTGGAGTATGGCGACAGGAAAATGCCGGTCATAGTGACTGGTAGAAGACCAACTTGCTGGAGGTGTGGAGAGACTGGTCACCTTTCCTCCTCCTGCCCAGGAAAGAAGGCCCCTGGAGTTCCGGTCGCTGGCGACCAAAATCCCCCCTTGGCCGAGAAGCTAAAATCCGCGGCGCCTGTAGTGGGCCTAGCTGCGAGGCGGACCGGTGAGGAAAATCCCCCGGTTGGGCCCAGACCCTCATTACCCCCGAAGCCGACGCCTGCCACAAGTGTGGATAAGGAGAAGGAGGAGGGGGAATGGCGCCTCGTAGTTAGGGGCAAGGGGAAGACCCAAACAGCGGTTCTTCAGTCCCAACATGACACCGGGGACAAAGTCACCTACAGCCCCATTCCCTCTACCAGCTCCGAGGGCGACGCCTCGGCGTCTTACGAATCCAATGCTACCGAAGCGCAAAAAATCAATGAACCCGGCTGGAGGAAAATTTTAGACATCAAGAAGCTAAAAGACAAACTGGATGAAACGCGGGCTAAAAAGCAAAAATCGCTGGGGGCACCGGGCCCCCTATCCTCTGCCCCGTCTTCCCCTTCTTCATCTAAAAAGACTTTCATAAAACCACCTCCGCCCAAATCTGCATCAAGCTCACCAGCAAAATCGCGTCATTCTTCTAAACCTTCGCCAGTGAGGACGCCTACCGGGTGGACACCATCTACCACCCCCAATGTCACACCCATGTCAACTCCCATACATTCACCTCAAAAAAAAAAGATTAAGAAGTCCAGATGCACAATCCATTTCCGACAAGAAAAAGAAAAAAATCAAACCACCATATCTCCCAGGGGAAGACGTCTGCCGCGTACCCCGGGACCAAGCAGAAAGGGTTTTTGGCCAAACACGTAACCCAAAAGATCTGAAGATTCTTTGGAATTTTAAAAAGGTAAATGGCCTAGATGTGGAGAATCCGAATAACTTCCCTTCGGCCTCAAGAATCCTGACTGTTATTAGATCTGGCCCGGGTACGCGGGAGATTTGGGGCATGGTAGAGGAGGCCCAGTCGTCACTCAAAATGCTGCCCCCAGCTGCCTATCTTCTAGACCCTGAAATGAATGAATGTGATCAAAAACTCAAAGGGAGGGTCCCAGTTTTCGTTCACCCATCCCTTTATAGGGCTCTCAAACTTACCTACCCCTCGGACATCGGCGGCTTGTCTCAAGATGATACCGTGGAAAATGAGATGGCGTCCGGATCTATGGGACGAGCTGTCGGTGTCCTCACCCCAGCCATGTTCTATCCTGAAGGACAACCCTAATCGGCTTGACAATGGCACTCTGGTTAGCTAGTTTAAATGTCCGGGGCCTGAGGTCCGAGTCTCGCAGGGCGAGGCTCACTCGTGATCTTCAGCGCCTCGGGGTGAATGTATGTTGTATACATGAGACCCGTTTTTCTTCTCATGATCGTGAGGACATACTGTCTAAGGGGTTCGCCGTTTATTCAGCCTGTTTTGATGGTCGTTCGAGGGGTGTCTCTTGGCTAGTGAGCAAGTCTTTGAAGGCTGCTTGTACCCTTGTCTTCGCGGATCCGGCGGGCAGACTTTGCGTGCTGGATGTTACCATAAAGGATAAGGTTCTACGCCTCATTGGGGTTTATGCGCCCAATACCCATTCCGAGCGGCCTGCTTTGTTTCGGCAGATCGCGCCGTTCTTGACGTCTCGTCGGGTAGTTTTAGCGGGGAATTGGAATGCCGTCCTTGACCCCGATATAGATCGTATAGGGCATAAACAAGGTACTAACAACCCGGATGTGAAACCATTTCGGGACTTTATCGATGAGTTTGATCTTGTCGATAAGTTCCGGAATGAACACCCTCGGGAGGTAGCATGGACTTGGACAAATAGTGGCAACTCGGCTCCCGGGACGCTTGCGAGCTACCTGGACCGGGTCTTAGTTAGGAGAGTCGATGTAGGGCTCTTAGGCTGTCCAAGTTTCCATTATATAGTTTATACGGATCATAGGCTTGTCCGGGTCCGTGTAAACTTAGATAAGCCTAAGGTTAGATTGGCTGGTTACTGGAAATTGAACTGTTCCCTTTTTGGTGATCAGGGTTTCCGGGACCAGCTTTTACTAATGATACAAAGGGAATTGACGGGTGCGGTTGTGGGAAATGCCTGGTGGGGCAAATTAAAATCTCAAATTCGAACGTTTGCTGCCGATTTTAGTCGTCGACTCAATCTAGATAGATTAGCGGCGCAAACTGCTTTAGAAGATAAAGTCGATCGGGCAGTGAAATCCCGTGTTAGTGGGGACATAGCTTTAGCTAAGGCAGAGTTGTCCTCCTTGCTTATCAAGAAGGATCAAGCTCTGGTAGTTAGGGCTAGGTTAAAAAGAATGTCTTCTGAGGCAACGAATATGGCCGCTGAACTGCGTGCAGAGGAAAATCGAAGCGCGTCTAAGCGACATATCGCATGTGTCACGTTGCCGGATAAGCGGACCGTGACTACAAACGCGGGCATATGTGAGGTGTTTCGGGACTACTTTCAGGATCTTTTCACCAGGGAGCCCGGTCTGAGCGCTGCTCAGTTCGACGCCTATTTAGCTGACTTTCCCTGCCTTTCGGCAGCTGAAGCGGCTAGGTGCGAGGGTCCCATTACAGAGTCGGAGATCTGGGAAGCGCTGAAGCAGGTTGGCCTGGATAAGTCTCCGGGATTAGATGGTCTTCCCTACGAAGTGTACTTGAGGTTGTCGCACGTTTTTGTTCCTTTGCTGGAACTGATTTACAACCACTGGATGAAGCAGGGTTCTTTACCCCAACGCTTCACCAGGGGTGTGATCAAGTTGCTGCGTAAGGACAAGGGCGGTGGGAATGGGTTAGGGAACTTTCGCCCTTTAACGATGTTAAACACTGACTTAAAGATTTTGGCGAAGATCTTAGCCAACCGTTTGCAGCTTGTCCTGTCTAGTCTGATTGGCCCCGAACAGACTTGTGCTGTGAAGGGCAGGACTATTCAGGATAACCTTCACATGGTACGCTTGATCTTAGAAAAAGTCGACAGTGAAGCCGCGCTGATCAATTTAGATCAGTTCAAGGCCTTCGATAGGGTTGACCATCGATTTCTGGAGGCTGTCCTTTCGGCGGCCGGTTTCAGAGCCGACTTTCGCTCCTGGATCCGACTTTTGTATGCGACCCCCGGTGCGCTGGTGGAAGTGAATGGGGTAAGATCGAAGCCTTTCGTATTGTCTCGCTCCATTCGTCAAGGTTGTCCGCTCTCGCCTCTGCTTTACATTCTTGCGTTGGAACCATTCCTTCGCAAGTTGAAGGCGAATCCGGTCCTGCGCGGAATTTCCCTGCCTGGGGCTTCCACCTCAGCCAGGTATTCTGCCTATGCTGACGACGTTTCGGTTCTCGTGTCGAGCGGAGCCGAGATTGACGAAGTCAGCAAAGAGATCAGTGGGTATGAGATGGTGACAGGGGCCAAGATCAACCGCGATAAGTCTGTGGGCTTGCGGTTGGGTGCGTGGACGGGAGTTTCTCTTCCCGGACCTTTCCTCTGGACGGATGGGCCGATCAAGATACTCGGCGTCTGGTTCGGTCCTGATCTCCAGTTGGAAATGAATTGGTCGGAGGTGCAAGGGAAGGCCGAGATCGCGGTTAAACTGTGGTCTCGGAGGAGACTTTCCCTGAAGGGAAGGGCGGAGGTATGTGTTTCACACATATATCCGATCCTCCTTTACCGACTTTCTGTGCTTCCGCTCCCGTATGCCAGACTAATGTCATTAGTCCGGACCTTGTTCTCTTTCTTGTGGAGAGACAAGGCCCCTATGGTAACTCGCGAGATCTGTTGCCTTCATCCCTCTGAGGGCGGTCTGGGTATGCCTAGCATTGAGATTCGTCAATATATGCTTCGCATTACCTTTCTAGACCGAATGTGTCGGGAATTGGATGAGGTGGGCACCTTTTGGAAAGAAGATGTCCGAAAACATTTCCCATCCCTGAGAAGTGTGCACTCGTGCGAGGAGGAGGCCGGCCGTAGACCTCGTGCCGAGTGTGCCTTCTACCGCGAATGTCGTAGTGCTTTGAAGCTCCTCTTACGGACGACGGATGGCCTCTCCGACGCCCAGGCGTTGTCTCGTAAGGCATTGTATCAATTGTTAGTCAGGGGGTCCGTTCAAGATGATCTGATCGACGAGCTCGGTCTTACGAAGCAGGAGGCTCGCTCGATATGGCCTTGGGCGCCTGGGTTGAAATGTCTCAATAACGATGAGGCATCACTCACCTGGCTGATGATTCGTGGGGCCCTCTGGGTCGGCAAGAGACTTTGTTCAGCAGGTTTGGAGAAATATCCAAACTGTCGTCGCTGCACTGGGGAAGTCGAGACCATTGGTCACGCCTTTTTTCAGTGCAAGACGGTAGTGCCGTTGTGCAAGTTTGTTGAATGCCTCATGGTTCGCATGCTGCAGGGAAAGTTCTTTGTCCTGGAAGCCAGTTCTGTTTGTAGCAATGTGGTGCCGCAATTGACGAAGGCGGAACACTATGTGTTCTGTTGCTTACTAGGGATTATGAGAGTTGTGATTTGGACCACGCGTCAGAAGGGATTCCATGAGGGCGAGAAGTTCACCTCTTCCCAACTGATCTTGTACTTTAAGCATCAGCTTAAAGTCAAGATTAGGACGGAAAGGCGGCGGCTCACCTCATCGGAATTTGGCAAAAGGTGGGTGAATCTTGCGCGAATGTGTAGAGTGAAAGGGGCTGACCTAGAGTGGCACTTGGATGTCGGTTAGGTACAGGATTTGTCCTAACAGGGTTGAACATAGGCAACCCACCCAGATATTAGCTTAGACTAGGTTTTCGATTTTTGAATCTTTAGTTTTCACTTTTTTCTAGTAAACTTAGCTAGGGTATGCATGCGCATTGGCCCCTTTTATTTCTGTCCCTATTTTTCTTTTGTTTAATTCCCCATCCCCTCCCTCGTTAGGTGGTCAGTGACTTCAGTTCTCTGGTGGATGCGGGGCGACTTTCGTTTCGTGTGTGTGCTTTTTCGTATTTGTTGTTGTGTATGAATGTGTGTGTGTCTGTGTGAATGCTTGGAGGAATGAATGTTTTTTCTTATTTTTTCTTAGCCCCGCATTGATTTCGTCTAGTTAACTGATTTTGCTGCCACATTTATGGTTTGTGGGGGGTTTTATTACTAACACAGTTTTGTTTAGTTTTATTGTAAATATTTTTAAGTCATATTGTACATAATCATTTGGGGTTCTTTTTAAAAAATTGTTATTTTATGACCCTCCCCCCACGAACAATATTTGTACATAAGGGGACTAGTTAGGACTTCATGGAGAATTTGAGGCGTTATGGTGGACGTGGTAAGAAAGGTAGGAGTGAATGTGTTGTTTTGGTGATTGGAATATTGTTGGTTTGTTTGGGTCCGTGTCTGGGACTAGTTAAGTTTAGATTTAAGACAGAAGAAGACCGTCATTCCCCATCCCCCTTTTAGGCCTTGTGCCACATTTTATACATAAAATTGTATAAATAAATATCTTTACACGGTGGCGACCTGTTGAATAAGATAACAGCGAGGAAGACGGCTTTCATCACTGAGGACCACCTTCAAGCATTCAAATGTATTTTGTGATATATGAAAAATAAAAAAACATGATTTGCGAAAGATGCACGTCGTCTGTAGGAAATAATTTGAAAGAAGAGATGAATATAAGTATATCCACGAAGAGCCGCATAAAACAATTTTGAAATTTACTTCAGAAGAGAAAGAGAAAAGTGAGAATCTCCAAGACAGATACAACAGGATTTCTCCCTTTTGGTCTAATCTGACTCTTGTAAAAACAACGAATAAGGAATGTTAGAATGACCAAATATATTCGTTGGTGTAATGGACAGCGGCTCGGATTGAGGAATCGGAGAGCCGAGTTCGAATTCCAGTCAAATCCATTGCATTCACTTGTGCTAATACCCTTGGGAAAGATATGAATTCTCTTCTTCTCACTTCAGATATGTGTAAAAAGCAGGACAGACTGAGTTCTCTAGGCGCAGCTGGAAAGTGGTCTACCGCAGAAAGAAATGGCAACCTACTGCGTGAAAAAAATCTATCTCGTCAGTCAGGTATCGAAAGGCACACGACTGACAAAAGATACATGGTCGCCTAAGTGTGTATCACGCATGGAACATGTCTGAGACTGTGTTAGATAATTCCTTGATTCGTGTTGTTGACATTCACAATAAAGAAAGCTTGAAAAACCCCTTTATAGGAATTTGAAAGTTATAGTAAAGGGAGCTAAACATTTTGCAATTCATAGATTAACCTAGAACTTAAAAAACCTTACTAATCCGTGACTCTGTTTGACTGACTGCTGTTCAGTCGATATCCCTATTTGTGGCCACGAGGTAAACTCGATACTGATATCTTCCTTTTTTGCAACGAAAAGCCTTGGTGACCCCACATTTATGGGAGCCGGATTTTCCGACGTTAATGGAATACAGAAGCCCTGAAGCCGCAAATCCCAGGTGTTCCTTGGACAATTTTCTAACAGTTAAGTCCGAAAATATAGCCTTTCGTTGCTAGCTTTCATTTTTTTTATAGTGCATACACTCCTTTGTACATTAATTCATTGAATTTAATGTTATCGTTGGGTTGAGTTACTACTGAAGATGTGCCCGTCTTTGTCTTGAAAAATTAACAGCAACAGAGAAAATTTTCAAACTTTAAAGGACTGCTTGGCTTGCTATATATTCTTTTGTTAACTTTGTTTCAAGTAGAAAAAAACAAAAAACAAAAAAAAAACAAAAAAAAAACAGCCAGTTCAAAAATTGAAACAAATAGAAAAATTTCGGTGAAAGTGAAAGAAAATGTAATCAATGTTTTTTGTTAAAGATTCTTTTTCTTTCATTTCATACGGTTTCCACACCAATTCTTAACGGTCACTGATAATAAACGACTTGTGCAACACCTTATTCTAACATGCACAATGTGTTTTCTAAATTAAGATTTTTTTCGAAAACGATCAAGAATTGTGTTCATTATTATAAAGTTAGACGTGAAAATAACAAATCTTTTAAACAGTTCTTACACACTCGAAGAACTGACATAATTTCCTTTGGACAGAAATACTAGATAAACAACTTAGCGACATAAACTGACTCCGGCCATTGAACGAACACGCACGCACACACACGGAAAAACATACACACTGAAACACACACACATGCACACAGAGATAAACCCCCACAAACATGAACACACAGATATATATGTTCATATGTTTATGTATGAGATGGAGTCGAGTGAGTCTGGTGGATATAAGATGTGAGTTCGTTAAGTTTTAGAAAGTTAGATGATGAGATTGAATACATACATTTATCCACATATTTGGGAATGGCTTTCGTCATGAAACTTTAGATTCACTCTGAAAAGCTTGTTTACGTTCTTGGCGAATTTATTATCTATTCCAAAGACCTGCGTGTCTGAAATGATAGCCGAGCTTGAATAACGTACAATCATTACAAGGTGCTTACGTACAGATAGATAAAAATAGGACTTAGTAGATATAACTTGATTAAGTTGTGCTTAGACTGTCGTAAGCCAGCATTATCGACCAGCCAAGTTGCATTAACAATGTTGTAAAAACGAATATACATACATACATATATATATATATATATATATATATATGTGTGCATGTCTGAATATATATAAATATATATATATATGCGTGTGTGTGTATGCAGTAACAGATATACACACACACACACATATATATATATATATATATATATATATATATATATATATATGCGTGTTTGTTGCATGTATGCATATTGATATATACACACAAATATGTGTCTGTGTTGCATATATATATATATATATATATATATATATATATATATATATATAAACTCATACCCTCTGCTTAGTAAGTGTGATTGAAAAAACAGTAAATATATATTGCTGAACAGATGCTTCCTCTCTATCTAATTCGTACATCACGTCAGTCTATATGATGCTTCCCAATGATATACACTTGTCATTCCTGTCGGAGACCACTTGTTTTCTATGAAATTTCTCGGGTATTTAGGCCCGCAAATTTGGTTCATAATGTTTATTATGAAGAAACAATTAGCTTAACTATTTGTATCTATAAAAATAACATATTAACAGATATACATATTATCTATCGCCGATAGCACGGCGAGGGAAAATATGCATATTTATCTTTTATTAACGCCAGCACTAGATGTGCGATATATATATGTGTGTGTGTGTGTATTTATGAGTGTGAGCGCGCGCCTGTATGAGTGTAAATGTGGATATACATTTATGTGAAGTGATACGAAAACTGCTCGTTCTGATGAGGCATTTAACAAAACGTCATAAGTTTCTCTTTCAATTTCTGTGGTTGTTTTTTTTTTTTTTTTTTTTTTAAGCATTTCACTCTAAGGAAGTCGCTGATGCTATTGAAACGCCGGAGCTTACATCGGATGAACGAGAGTGAGAAGACAAAGAATGGGGAGGAAAAAGGAACAGGTTTCCAGAAGAGAAGTAAATATATGATGTTCATATTTATCAGGGGCGAAAAAGATTGGGAAAAAATCCACAGGTTGGAAGTGTGAGAAAAGCAACTTTTAGAATAAAAATGACTGTTGCATGGAGCTATTTCAATATCCAAACGATTGAATCTATGCATTAGTCCCCTTGACATCATTTAGTCTGAGCCACCCCAATTTAGTGAGAAAATGAAGTCGATATGTTTGGTCAAGATCAATTACAATAGCAGACCATTCTTTAGATTTTATCAACGAGCTCGAGATATTATCTAATTTACACGCGGAATATTATTATGGCAAGTCTCAGGTCGTTATGCACTCCGGTCTTCCTCAGCTGCTTGTACCCATTCATCTTATGCCGCGAACAACTCTGCCGACTGTCCTTACATATAAAATCTTAATACCGGTGAAGTTGGTCGGGAATAGGTTTTTATTAATGTATTTCGATCGATCTTCACCAAGTGCTTCATATTCGCTAGCAACATATTGAAGAATAAGCTGATACAATTAAACACATTTTGCAAAGTGTATGTGCATGTTCAAGGATATATATTTGAAATATTTCAGTGAAAAGTATAAGTTTTACTGAGGCTGATGTTTATTTCACAAGAAGGACAGATGTTTTTAATCAAAGATGTATAAACACCAGCTACGTATCTTTGTGCCGTTCGAAAAGTTGTCTCTATTTTCGTTCCAAAACACATCTACCCATCTTCGTTATCATATCTACTCATTTGCGACGGTTCGTTTTGGATAGATGAGCTGGTGTTTGTGTGTTTGTAAGTGGCGTTTACCAACAAGCATTGCTTGACAGACACGACTGGGTTTTAGATTTTTCCAGACAAAACTACCGCAACGTCCATCAATTCAACTGGTCGAATAAAATGCCTATCTGTGTGACAGACAATTTCACTCACGTTGTTTCAACTTCTCAGCAGACCAAAATCATCTAATTTTCTACAAAGTTACTATGTGCACTCTTAAAATTTACACTTTTTAATTAACCATTAAAATAATTTACATAATATATTTTCCCTTCAAAGTAATATTTCATAGATGAATATTATATTCCACAAATTCTTTATATTTTAATCTGTTTACTACACGTCCTGATTTCCTACTCAGTTTTATTCATTCTCTTAAATTTAATTCCTTAAAATATATTTCATATTTTAATTTGACAAATTCTATGATTGCGTTGAACCATGAAAAAATAAACTGAAAGATTTTTACACATGTGCCTGGCTTAAAAATCATCATCTTTCCCTATTAATAATTTAATTGTGAAATTTTGAACAGATGCTCAATGCAACTACCTATATATATATATATATATATATATATATATATATAAATAATTATTTATTTAAAAATATGATTCCATCGCTACATAAGAGTTCTCATATTTCAAAACAAGAGCCGAAAACTTCAATATAATCATTTGAATCAAATTGAATTAAAATACCAAGTTCTGTTCCATCTTCAAGCGAAATTGTTTTTTTTTTGAATACCTAATTCCTAAAATTTACGCGTGTAAAGGAGAGGGTTTAAGAAAAGCATAAAGAGAAGGATAGGGAGCAAGGTCAAGACATTAGAAGATGTCGATTGACATTACATTTAAATATATGAAGATTATAGCTATCAGCGAAGCAAATACGAGGAAGTTCGATTGGTCTTAAAAATATTGCGTCATCCGTGACTGCATCAGATTTTTCACACCATGACACTATTGTTTGATAAGTTGTTATACAGCAATTGTCTTCGATGGATGTAACTCCTATGATGCATACGAAAATTGTAACTCTGCAGAAACACCATGACAAGCCGTACCAGAGAGCAAATCAAAGTACAATCGACAGGCTCGGAAACTATACTGATTTACGCCTAGACAAGTATCTATGGTCAATCAGCAAGGTGGAATGGACACATGAAGTTTTAATGTGTACAATGGTATACAACGGTATTATTATTTTTGTTTCATTTAATTTGCACAAGTTTATCTATCTATAGCTGTCTCTCTCTCTCACTATATATATATATATATAAATACTTACATACATACACACAATCAGACACAGACACACACTCATATATATATATATATATATATAGTGTTAGGTATATATATTAATATAGTATAGGTTTAGGTATATATATTGATATAATATTGGTTCAGGTATATATATATATATATATATATATAAAAGTGAACATAGAAATCAACACTTAGAGGTGACAGTCTGTTTCATGCTATATGCAATCGTCAGGCCACATATGCTGTTATTTTTCTTGGCTATTTATATATATATACGGGTTAGTGGTGCATTGTGGGTATTCTGTTATGGCGGTTATTTAACCGGAAGTCGTTTGTTTATCTATTTAGGTCAAATTATATTGCTTGTTTTTATTTTTTTGTTTCTTATTTTATTTATTTATTTATTAACGTAGTAAAAATTTGTTTATATCACTTATTTAACAATTTTGTTTTGGTTTGGGAATTTAATTAAAGCTATTTGTTCAGTTTTGGGGTTGATTGTTCTAGTTCATTCTAAGTATTATTTTGGCGGGAACAGTTTTTAATTGATTATCTTTATTTGGGATTGGTTTGTTTATTTATTTACTTGGATGAATTTCGGTTAATTTATTTTACCTGTATATTTTCTCTTTTCGGTTTTCGATTTTTAAGTAACATAGTATTTATTTATGTTTTATTTCTATTTTTTATTGTTAATTTGTTTATTAGTATATTTATTTGTTTTTATTTTATTTTTTCCGTTTTTAATTTTTTAGGTTACGTAGTAAAAATTTATTTTCATGTCTGCATTTTGAGATGAGCTCTGATCTTTTGTTTAATAATTTATTTTGGTCGGGGAAAGTAATGATAGCTATTTTTTCCTCCGAGCAATGTTTGCAAGTTTTTGATTGGTTATTGTAGGCTAATGATTTTTTCCTTATCTTCCAAAATATTTTTGGTGTGATGTTCGTTTTGTTTTTAATTCAGATATACTTAGAAAGCATTGTACTGTTTGCATATTTACTATTTGTGAAAGATGATTTGTGTGTATAATTTTACACACAAAACATATTTCTTTCTTTTACACACAAAACATACACACAACAGTAATGTTGAAGATCTAAAGCGTCTTATAGGGTTTGGCATGCTGACCTTCTTCATAAGCTTCAGGGATACGTTTTTACAGGACGATTATTTGAATTTATACACTCATTCCTGTGAAATGAAGGTTGTCCTAAACGCGTTCTCTTTCGGCTCCTTTATCATGAACGCTGGTTTACCAAAATGATCTCTCTTGGTCTCTACACTGTTCCTGATCTTGACAAAATGAACCTGCTGCTGATCTCGAAAAGGACTTTCAATCCGTGGTTGACAGTGGCACAAAATTACAAGTAAACTTTAATGCCTCCAAAACGAAACTGCTCTCCTTTAACGACCACGGAGAACCCTTCCTGCCTCCCATCATAATGACTGATTCCAACTCCTTGGGAGCGCCTCGTTACGCCTACTTTGTCCCTAGCTGTCCAAAGATATGACGTGGAATAAGTACATTAAATAAATAGCTTCATCTACCGCAAGGAATATTAGTTCTCTGTGTCGTGACAGAAAGTTTTTCTCGTCTGAGTCCATTCTTCAAATCTATAAATTAAGCATCCGTCCTTGCATTGAATATCACTGTTATATATGGACTGGTGCTCCAGGTGTACGTCTCGAGGAAATCGACAAAATCCAGAGACGAATATGATGATAGGTGCTGATCTAGCATCTAGTCTACAATCGCTCTCCCACAGACGTATTTTCACGTTAACTGTTCCGACGAGCTACTTTAACTGGTTCCCGGACTACATGTATTTACGCGAGCTACCAAGCTGGCATCTCGGTCACACTATCAAAACAGTTAAATGTAACCGTCTTTTCTACTCAAACTGCTGCTTCTCCCGCACTTCCCATCTGTATAACTCCCTTCCACTTAATTGCTTCCCCGATGACTATAATCTTCAAATATTCAAGTAATGTCAATCGTCATCTGACACCTTGAATTTGTTCCCAGGCCTTCTCTGTATCATTTCCTCAAAAACGCCTCTTTACTCTTCCTCTCAATCTTGTGCAAGCCCTTGGTTGCTAGTGGCGCTTCCGTCTTGCTTGGAATGAATTGCTTCAAATTATATATATATATATATATATATATGTCTGTGTGTACGTGTGCGGGTAGGTTTATGTATTGATGGATTTCCCATGTTTTGACGGGAAGTTTGCGTGTGTCTTTGTAGTTATGTTGGAAGATTGAATCTTAATGGATCTGTCGTTCGTTACTTTGCGTGCGCATACATTCAATCCAATTTTTGATTTTGTCTATTATGACATCATGTCTGTATGTCTAGTCACAAATTAAAATTTCTCCCTTGTCCACTAAAACTATCATCATGACCGTATCAATGTAAATGAATCTGTAGTTATATATTGTACATCATAATACCGCTCAGATTCGGGCATAAAATGTTAACCTGTTTCTAAGAACAATATATAGAAGTTTAGAAACATTTTCTCCGTTTTTTTTTTTTAATAAACAGGATGCATGAATACACTTAGTTTTTAATATGCGTAACTTATACTTTTTAATTACTAAAATTTGGAGATTAATTGTTTATCTTGGTTTCCTATAAACTCTGTTTTAGATCATTAATAAATTGTATCTAGGTTCTGTCGACGAATTATTTAAATTATCATATATTTTTAATTTGATTGGCCATTACATCTTACGTAAAAATTACCGCATTTTTGGTAGTGGTTGGTATTTGAACTCTTTAAAAACTTTTTTTATTTTACTTGCAACACCATCACTTGACAAGACACCAGACGTGTTGAAACAAAATAGATATATTGATATTTTCCCGTTTCGATTATTGCTGTTCCAACGAAACTTTCTCAAGAAGTGTTGCACAAAAAAGGTCTCTATTTAATATAACGTGTTACGTCATTATCAAAGCTATATATACATTCTATAGTACAACATTTATTTATAAATATGTCAAGTTTAGATACTACAGAAGTGTTTTCAATGAACCTAATCATGCCGAGCTTTACTAGCATAAGATGAATTCAAATTTTAGTTTCCCGTTTTGATTATTGATGCTCCAACGAATCTTTGCTGAAAATTATTGGACGAAGAAAAATTTCCCTTTAAAATAATGCTTTCCGTTATTTTCAAGGACGTGTATATATATATATATATATATATATATATATTCAACACCTTCACTTGATAAGACACCGAAAGTGTTGAAACAAAATGACTATTTTTGTAGTGATTTTATAACATATTTATGTTATAATTTTCGAATAAATAATTGTATTTACTCTATTCTACGCGCGAATAACCTTCCATGTATTACAATCAAATAATGCATGTAACTATCTCTCTTTCTGAGATTATCTTCATTGGGTCATGTTGTAAGTAAAAAAAAGGGCTTGAATGTACTTGGGAAATAACAATGATTTTACAAGTATAGCGCATGTCTTGCATCACTAGTTTGTAAGAAACGGAGGGTTATCCGTCAGCATGAAGGAATTATGCTAAATTTAAGTAAACGTAATGTCTATAATTTATTTAATCAGATATGCCTAAAAGAGAATTTGCTGCCGAAATAAGCACAAACAGAAACATATATATATATATATATATATATATATATATATCACTCTCTGTATACCTATATAATTGTAAATACAATATTTATGCACGGCAAAGTTTCATTCGTATTTTATATAATGTTGGGTAGAATATTGTATATGGATTTTAAAATCCCAGAAAAAAAAACTCCCAATTCTCAGACACACATATGCGCTTCTTAATCCGACTGATGTTCATACATAATGCCCCAATTTCTCTATTTTGGATGTCTTTCTCTCTTCTTCTGATCTTGTATTCGACATGTAATCTCAAGTTTTACAACCTAACACTCTATCCCCTCCCAAACACGGTTGTTTCATCGCCTTACGATCCATTCCACTCCGATATCCAGTTTCCTTCCATTTCTATTTGCTTCATCTTTCCGTCACTCTATCGATCCTTCTTCTCTACCCTCATCACCCCAACAGTTTTCTCATCTCCTAGCTTCGTTTCAGCAACGCCACAATTGTTCTGCTTATGTCTTGTATACTCCCCAGATATTTCTTAACGTCTACCACATGTCTTCTTCGTCTGTCTGCCATCTTTTTTTTTATTGACGAATTGCTTTTGTTTCTTTTATTTCATTGCCTGTCTTGCCTTTTACCAACATCCATCTGTATATTGTGATTCTGTCTTTGTGAATAGGCAATGTTGGATCGTTATTTTTTCTTTACTTTTAAGTAGTGTCTGCCCCTTTTTCCTACTGTATTTACGCAGCTTTCGATATATTGGTTTGCAAGAGTTTTCTTTTCATAGCCAAAATAACTCTAGTAATGTTGCTTGACCAAAATTATTAAGTTAATCCGAATGAAAATGCTCGCAAATGAAGGAGGATAAGAATATTAATTTAACATTCTTTTTTAATCTTGCCGATTTCATTTGGATTCTTTTTTCCTTTATCCCATCACTTTTGTTAGTAAATATACTACACTGCGATAATAGACGTTCTGCCAAGAATACATACACACACACGCACACACACACATTTATATATATATATATATATATATATATATATATATTGCATAAGAATTAAATTCAATTTTCCACCATTTATATAACCATTTCCATCCTAGAGAGAGAAATTTCCTAGAGTTTGTCAATACTAAAAACGTCTGACAAACTCTAGCGAATTTCTCGTATAAATGGTGGAACATTTCCTTATAATTTTAATGCAATTTCAATGCTCTAATATAAATATATTGAGCTGTTTTTTTCGATCAGTTTTAATATTTTATATTAATTGGATTAACTCGGATTATATATATATATATATATATATATATATATATATATATATATATAAATAAATAAAACGAATCCTGAGAGCTCAATGTTAGGACAGAGCTAATATGTAATGAAAAACAAATCACTTTAATGTACATTACGATAATTTATTTCACCTAAATCTTTTTTTAAGGATTCAGGATCATCAGGTAAATCTTCCAACAACGAATTGAGAAAAAAAAGGGATATATATATATATATATATATATATATATATATATCAACAAAACAAAGAAATTCGTGTCTTATTCATATTTGCCTTTGATCAAAATAAGAACTTACCATGAATTTGGTTATGTCAACCAGTCTGCTAAGCACGTATCATTCAGGCGATTAGCACAACAGATTCCATTCTATTATTTCGAAATATGTTAGCTTTTAAATTCAAAACATATTTACTATTTCCTGAATTATGCCAGTGAATGCGTATTTTCAAACACCGGTCAGTGTTAATACTGATAATTTGTTTCAAAGTTTTCAAACGACATCAATGGGATTAACACTAAAACCCCTGAATCGATAATATATTTACAATCGGCTTATGATGAATGATTAACTGGCATAATTCTAGAATAGAAAATTTTATGATTTTTTGCACCAATACACACTATGTAGAAATCAGAGATAATTTTCGCAATTAAATATGGAGACTTTTATTTTAACCCAAACTTATATTTTCTTTATGACATTTTCACCGTGTAGAAAGGAACAGAAGTTTCGAGAATTTGTAAATGATTCATTTTAACGATATATCATCATGAGAAATATAACAGCATAGGCTCCAACAGTTATAATTCTCTAACTCCCTCAAGAAATAACGTAACGTGTATATCATTTTCATAACATAAACTTACCTGAAATTTTGCTTTCTAAAATTCGGTTACTGCGATAAAAAAGAGAAGAATATCATTGCATCGTAGGTTTTATATTCATGTTTAAAAAAAAAAGCTAAAATGTGAATATTCCAGTATTTGATAAACGGGATAAATGCTATCAACATTGATAATAATAGATATATAAGAGCTGTTTTAAGCATCTTATTGGCGGTACAAGATTCAATAATCGCTATAAATTTATTTTATTTATATTTTTAATACTTCCACATATGAATTTAATTTAAAGATACAATAAATAACGAGCTAGCTAACTGGTTTCGAACCTCGCTTAACGGAGTTAAGTCGAGGTTAATAAATATGTATATATTATAGATACAAGAAATTAAATCTGATGGAAAAATTAGATGGAATTCAATTGGGGACCAAGGAGAAAATCCTTCTCTTTACAGAGCGAAGGCTTCATTGATAAAATATATTTGACTCCAATATCTTAAGCTGGCAATTTGAGTTGGACCTACTCAGGATGGAAAATGAGTCAACACTGAAACTAACCACATAACTATTTATAAAGTATTCCGCAATGGAAAACCTGAATATATTGGTCAGATGTTCTAAGTTGAATATGTAGAGGTCTGGTATTTTTGTAGGCACCTGTTATTTGATCCTAACATGCAGCCTTTGGATCGTTCTTCCTCTGTAGTGCACACTGAAACTACATTCAAAGAAGTAAATCAGCGGAACTATTATGGCAAGGTGAAAGAACTTGCGCATTAATAGATGTACATATTTTAATTCACTATCGAAGAGACAAAACGAAATATCAAAGGAACACATATTTTCTTTTAGATTCAAAAGAATCTTTGCTGCAAGACGAATAAAACCATTCCAAATCTGGCTGTAATATAGTGGTAAATCACTTAGTGTTACTCGTCGACAAACAAGTTTATGCGTTTTTTTAATATTTCTAAGCATTTCACCTGCGTACCTCTTATTGGCACTGTTTATATATGCGCTGACGCCTTATAATGTAGTCAGTTTTTCTCTCCTCCTATTTCAGAGGGTATTTTTGTCGAACTTTACCACGATGTCGGTTGTATTTAGCATCGACGGCAAACTGATGCAGTGTCAATGTGTTCCTCTTTAGTTCACCATTTTGGCGTACATGAAGAGATGTTTATTATCGGATTCTGATAGAACTGATGTTGACTTTCGTTACATTTTGTCTCTTCAATAGCAAAAATGAAGCGGACGTTTTCTTAATGTCCCTTAATAATATCTACCCAGCTCTTAAATTTACACAAGAAAAGGAAATTACCATTTCCCTAACCCTTTCCTGATGTTTTGGTTCATAGAATTCGTTCGGGTTTTCTCAAAGTTTATCATAAACTAAGGTTTACTGGTTTGTATATCAGTTGGGATTTATTTTGCCACATAAAACGTAATATAAATTTTATTAAAACTTTTACCCATAGTGCATAAATAGAGGTTTCTTTCCTAAACTTTTTTTTGAAGTAGTGTGGAATGCCAACATCGCCATTATGCTATTATTTCCTCTCCGAGTTATATGGTACGTCCATTTCGGCTGTTACTGCTTTTGAAAATTCTTATGTGATGTGGTTTTAGTTATTTCGTAAAGTTCTTTGTAATTCACTTGGACCAGTCCACAAGATTCAAAAATGGATGATCTTCGCTTATACCTACATTTCAGATATGTAGCAAATCTTTCTATGTTATGTTTAAGTATTTCTATCTTTTAATGTACATTTTAGCTGTTTCTAAATCACAGAAAATAAACTTTAATATGTAATTACAGAGAGATTTCCAATGTCAAATATTATTAACAAAAAATACATAGAAAGAAGTGAATTCTTCTAGATTTGACAATAAGGTCACGAATACCACTTTTTCTTAACAAGTGTGCCATTTTAGCAAATTAAGGAATTTTAATCAATGTAAGATTTGTACATCAGCTGAAGACAAGGAATACTCTGGTGCTGTCTTTGTATATATTTCCTACCATTATTCAAAAACATATTCTATGAGATTTTTTACTAAAATGCAGATGGTATGAGGAGTAAAAGGAGCAGATGCTATATAAATATAACAGTAGTGTTTGACATTAAGAATTTCCGCCAAAAGCCTGATGCAGTATTTCGATGATCTTGGAGACTTATTTACCGAACTTTACTCGATATAAGTTGCATGCAATCTGTTTGAATTTCTCTACATTTGTAAATGTCGCAGGCATTTTCAGCACATCTTTTCAAAATCACGCATCTGAATTCAATAAGAGAGTACGAAGCCGTTGGCTGAATAACATCGTCGGTTGAGTAGCAATGTGCGTTGGCTGCGGGCGCCTTCCCATTGAACGGAACAATTGCTACATATATCCCCGGATTTTTGCAAAACCAAATGATATATATATATATATGTGTGTGTATTATGACGGTCTAAATCGTTTAAATAGATTTGTTTGGTAATATATTTATCTCAGGAATTTTGTTTGAAATTTTTCTCAAACATTTTATGAACTGTTGAAACAGTAATTATTATTTCGCTCTGTTACTAGTTCAGCATAGTTTCTGTTCATTTATTGGATTTTCTTGCTTCTTTTTCGCTTGGTTAGATCTCGTCAGCAGCTCCAGCATATAACAGTCCATCATTTCTTGCCCGTAGCAATGCACCGAATTCAATATCATTTTATCATACTGTTATCAGTGCTTATTATGAAGTTGCGATGACGCGTCCGACGTGTGTAGAGTGTAACTGCCAATTCCCAAATATCACTTCAATACATTTATAGGCTGTGTTTAAGAATTTCAGTGCGCAATTATTGGTAAAATACTATCATCGGCAAATATGTTTATAATTCAATGTCGATAACGTGTGGCGTAACCTCGAATATTTCCTGTGTTCTTTCACATGTGTTTATGTTAACGTAAAAGAAGTTTAACTTACACAATATTATATTAAGCTCCTATAAAATACATTGATTGAGAACTCACAATTACTCCAACGTTCCTTTGGTACAAAGACTTAAAAAATAATATTCCTGGAATCACTATGAGTAGATCATTGTAATCATCTTGTTTTTTTTTTTCTTCTTCTCACGATCACGAATTCCGTATCCCCTTAGTTATGAAGGTGCACCGCATTTCTCACGTCTACGAATCCCGTATGCCTTTAGAGATGCAGGGGCACCGGATTTCTCACGACCTCAAATCACGTATCTGCTTAGAGATGAAGGGGCAACGCATTTCTCACGACCTCAATAATTCGTAAATACGTTTTTAAGTAGGCGCACAAGGGGGTCGTCAGTGATGTTTTGACTTGGTTCATCAGGGAGTTTCGGGTCTTTCAACATCATACTCCCCATCACCAAGTCGACCCAATCAGGGGAGATCAACCCCTGATTCCCCCTTTTGATTGAACACTAACAGCTACTCTGGCCTTTTTAAAGAATAAGAGGAAGAAAGACCACGTGTTCCGCACATCCGATTGGACGTTAGTAACAACCAATCTGCTGCGCGGACTAAGTTTTAAATGGCCCGCGGTTGGGACTGGTTTCTTTTCTTATTTCGGTGGATTGCAGTTTCGATGGTTAACTGAGGAGGTAATCTTAATATTCCTAAATCTTACCCTATTTCCTTGAGTATTTTAAGGTTTAATTATTTGCGGTTTTCATTTTGTACTTTTTCCCTTTGACGGGGATACTTGAACTCAACGCTATTATCACATTTTATCGTTAGCCTGTTTCTTAATACAAAAGAGGGAAATGTTCGTATAAATAAAGATAAAATAAATTAGACAAATGTCTTACGTTCGAATAAAAAAATATATTTTAAATTATATTTATATATATGTATCGCTAAAAACCGATGACAAACTGATAAAGTAAAAATGATATATATACAAACGATATATGGTAATGATCAAGAAGAAAAACACTATAAATACACTATATACGCGTTATGATTCCGATTTAAAATATACAAAAATGTGAAATGTTCGTCTAAAATAAAATTAAATAAATAAATTAGACAAAAGGTCCGACGTTCGAATAAGGCCTTACGTTCGACTAAAAATTAAATAAATAAATAGGCAAAAAGTCTTACGTTCGAATAAATAAATAAATAAATAAAAACATAGATGAAAGGTCTTACGTTCGAATAAAAATTAAATAAATAAATAGACAAAGTCTTACGTTCGAATAAAATAAATAAACAAATAAATAAATAAAAAATAGACGAAAGACCTTACGTTCGAATAAAAGAAAAAAAGTCTTGCGTTCGAAAAAAAAAAAAGTTATGAAAATAATGGACAAAAAGTCTTACGAGATTTGTCGCGCCGGAACCGCTAAAAAAGGTAAATAGTAACATAAAAGGTACCGCGTATAATACGGGTTTGACATAAAAACATATTTACAAATAATACAATTTACAAATTGACGAGATATATTCTTTGGCTGTACTTGTCAAATAACGTATCCGCTTAGAGATGAAGGGGCACCGCATTTCGCACAACCACGAATCCCGTATACAATTTTAATCGCTGGGGTACTGCATCTATTACCGCCATAACAGTAAATGTGTTTCAAGAGAAGAGAACTTGACGGAGCCCAGCCCTCTCCACACTAGAGTGAATTCCGCGTTGTTTCCCTTATCTTAGATTGGTTGCCAACATCGGCTGTTAGCACATAAGTAAATGCAATGAACCT
>OZ010582.1:5534135-5554135 GCA_963932145.1 Acanthosepion lycidas
ATCTATTTCTATATATTTCTTTTCGCATTTACTAGGTACTTGTGCATGATTTTATAAAATTATCTGTTTATAAATTAATAGATGCATAGTGTTAAATTATATTTCATTGGTATTACACAAATTTACATATGTATTTATATACCATTTACACGTTGCCAGATGAAGAATGTTTGTTTTATATTCATACATGTTCAATTCATTTATTTTCTAATGCAATGAATTTATAACATGGAATTCTTTTACTTATTTCAATATTCATTGAAAAGTACACTAATATAAATGATTCTGCAGAACTGGAATCTATATTGTCTGAATAAGAATTTAAATTTTGTCATAATCTGGGACCAGTACGCAGTAATTTATTCAGGTTGCTTATAAGGAAAACGGTTATTAAAATGAAGTGCAGGAAAGATTCCATTACAATTTCGATGCAATGCTGAAATATTACTAACAGGAAAATTTTAATTTATGTCAGCACGGGAAACTAGCTTCAATAATTCAAAAGATCATAGGATTATTATGATATTTCGTTTCCTCCTCTCTTGATTTAATTTCAGGTGTTAACATCTTGCATCGATGAAGCACAATGTTTTGTTTATAAATTATTTACTGTTCTACTCTTGACGCCTCTGGTGTATCATTGCCTGGCTTTTCACTTAGAAGTGAATCTATAGTCACAATGGATAGTCACAAAGCGTGTGGACTTGACAGTATCAATGAAATAATTTTTAAGAAATGTCCTTCTGAACTGATTCATATTCGCTCTGAAATCTACAATAAATGCCTTGCTGCTTCTTACTTTCCTGCTTGTTAGAAATGTTGTTTTCCCTCCCATATCATGTTTTCTATTTCTCATATTCTCCCCAACTATTAAACATATTTATTGATTTACTTCATAATTAAAAAAGGAAAAATTTTCTGGGGGAATTAACAAGCCTCAAGAATAAAGAATATGAACACCCCCCCATTAATAAAGGTAATATTATGATTTTTATTTTCTGTACTATATTTTTTTTATATTCTTTCAGAGAAGGAACTATAATTGGAATAACAAATGCTGTATGTCAAAAAAACTGCCTAATTTTGCCAACAATTTGTGACAAAATGTTTATCACATATGTGTGCATTTGATTTTCAGGGATGTTTTTGCCATATCACTCAGCAAAATTAAATTCATGGTGAAAATGTGAAGCAAATATTTGTCTATAATACGTAATATAAACAAATATATTACATTTCGAATAATTATTTATAGGTAGCGTGATTTCTACAAGTAATAAAATGAATAGCTATATTCTAAAATTAGATTACTACTAACTGGTAAACATGATGAAGGGAAATAATTCGTAAGTCACTAACGGATAATCACCTGCTGGTAAGTTGTATCTTTACAGGCTATCCCATTCCAGTGACTGTCTGTGACTAAGCTATGCACTGTTTTACATTAAACACCTGCGCTAAATAGATTTTAAGTATGTTGATCTTGTATACAATTCTTAAGGTAGGTGTTTCCTGATTGTCTGTTACCTTGCTACCTCATTAAACTAAGTAGAATATTTACGTCTGGTCTGTTAATTAATAATTGTTAACATGTTAGTCACACAATCGTTTTTCTTTTATTTCTAGGGAGTTTGACTAGGATTATTGTCTGAAAACCATGTCCCATGCTCATATCAGCACTCCACACTCACTGAACTGAAATGTTTGTAGTTCTAATATTGCAAGAATAACAACATTATGACTGACGTTTTGCCTCGACAACAAAAGACTTTCGTGCTCTCCCTAAAATGTCTAATTATTTATCATCATCAAACACCCACTTAGGCCATCGTGATTATCTGGAAATTCATATAAGTATAAATATTTAATGATTCATAAAAATAATTTTATTAGCGACTACTGGACAATTTCCGAAAAGATCAAGTGTAAACTTCAAACATCTAAGATACACTTCTAGAGACGCAAGTGGATAATACATTGAATGGAACATCTAAGGAACATGCAAGATTTAAACAGAGGTAAAACAAAACTATAGACGCATCGAAAACTTACATCTGGAATTTATAGGACACAACGAGGTAAGATTAGCTTATGTGAATAGATGCTACATCAAGGAATAGGTGTACTAAAAATTAAGATTAAAAAAAAAATTCTACGAGATAAAAAGGTTAGGAAGTTATGGAGAACCGTGATCATCCACGTTCTGAAAAACACAGCATATAGATAATGAAGATTAATTCCTCTAATAGATCGTGTAGCTAACTCACTGTACACAAGTTCGCGTCCTACATCCGCGTCCAGCGTAAGACAATAAACTACGTCCAACAGCAAGGTCTCTGATCAAAAGGCTTTGAGGAGCGTGGAACCACCTCTTAATTGATGGTGTTCCCAGGTCCATCCTGACCAGGGGAGGTAGCACCTGTTATGGTCTCAGCTATGGCAAATAGTTAACCACGAAACTGAGATAAAAATCATTATAAAAGTATAAAAATATGTTTTAATACCAGAAATACATTGTAAAAAATTATTACGAGAAATAAATTTTTGATGAAAAATAATATTACCAGCCATACGTTTTTGAAAAAATAATATTACCAGCTATGGGTTTTTGATAAAATAATATTATCAGCTATACGTTTTCGAAAAAAATAATATTACCAGCTGTACATATTTGAGGAAAAATATTAAGAGAAATAGATTTTTGACAAAACAAAAATATCTTCAAGAAAAAAAAAAGTTGTCTGCATTGAATGACCGATTGAGGTTGATATGCCGTAAAACAAATCAAACCAAACCAAAGATGCACAAAAGTTCTTTCATACACATTACATTGACCACTGAATAACACCATACGTTATATTTGAACTTTATCGAAAATGCATAAGTGAATATTTAAAAGAAGGAAATGTATTCCAAGAAATATCAAGAATATTAATGCAAAATAATTTAACAGATCAATTCGCAGAAAATCGTTATATTTGGAAAGTTAAATAACATGTTATGATGTATTTCCATTCATTTCAGTTCCATTCGACCTGCAGCAATAATATCCTTCAGGTTTGTTGCTTGTTTTGTCTTTGCACTAAAAAATAAAACACATTTTAAATGAATTTCCCTTTTATTTAGTATTCACCCATGAGCATATTCATAAAAAATGGGACATAAAACACCATAAATATATCCATGAACTAATAGCAAGAATACGCTTTATTTCAATATTCATTTTATCTATTGGTTAATCGTAAAATCTTTCCAAATTCAATTAATGATCATTCCTTTTAAAAGATCATCAGACCTACAAACAGAAAAAAAGAATTTTGAATTTACAGGTCTGATGATTTGGATCCTGATTACGATTCCAATACAATAAATTATAACCATAGAATATTAGTATTTGAGCCTTTCATATCATATATATATATATATATATATACTTAATTTAGTGTGCGTGTGTCTGTCACAGATAATGAAATCTCATTGCACTCGTTAACCTGGCGCTGTTCATCACTACCGCTATTGCATTTTTAAATACCACACTATATACTTATAATTCTTTTTTAGGAACGATATCACGTTTTATTATTTGGGACGTAATTATACCGTGAAAGACTCCGAAAATAACGTTCAAATACAGGAGCTTTCCCGTTTTGTCATATCAATTACAACCTTTATGTGCCTTATACAAGATGCCATGGATAAATTACCTTCTATTTTACACAAAAATAAAAATAACGCTAAAATCTCATGATTTTAACAGATACACTTACCAAAATTATACAAAATATAACTTGAAATACGAAAGAATAATTTTATTCAATAAAATTGTATTGGCTCATCCAATGAAAATAGCAAGCAATACAGCATGCCATTTCCGAATTTCTAGCGGAATGAATCGCGTCATGGTGCTCAGATTCTCTCAGACGGTGCCCAGCTGACCGAGTATATTGAGCATTAGGCAAAAAGAAAAAAAAAAGAAACAAAACGAATGCGCGAAATCAAAAATAAAAAATGGCGAGAGTTTACACATCGCTGTATATAGATTTGTATGCAATATCTTACACTTACTCTATCTCTCTCTATCTCACACAAACACACACATGTCCTCATACACATGCATATATACACAAATACATACATGCATACACACACACACATATATATATGTGTGTGTGTATATATATATATATATATATATATATATATATATATACACATACTCACACATATGTATGTTTTATTTGCGGTAATGATATTAATATCATTTAACAAACATCTAACATTCAAGCTAAAAATTCCTAACAGAAGCCCTCACCATGACCATGAGTATGTGCTGAGTATGAAATATAAATTTTCTCATTTGTTTTTCGCGTGAGCTTCACAGACTAAAATTTTTTTGTCATTGACTTTTATATATAATTTTGTTAAGAGCTATATTGTGCAAATCGATTATATCTTATCAAAATCTTTCTATTTTCCTTATATAAGTACAGTATTTTGTGTATGCCACATTCATTTGCTGGGAATTAAGGAAATGATGTACATTGTCGGTTTTCAATAAAATATTATGTTGATGCCAAAATAATGACGTAATGATGTCGTTTTTTGACGTATTTTTTAACGTCAAAAACGACATTATTACGTCATTATTTTTGCACCAACCTAATATATATTTACCTTAATGATTACCTATTTTGGGCGATTCCCATTCCTATCACGGATATAATGATTCAAGATTACTTTTCAATTCTCTTCAAATTTAATATTCGTTGTCGATATTGAAGTTCATGAAGTGATAGGTAACAATTTCTTTAATTCTTTCTTGAATCATAGATTCACTTTAAGTTTCAAAATTTACAACCATATCAGTGTAGACACACAGAGTTCTGTGAGGGCAGATATCACTGGCCATGTTAAGTTTCTTCGTGTGAATGTCTTCTGTAATATTTTTTTTTAATTAATTATTCCTGAAAAAAATTCACATACAGTTTATTTACATTTTTATCTTCGGAAAAATACCATTATTAATATTTATCTACAGCCATGAATTGACGACGCACATAGTTACTCACAACGGTAAACGTACTTTTGATAAATGAAAATAATATTCATTACTACCTAATATTTATGGAGGATCAAAAGAGAATAACCAAGAAAAGAATATAATTTCGAATTTCATAAGAGAGAAATCGCTTTCTCTAAAACATTTTCAATTAATTATCCTGTTAGAACTAAAATTAAAATTTTCATAGTAAATATATATTATTTCATTCCGAAGAAAATAAAAAACTGTTTTATGAAAAAACGGTATTTTCTAGTTGATTTGAAAATCAAACAATTTCAGAGCAACGCTCAATTTGAGAGTGAAACCTGACACAGGGTGACCATCATACACTCATTGGATGTGACCAAATAATACTTATATTCAACATATCCCCACTTGCATTCAATAGACTTCTTCTATCGGTGTTGAGGTTCTTTGATCTAATTGATGAAGATTTGATCCGTTTGTTCAAAAAAAGTGAATAACAGCAGATATGATGTCATAATGATTTCGAACTGTTTTTAACCATATTGGGGCACACATGATGAGATTGGGAAAATCTGGAAAATAAGAGTGATCAACAATTTCTAATACACAGTCACTCACAGCTGTAATTATAACTATTGAACTGTATGCTAGAGTATTGTTCTGATGAAGCAAACTTTTCATCAGTTCTGCTGGGCATTTTGTTTTGATAGCCTTTCTTAACTGGCTCAGGACTTAGTATTTGGCAATGTACTCTTCTTTGATGGTGTTGCCCTATTGAAGTTAGTTAATAGACGCAATGCCTTTGCATTTATAAAAACTGAGACCATTACTTTTAGTTGAAACCAACTCGACCTTCTTTTGAGCTGGTAACAAGTAATGTTTCCCCTCTGTGGATCTCGGTTTAGGAAAAGTTCCTGGAAACCATTCAACAATATCATATTATCCCGAAGGCTATTTAATTCATAGCCTGTCATTCATCACCATGTGGTGAATATGGTCAACTTTTTGATCGGTACTGGCAATTGCAGGTCATCCAGACCTTGCGTCATCTCCAAGACTCCTTTAGAAAATTCAACTTCCATTTTTGAACCGTTCATAAAGTTGAAGTGTTATCCAATAAAGTAATAACCATGAATCTGCATTTAGAACATAAACTCATTTTCTACGGTAACTGGTAACATCACAATGCAAAATATTTTTTTTTTCATTTTTAAGGCAAGTTGTTACTAGTTGCTTTTGAAGTATTCTTTCAACGGTCAGTTTATCTGGAATGAAATAATGGAGTTATTTATGAGAAAAAATGTAGGTAATGCATGCAAGAAATCCCTTCTCAAGCATCCTATATTTTCAATCGATTAACATTTCAGCCACTTACCTAAGTTTTAAAACGCATGATTTTAGATGCTAATATTGTTTCTCTCATGGAAGATCATATAAAATCTCCGTGATATAGAAATAATATATATATATATCATTTGGTTTCTTTTTGATTCTAGCAATTATGAAGAATGTATTTCAATTTTAAGAATTTTAGAATTTCGAAAACTGTTTATTTTGGCCACATGGGAAGCTCTATGAAAACATTCATGACATATAGAAGATTCTATGGGGATATAATAGACATATAGGAGACTCTATGAGGAGATTCTAGACATATAGGAGGCTCTATGAGGAGATTCTAGACATATAGGAAACTCTCTGAGGAAATTCTAGACATATAGGAGATTCTATGAGGAGATTCTAGACATATAAGAGACTCTATGAAGCGATTCTAAGACATATAGGAGACTCTATGAGGAGTTTCTAGACATACAGGTGATTCTATGAAGAGATTCTAGACGTAGAGGAGATTCTATGATGTACCCCAAATGAGAAAAATTGTATCCTTGGTATTTCCGTGTAACTCACATTATCGAGTTGTGTCAGACTATATATAGATTATTTTCTATGTAAAAAAAAAATTATATGCATTAGTACAGACATTTATTCTGACTTTGAATTCCGACCATTTTATCGACGTTCATACTCATGTTTAGTTTGTTCTACAGAGATAATTATGAAATTAAATGAATCAAAATTATTCCTGACAAGAGTAAGGCCTAATATACATGTTTCTAGAGATATCCGATACAGTTATGTGGAACTTTTACTTAAATTTTAATAGATGTAATTTAAACCAAAAAATGGTTTATTTATAATAGACAATTCAAAACGAACCACGCTTTCCCAATTAAAATGTGTAAGTTGATATATCTAAATATTTAGCCTATATTAGTTGGATTAAATGCACAAACATAAACAAGGTCATCTGAAAAATGATACTGTTTATCAGGATACGAGTATTAGTGATGAAATAGACTTGAAGCCAACAAAGAAATGCTGGCTACTCCCATCTGTTAATATCTCCCTGTATTTCCATGTGGATTTCTTTCCATGCCTAAAGCAAAGTGAGTTACTTGGCTCTGCCCTCTCGCTTATTAAATCTAAATTGACAATACAACGTGATGCACCTAGTATGAATAGCGTTCGCTCTGAATATAAAAATAAAACATTACAAAATCATTTTCTGTGAGTTCTTACAGCAAACCTATATATTAGGTTGGTGCAAAAATAATGACGTAATAATGTCGTTTTTTGACGTTAAAAATACGTCAAAAACGACATTATTACGTCATTATTTTGCACCAACCTAATATTTTCTGAGGAGAAAAATATAAGATTTTTTCGCGAGATCCCTCTGGGAATTTTCATTATTTCATATGAATTTGTTTTTCCCCTTGACAAGATTCCACGTCTTTCACAAGTACACTCAAGACGAACATTCCAAATATTTTCCTTCTGGTGAATATAGCCCATGTTTCCATCTTTTCTAATTGTTATCATGTTTTCACCTTACAATACCTGGGTCTCTATTCTTGCGCTGTGGTCACTTCATTAGCTTAGGTGTATTCTATCAAATTCATAATCACCAATGTCTTTCTAGTAGTCCCAATCCAATCAACCTTACTGTTTTTACATTTGTTGACAAATAACATATCGTTCTGATGTCGTATTTTATTTTTATTTGCATTTGAAACATTCAATTTTTAAATAGTGTAGTAATTATTGATTGTATGTACATACTTTATATTTACACATATATTATTTCATGTACAAACGTTACAAATGCAATTCATGCACCTCCACATAACGTGCTCACACACATAAACACACATATATATATATATATATATGTATAAGTGAATAAAAGAAAACATTGAAAAAAAATTTTGACATGATCTCCATTGCATTAACCGGGTATTGAACTCACACTCTTTGGGTCCTGTCACTGGATCTAACTAACGCCTTTATCCACTGTGTCATGTGTCCTTAATGATACATGGCACAGTGGATAAAGGCTTTGGAGAGGGGAATTAACAGGAGATAACTGACAATTGTAATCCATTAAACATGGCAGGTGGAACTAGAACAGACTACCCCAGTGAGCGAAATAAAGGGTCCAGTTCGATATTCCAACCAACTGAAGAAGGCCGGTGCGTACAACGGACGAGACATTGTAATAAATATAGCGAAAAAGATAAGGCCAATACTCTGGATAATGTAAATAGTGTACATAATACATCATCTCAGAAATATAGACAGAAACGTAAGATATATTTACAATCGTCATCATAACAGAATAAACTCGTCGAATCTTATGGCTGAAGATTACGGGTTGCTTACTAATAGAAACTAGAAATATATGGGATATTTATGGATATTGAAATGAATTTTCTTCTTGATAGCTTGATTAAGCGTACACATTACATGAAATTGATAAAAGTCTTAATAAAGCTTGTAATTAAAATGAGAAGGGCAGAGCAAAATAAAGGAAGAAACAACTAATATAATACAAAGCAAATAAAATAATATATAACGTTAAGCAATTATATATCTGTAAAACAGCAAGTGTTTTCATACAAAAACAAAGCGTCCTGGATATGATGTTAAACTACATCTGGCAGCAAGACTTCAGATTGGGAGATTGGAGGTTTTAAAGAGCATGGACCCACCTCTAAATTGCTGTTGTTCCGCAGTTCATCCTGATCCAGGCCGTAACATCTGTTAGAATCCCAACAAGGAACAAAGAGTTTACCCCAAACTGGGGTCAAAACACTATAAGAGTATGAAAACAGATTTTTATAATAAAATACAAGCGATACATTTTTTGAAAAAAATATCAACAATAGTTTTGACTCTAGACAAAATCCTCCTTACAAACACACGCCAATGATATTAATACGAACCTATCCTAAAAATGTTGTCGGCATTAAATAACCCAATGAGGTGTTGATATACCGTAAAATAAAATAAACCAAACCAGACTCTACAAAAACGCTTTAAGAAAATACTCCAAAGAAAACTGATCTACAAATGGATTTCTTACAAAGAATATATATTCTATTAATACGAAACTATCCTAAACATCTTACCTGCCTTAAATAACCCATTGAGGTTGACATACGATAAAACAAAATAAAAACAACCAAACCAAGAACGAAATACAGTTATGTGGTTATAGAGTTCTGATTTTAAGGAAAGCAAAAAATATATGGGAATAAGTTCGAGAATTTTCCTTTTTTTTATTGGCTGTGAAGTAATCCCAGCATTCATCCTTAGAACCTTTCTATAAATTTTGGCGGGAAATATTTTCAGCCATTATTGTCTGTCGTAAGGAGCAATATATATACACGCGTCAATGCATTCTAATAACTGCATTACATATTCTTTGAAAGAGACAGATGTCCTAAAAGACCTACATGAATTATGTAAGTTATGCATATTTCAATGATTATTCAATGAATTTAATCTTTGAAAAATGTTTGTTTGAAACCAATTCTGATTTATTTTATCAAACGCAAAGAAAACACAATTTATATTCAAGTGAAAGATATCGCATTCATTCATGCATATGTTTTTATTATCAAATGTCTTCTGCCCAAACTTTGGGAATTATATAATATTATAATATATATGAAATTATTGATATTATAATAAATACGTCTAAAATATGTTTGAAACAGGAAAAAGAATTGAAAAAAAACAAAAAAAAAAACAACTTATATTCAAGGGTGAAGCAATAATTATAACAATCCCCTTGGTTGGATAGTGCATTACTATGCAAATAAATAGTATATAAAAAATAAATAAATAACAACTTGCAAATATGTTGCTAGAGTCCTTCGGTACTTCTGATGTATTATTATTATTATTATTATTAGTAGTAGTAGTAGTAGTAGTAGTAATATTTGAAATTGGAGAAAGTCAGATGTTGCCTCATTATCCACATCTTGACTACATTTGAATATTTGCCTTTTCAACCATTGTCAAAGCCAGTGAAGAATAATAAATAACACTGTAATTACGATAAATGATTCGTTTTCTTCTTGTTTGTGCAACTTTTCTTATGCCATTGAGAAAAAGAAGGAATTTGAGAACGAATAAAAAAAAATAGACAAAATCAAATTTAGTCAGAATAAGAGCACAAAAAATACCAAAGTTAATGAGGCAAAATGTGAATGTGTTTTCTTTTTCGTGTGTCTGTGTGATTCGGAGATAAATAATGAAAGACGGGTTGGATGAAAAGTTAATATTTGCTTGAGGAAGATGAGTGGATATTCAGTCAAAGTGCTGCTTATGTCTACAATGGTGTAAATTATATTTCAGCTAATATTCCTAGGAATCTACCAGACTGTCTATGTATCAACAGAATTAAGATATTTATAATTTATAATGTTATATATAATCAAGAATATATAATCGATATATTTTATCCGACAGGATTGCCAGAAGGTTTGTATTATTCTAATCATGTTACGTTTAGAAATGCGTAAGAATTCTTGTTCGCCAACATATATATTGCCATATATTTAATTTGACATTCGCAAGATCTCTCTCACATACACCTTCACGTTCACGCATATATATATATATATATATATATATATATATATATATATATATATAGGTAGATCAAATACTAATCAAAATGCTTCAGTGATGCAGGATTTTCATTTCACTCGAAATCTCTGGCCCATAAACATAATAAACACTGATTGCAAAATTTAAAAAAATAGGTCATTTTCTTCAAGTGCGATGTATTCATTGCGACAAGATTGGAAGTCAAACATTTTTTTGTATATTGTATTGTATATTTATAGACAAAAGAAGATAAAATTGCCCATAACTATGCTTAGTTTTGGTTGAAAATGTATACCGATTTGAATATATATAAGGAATACAAGGCAATTTAGGCAAAACATTATAGTAAATCATCGAGTCTAGAAAAAGCCTCACACGCATTCAGAAAGTACTGGACGGCCATTTTGTTTTATTTTGGGGACTCTTCAGCAGCGTACACCCACTACTGAGATTTGAACCCGTACCGGTTCGATACACCGCATGCGTCAAACCAACTGTACTAACGGACCCCGGTGACGAAGGTGAAATTGAATAGACTTTATATAGCGTCACTACTCCCCAATTCTGCGGTGATGCTCATATTCATAACCCCACGGATTGTGCCCCAAGAACCACGACTTTCCTTTCCTCTGAATCGGTCCATCGCAGAGAATTAGCTGAGTCATGCAAAAATATAAAAGTAATAGAATTTTGGAGATATAGGCAAATAATTATAGTAATTCATCAAGTCTAGAAGAATTTTTGGAACTCATCAGCATTGCGCATCCACTACCTAGAATTGAATGATGAGTTCCAAAAATAGGATGAAACGGCTATACAATGATTTCTGCATTCTGTTGAGGACTATTCGAGACCTGATGACTGACTTTAATATATATATATATATATATATATATATATATATATATATATATATATATATATATATATATAGTCTGAGGGCAAATTGTCGCCATATTATTTATTTTTAATTTCGCTCATGAGTTTCTTTTTTGTTTTTTTGACTGCACATTATACTAGGGTCAATGGGCACTGGCTGTGAGAAAAAAGAGGACCATGGCACGAATACCAACTCCAGAAACTTGGATACGGCATGTTGTACTGCTTGGAATTTGTGCCGCGAGCTACACTACGAACAGTGCATAGATTCGAAAATTGTTGGGTTTGTTTAATGGCAATTACGAATGTCCTGCAGTTCAGGAAATTCACTCTGATCGTTCTGATAAGAAAATAACTCTCGAATTTGTTGGCGACGTACTCAGACTCATCATGAAGACCTACAGTGAAGTGCGTTGTCTCTGAGGAGACTCTATATCTAGCAATAGGACTGTACACTATTCGATACAAGCAGGAGAACCCATTTACGGTTGTCAAGGAAATTCTGCGTCAGCATCACCCCTTACATCTGACCTTACTACCTCCCCAAACTGCGACACACTTGATTATCAGATGATCTAGAGATGAACTAAACTCCTTGTAGCACCAAATATAAATATAAATATAAATATAAAGGCAAGGATTTTGGAAACATTGAACTAATTAAACAAAGCGACTGTCATGAAGAATTTCAGACGCTTCCGAAGTACACTGTGGTTGAAGCCAATGGCGATTACATTGAAGAAAGTTACTCTTTATTATGTCAAGGTATATTGGTGTATTTTTGGTAAATATATCCGTTTCAATGAGATGTCAGCGGTATTCTAATATTTCGTATTTAAACAGAAATTTATCCATCGCGCTTTGCATAAAAATTCACTCAGACATACATATATACACGTATATACCTGTAGTATGGTTCAGATTCGTGGACCCCCATATAGGTCACATATCGTGGATGTCTTCCACGAAATTTGTCTCCGCGCAAATGTGGCTATACATTTGCCGATAGGCTGTCCAATACAAATCTCACAAAATTAAACATTGGTGTAACTGAGACCTTCACCGTACAGTCACATCACTCTGCTGGTCACGTCACAAGTATGCATGTATAATCATTTTAACAAAAGAATGTTGAAGGACCGTGGCCCAGGTTATAAATACAAACTAAAGAGGAACCTTTCAGCTTTCAATGTGCCTCATACAAACATCGAATGAATTGTTCTGGATATAAATAACTGGAGATGCCTGTGACAGTTTTATAGAAGAAATATTGAAATCAGTCATATTTACCCACAACGAGACAAAAGACAACTGTGAAAAGCATCAGCATTTTTCCTGTTAGTATGTCTCGATATCCTTGCTGTTACACATGTGGACATTTATGCAGGTTACTTTCGGGAGTGAAGTGTCACATACGACACAAACATAGAAAAATGAGGTTGTCGGAGCCTCATACGCCGAATTCGACAGAAGAGTCCATCATATATATATGTGTGCGTGTGTGTGTGTATAGTGGATTCTCCCGTCGTATTCGACGTCTGAGGTCAAGCAGCTCAGGATACCAGCAACCAGCACAAATGATTTGATTATATTAGTAAAGGCTTTGTGCAGAACCACCCACACTTTTTGAAGACCCGAAAACATGGACGTGGCGCACTACATGACACAAGGTCAGCAAACAATACTCCGCACGTTTTGAATTCGGAGTTGTCTTTCTCCTAGACCAGTTGCTATCCAAGGATACAGAACCCAGTCGGTCCTACTGGATAGAGAAAAAGAGGATTAGTGCCTTTCCCAAGGGTATTAGCACGTAAGTTAATGTAATAGGTTCTACTGGAATTCGAACTCCTCTCTCTGATACTTCAGTATAATGGTTTGTTGCTTGGATTGAAGAATCGGAATGCTGAGTCAGATTTCAAGTGGAGCTACATTCACTTACTTGATAATAGCCTTGCAAAAGGTATGAATAGATCTCTTCTCCCACTCACGAGCTATGGGTAAATAAAAGGGGAGACTGGGTATCAATCGGTCTAGGAGAAGGACAAATTCCTAATGTATAGCCAGTTTGATAATGGACAAAGGATTGTTGTACTGTGGCCCAGGTACAAAGATAATCTAAAGAATAACCTCTAAGCTGTCAGTGAGCATTATACTAACTTTGAGCGAATTGTCCTAGATAGAAATAATATGTTGATATTTGTACCAGTGTTGTATAAGGAATTTTGAAATCAGTTGTATTGACCGGCTAAGAGACGAAAGACACAGGCGGATGTGGACTTTTATGCAGGTCAACGGGAGATTCCAGTTTGTGTGTGTGTGATATTTTTGCTGGTTGAATTTACTATTATACAGTGGCACAAGTTTTAGCGGAAAACAAATTTACCTCGTATTTCATTTTTATGAAAATTGTGGGCATTTTTAGTTACGACATCAAGAATAAACTTGACATATCCAGCCGGCTTTGCAATAGATATAAATTAATATTCAGTTCTCAGGATATGTTATTTATACGTCTGTTTAACCAACGTATGGCGCATCAGAAAAAAAAATCACATCTATGCATCATCATCCTTTTCATCGTCCTCGTCATTGTCGTCGTGCCGACTGCATGGGACCTTTTTATTCTCTACTCGTGATGATTCTACACCGCGAGATATATATCTTCATTTTGCTAAATGTATGCCCGCAGTAGCCGAATATGGTTTCATAACTAGATCGGGGTGTCTCCGATAAATTCCTCCAACACATTTCCAGGACCACCCTACAAATCTCACCCAGATGATTTGTGAAATGGAATGTAGATCACCATAGAGCTGAATAATTCTAAGGACACTGTCTGCAAGAAGTTCTAATTCAACACTTCCTTGAACATGCCCCATCTAGCTTCTTATGAAATCAATTTTATCAATATTCGTGCTGTACTATGAAAGAGCATGACTGATGTGGTTATGGGTTGGAATAATACTCGTTTTATTTTATCCGGTATTGATAATTTCCAGACATTTCTATGATAGTTTAGCGTTTACCACCATCCCCCACCGAGCAAGTTAGGAACATACATTTAACACTGACAAATGCCTAGACTTGTGACGTAGGCCAATAGCATCTTTAATCTATGCCCTGTAAATCCTACATATCTCAGGATTATTTTCTCATTTTGAAACAATCTTCAGTGACTTTAGAGATCATCATCAGAATTTTCAAACCGTTACTTATCAATGTCGATTATACGTTTTGGAAAGCAGCTTGTCATATTTTGGCATATCGAGACAGTATTAGGAAGTAATACGAAGTTTAACCAAAAGATTTTATAGAATACGGGAAAAGGGCGCAGCCGATTCATGGCAAATCGATGAATATTTTCTCACCGTACCGTAGATTCACTTAATACCCTGATTGTAGCCTTAATAATTTCCCAATTTGATTTCACATTAGAGATCTTGAGCTCAAAATAATTGCATGTTTACTTTTTTTAAATCATTTCAAAACGCGGTTCATATTCAACGCAATTCCCAGAACAAGATGAATTACTTCTAAAATTTCCTGTTTATAATGTAACATAGAGAGTAATTCAATTGACACTAAAAAGATAAGCAGATGGCAGATTTAAGCTTCTATACATATGATAGATATTTTGGAGTGTAAGCACTAAATCATTTCTGACTCAGCTCTCGAAATCGAAACAGACCACGAGGGACGGGGTTAAGCGCAAAAAATATCACAGCTACCAAGAAGCCCCAGACACTGATATTTATTCATCGATTCACAGTCTTAATGAATTGTTTAGTACATTGGTATGAGAACAAGAATTCTTTTATAGTTTTCTTTTCGGGTATGAGTAATTTCGTTAAAGTTAATCTTCGGTATCTCCTTTCAGCTGTATATATCTGTTTGGCAAGAAAAGCTCATTCAGTTACCTATTGTCCTCCGACTATTTTCGCAGTTTGGCTGCAAAGTAAAAAAAAAAAAAATCAGTACTAGAAATAATAATTACTTGACGTCGACGAAAAATCAATGCTAATAGTGACAGATAGAGAGACACATGAGGTAATTGTATAATCTTGATTATTCACTCATTCAATGTCGACTATTATGTGGCGAGAAACACAACTAATTATTTTGAAAACAATTATGACTAGTTACTGTTAGGATTAACAATCGGGACAATTTGCAAATGGTTCGAACATAGTCAAGATATTAACTCTAAATTTTTATTAAAGACTAGTCATTTTAATTATGAAATTAGTATATTATTGCCACTGAAACAAAATATCACTAATTTCACACGATAATGTATTACGCTAAATCCAATTTTAAAGATGACAACGCCTGTCATACCGGATTTTGTTATGGACATTATTATTATTATTATTATTATTATTATTATTATTATTATTATATAAAAGAAGATACTGAAGTCAACAGCGCAATCACTAGGCCGTTTTTACGTATTCTCTATCCCTGATATTGAGCTTTACCCAATAATATAGCATACCTTAAAACTATATTTTTGTCATATATATTCATATAATAGCATAAACGCCGCCATATCTGGTGGTATTTAATTTAGCTCCTGCGGAGGGATATTGATTGGACCTTCCCAAAATGACACTTCGGAGATTGAGTACCCTATTAAATTTTTATCAATCTTGAACAATATTTTCTAACAACAGTTTTCCTGAAAGAATTGACATAATTTGTCTATATGGAATTTATTGCATAGCTGCATGTTAAACAGCATTTTTGATCAGCACAAATAAATTGTTTCCGCTCCCAACTCTTTAAAAACCAACATAGGGCTGGGCGTGAGAAAAGTAGGGTTCCCTCAGATGAGACTTGGGACTTATGATATTGCATAGCTCACTCTCAATGGAAACTGAAGTCTTTTGAACTGACAATGTAGATCTGTTGGAATTAAGGGACTTTTGGAATAATATATATATATATATATATATATATATATATATATATATATATATATATATATATCCTCCTTTCCTGGACCTGTAAGTATCTCTGCTTCCAAGAGATGAGGAAGCATTTTCTTAACAACCTTTTTTATATTACAAAGCTTTGGAGGGTACAGATTTCTCAATAGAATAAATTGCGCGTTTTCCTTTATTACTCCCAGCTTGTGTGATAGATTTCCAGGGGGGACTTTACTGGATAATTCACTGTCTGCTCTTGTTCAAACACAGTGTCAATGGAAAAGAACTTCATACTTTATTTTGAAATTTCTTCGTGAATTTTCCAGTTGATTCTATCCAAGTTTTATTATTGTGAGCTAATATGGCCCTTTCACAAAATTTCAAAACATGAAATTGTGTTCAACACTTTGGTACTTGAGAATAAAACTCCACAACAATATTTGTCCATTTTGATTGTTCCATTGCCAAGCTGCAAGAGCAAAACAGTAAATCTTCCTGCTGCAAAGGTCACCCGTCATTCTAACACTCATGATTGTTTTCAGGTTGCATCTTTGAACATGTCTTTCAGGCAAGAATTGATTTCGTCAGCTGAAATTCCTGTTGCTGTGATTGGTACTATTTGTATAAACCACCAGATAGAAGCACAGTGATAACTCCCATGTACATTCTGTCTAATGTCTTTGAGTGTTTTGTCCAGGGCCTCAAATGCACCCTTCTGTGTCAAGGTACATTCATCTCTTGTCTCTTCCACTAGCTTAGCTATGTTACTTACTCTTACGATTGTGTAAATAGGGTTTAATTCGAGTTCAAATTTATGAAAATTTGAAAGTGGTATACACCCTCTAGGCAAGAGGATAGCTGCAATCCCAGATGATACTACTTCTATAACTGCTTTTTTTTTATTCTCACTGCAGATAAAAGAATCACGTACAAGATAACATTCCTCCATTATTGCTGCTTATGTCATCAAGGAACTTCTGATACACTTGCTGTTGGTCTTATTTCAACAGGGTCTCATTGTGTTGAACACATTGTCGCATATTTCCATGTTGTCTCCTGTTTCTCGCAGAATGTCTGTTGATTTATCTAATTTCTCACTTTGGATTTTGGCAAAACCAAATTAGCTGAGATATCATTGAGGCAAGTTCATCACTAAATTTGGAAACTGAGGATTCACTTTCAGTCTTGGATGAGTATGTCTGATTTGAAGAAGAGGATTTATTTAAAAGTTAAAGACTTTTATCCTTTTAATTGAAGAAAGAGTGACGAAAATTTTTCGCATTTATTATGAAGAGAGAAAAGATGTTGAAAATTAGGGAGTTGAGTACTTTTTTTAAAAAAGTGTGACACCCAGAGACATTTTAGCATTTATCTCTATCTATAAAAGGCAGGATGTGTACGTGTGTGAACGTGTGTGTGTGTGTACCTGTGTGTGTGTGTGCGTGTGTGTGTGTGTGTGTGTAAGGAATGCACGGCCGCAATTTTCGACGGATTTGCACCAACATTTATATGCACATGCTCAAGTTAGTTGGAAGGCCAAGGCCGAATTTGCATTTTCCCAACTCCCATTGATAGTGGAAACAATCGATGTTTTCATGCATTTACGGCAGTTTTCATGTAGTTTGTGGCCATTTTGTACTGCCCAGAGTGAGAGCATGAATAGGCAGGAAGATTTTATTGGATAGTGTGAGAGCCAACAGCTGAATGACACGAATGTTACATAGCATGCTAGCATCCAAAACAAATCGATAGCTTCATTCATCACAAGTGGGAAAATTTTAAATCTGCATGGCACTTTATTCCAATTGGTTCATTCGCTCGCTTAAACTCAACGTTAATTCTGATTCCGTAGAACTGGGTTGGGTGTGAAAAAGTATTTGTTGTTAACATTCTTTTTCATTCAGTTTTTCCAGTTACGAGTCCTTTTTTAAAGCTGATCGTTTTGTGTTCATTTTTTTTACTTCTTATTTCGTAAGAGATTTAATGTTTAGTATAGAGCTTAGAAAAAATCGCACTGTAAGAAGTAAGACATGTAGCAACATCAGCACGGCAAAGGGCACTCCTTTGAAGGCAAAGAAGGACAAAAATATTTAAAGTCAAGTGATAATGATTGCTGTATGAGTCGTACGATTTTTGAATCAAGCACGGGTAACGCTGGGCCATGCTGCTAGTTATACATATATTTATTACTATACATTATATATATATATATATATATATATATATATATATATATATATATATATATATATATATATATATATGGAGAGAGAGGCAGATATAGTGAAGTATACAATTTATCAAGCGTAAAGTATCGTACAGTAGCCCAGGAGAATATAATTATATCAATTCACTTATATAGCTTAAGTTATTCATATCCGATGAAGGAGAATGTAATTTAGTTTCTGTTATTTACTCCTGTAAACTAAATCTTTCTACATAAATTATTAATTCCAAAGAAACTTCGATATTGTGATATCCAGTATATACAAAACCATTACACCCAATTTTGACAAGATAAATTAAATTGTCCTCTTTGCCACGGTTGCTCCTCTTTTCAGTTTCGATAAATATTCCGTTTCTTTTCTTCCCTCAATTCCCATAATTTTCTCCAGAATCTTGTAGCTTCTTTCACCTTCTGTATATTCTTTTTTCTCAATTTTCCTTTCCATGAAGTATATTTTTTATTATTTCTATCGACTGTTAAATGAAAATTCGAATCAATAGGAATGGATATCTTTCCTTGGGTTCAGTTAAGTATTTGAAAATTGCTATTTTTATTATTACACATTTTACTTTAGATAATAATTAAATTATTTGGTTAAATTGTGTCCATATGGCACTAACTAATCTTTGTAGTATGACTACCCCGCAGTAATCCGATTTAATCTCGTCCTGGGAAAAACATTAAACTACATCCGCGTCCTGGATAAGACGTTAAAGTACATCCGGCAGCAAGGCCTCTGATCAGGAGGTTTTGAGGAGCGTGGAACCACCTCTTAATTGCTGTTGTTCCCAGGTCCACACTGACCTGGGGTGGTAGCACCTGTTAGGGTCCAATCTACGGGCAAATACTTAACTATTGCCAGAAATATTTTTTTGAAAATAATTCTTACCAGCAATACAATTTTGAAGGAAATATATTACCAGAAACAGATTTTTGACAAAACAAAATATTACCAGCAATAAAAACTTTCTCAGTA
>OZ010582.1:5559135-5579135 GCA_963932145.1 Acanthosepion lycidas
TATGGATGGAAAATAATTATTTTATGCCACACATATTCAAAGAATCAACTATAATTTAGTATAAAACAACTGTATAAAAATATATATTTCCTTTTTTGTTTTTTTAATGTATTTTAAATACATTTTATAAAGTGCGTTCCCTTTATTAGTTTAATACACATTTTTAAACAAACTTTTAAAAAATTATTCGTGTGTCAAAAAACAAGTTTAATGAATACAGAGCAGACACATCTTCAGACAACTAAATTTGTATATAAATCATATAAATAATTCCCAAAATTTCCACTAGAACTCTACAAGAATAACTTTTGTACATTGCTATGACAATATTAATCTCGATTGTGTGGTAATTTTGAAGGCAGGTGCAACAGAATGGTGGTAATATATATATATATATATATATATATATATATATATATATATATATATATATGTGTGTGTGCGCGCGCGCGCTGTCAGCTTTGCAAAGATTTTACAATAGTAACCTTTATAATTTTTTAAATGGCGTATACAGAAAAGTTGTTAAGCATTGCTCTCTCTCACTCTCTCTCTCTCTCGATCTCTCTGCTTCTCTCTTTCTCGATATATATATGTGTGCGTGTGTGTGTGCGCACGCTGTCAGCTTTGCAAAGATAAGATTTTACAATAGTAACAATTTATTGCAGTATGACTGTAAATAAAAGCATAAAAAAGTTATTAGACATTCATTGCTCTCTCCGTAGTGGAAGTCATATGGAATCAAAGATTTCTTTATACCAGTTGAAATTTTCTCGTACAAAAAGGTGGGATATGTTTTATAGAAATTAATTATAGCAATGTGTTACCACATCATAATACAACCATTTTTCTAGTCATTTTATATTTCAGATTAATTATATCACCCTTCATTCGTCCCCGTATGTTTAATTATAATCACTTGAATATTCCTATAACTTATATAAATATCAGCGATTCATAATGAATTAATATCGAAAAATCTTACACTTTTTTTTCTAAGTTAATGTAAAGAACTCGTTAAATCGGCTTGATTGAAGCGACATGTAATTAGATCAACCCTTAGGATTCTCAACTATTAGGTTGGTGCAAAAATAATGGCGTACTCATGTCGTTTTTTAACGTATTTTTAACGTCAAAAACGACATTATTACGTCATTATTTTTGCACCAACCTAATATTTAGTAATACGTCTTCGAGATTAGTTGTTTTCTCATTTGTTGCTTCTTGTCTCGTCTACAAAATTATCTCGAGCAAGCATTTGGTTTCTAGAGAGAAAGAAGCGCCGTTTTAATTCTACATAGTAAGACGTCAGAGAAAATTGGTAATATTGAAAACAAATTTTGAGACAGATGGAAAGATATATTGAAAGTTGTCAAAGAAATGCAGAACGCTGGGATTATAACTGTTATTTGTCCAAAGCCATTCATCTGTAATGAAAAACAACTTATTATTTTTTTCGTTATGACTCGGCTCCTTGAAAAGTAATTATTCGGAGTCTGACGATATTATGTCTTCCGTCAGTTTTCTTGTTATCTACCAATTTCTTTAATTAGGAAACTGAAGATATTTGTCAGAGAATTTCACTAAATAGATAATGGTCCGTTAAGATGAAAGACCCTAGATTTGCCGTAAAGATAATCAAGATAATTTAAATTAAATTCTACTTTCGTATTGCTTGTATCTATCAAAAAAGCGTGACATCTCTCAAACCAAAATATTATAATATCTAGTTTTTTCGATTCTTCTATGTAAAATGTCAAAATTTCAAAATATTGTTAATTGTTGCATGTTACTAAAAATCAAAACCTGTAAATTTTTATTAACATGCTAGGATGCATGAATCTTTTGGGCTGGCGAAAACTTCTTTCCTATTCTATTTAGCTAGATATACTAATGTTTAGTCCTAGTATTAAAAAGAATCACAACGTCAATCGTTATCTTCTGTCTACTTGATTTCTGTACTTTTTACTGTTCATTCACCGAATTAAGGATTCATTAGTTTAGGTGATTAAATTATCTTCATTTAACTCTTAACTTCTTTGTTGATTTATCCATTTCCTTGCGATTGAATACACTTTATATCTAAAAGATCGCATTTGATTTAAACAGCGATAATATCATCCTGCTTTTACAATATGGATGCATATCTCTTTATGTCTATATTTCTGAGGTGAGGTATTATGTACATTATTTACATTATTCGGACTAATGTCCTCATCTTCGTAGCCATATTTAATACATCATTTCGTCCGTTGTACGCTTCGGCATTCTTCAGGTGGTTTGAATGTCGAACTGAAACCTTTATTTCGCTCACTGGGGTAGACTATTCTCGGTCCACGTGACATGTTTTGGATGTCAGTTTTCAGTTATCTCCTCAAGGACACATGGCACAGTGATTAAAGGCGTTAGTTAGATCCAGTGACAGGACCCAAAGAGTGTGAGTTCAATACTCGATTAAGGCAGTGGATAACATTAGAGGTGAATTAACAGGAGATAACTGATAACTGACATCCATTAAATTATGGCACGTTGAACTAGAACAGTCTACCCCAGTGAGCGAAATAAAGGGTTCACATCAAAACGTTGTAATAAATATGGCAGCAAAGATGAGGACAGTATTCCGAATAATGTAAATAGTGTATAAAATGTCTCATCTCAGAAATATAGACAGATACTGAAAGGCCGAAATGTTGTAATAAATATGGCGACAGAGATGAGGACAATATTCCGAATAATGTAAATGGTGTACATAATGGCTCATCTCGGAAATATAGACAGATACAGAAGTGTCGAAACTTTGTAATAAATATGGCGACAAAGATGAAGACAATAGTCCGAATAATGTAAACGATGCATATTTGTTTGTTGGTTTTCAAATTTTATAGAGAAAATAATATCTGCATTCGTCATAAGATTGGTATTTAAAAAAATCGAAAAATTCGACACAACTTCATAAGATTTTGCCTTTTATAGAGAATGCACTAAGAATGAGTGAATCGGTGAAAAGTGATTTTCAAAGATGCCTAACAGGGAATTCTCATTAAAATATTACTGAAATTCACCGAGATCAATTGATACTGACATCAATCTAACTGACACATTACTTGAAAATAATGTTATGTAACGGAGAAGATATCCAATATAATTAAGTATTAAAATGATTTGCACCAGTTCTGTTTCTGTCTAGAAACTAATATTGTAAATGTATGTACTCATAAAACGCAGTAAATTTCAAAATAAGATATTCAAAAATTCGCTTGAAAATGAAACAGGACTAGGGATTTTAATTTAATTCTATAATTGAATTTGGAGTTTTTAGTTTCGGTTTTGAAACATGGCAGTTCCTGTGTAGAGATGGGTCCATATTTTTAAATTGGTAATTTTTAATATTTATGCTCTGTAGACTAGAATTGATCACTGATTTGTAAAATTAAAAATAATTAGTAAGAATACCGCTTTATATATCTTACTGCACATTCCATCTATTAGTATATATATATATATATATATATATATATATATATATATATATATATATATATATATATATATATATATATGTTTGTGTTTTTCTCCGCGAGCGCGTGCATGAGAGTATATGTTCGTGTGTGCGCGCGTGAGTGTGTAAGAGACTTACAAAAATAAACCTATTATTTTTGGGATAAATGCATATTTACTATTCTCATTTTATTGAGGATATATATATATATATATATATATATATATATATCAGACATACTATTCGCATGGGCGCACATGCACACATGTGAAAAACACACAGACAAAATCACGCACAGACACATATATACACACATCAAGAAGGGAAATCTTAGCGTATTATTGAAGAATTCTTCAATAATGTGTTAAGTTTTTCCCTTTTTGATGTATATGATATTACTCTGTATATAAATACATTGAGCTCTCTTCATGTATCTATCTTTCTAATATTTTATATTAAACAAACCTACGTGGATTATCCTGACCACTTACGGATTATATATATATATATATATATATATATATATATATATATATATATATGTGTGTGTGTGTGTGTGTGTGCGCCCGTGTGTGTGCGTTCATGTGCACGTGCGCTTATGTGTGTGTGTGTTTGTGTGTGAGAGCAAGCGCACGCGCGCATGTCTGTTTTATCTGCTACATATTTAAGTTGAGGATGTATTTTTTACAGTAATGACTTATCGTGCCAACGTTTTTTTCCAGAAACTTTCGGAGAGATATTGATATATATTTATATAAAATTTTGACACTTCTTCATAAAACTCGGTTGTATTTCACAGTTTTATTCATTTTGCCAATGCACGTAATCATGTATACCCTAATATGTTGTTGATTTTTATAAATCTCATGTTCTCATCGGTCACACAATTCAGTTAGTAAGTTTTCTCTCATGCAGATTGGAGAACTCAAATGTGTGCTTTATTATTTGTATTTTCAATCATATTGTTTAATTTTATGTTCAATATCTGCTTGTCCTAATTTCTCCTTATTAATTCAGGCTTGCGAAACATTCACTGCATATTTTCATTCTTTTCACTCCTGTATAAATTCATAGTCTTAGTTTGGCCTACAAAGCAGTAGGATTTTGTATTTGCAATCATATATGCGTACACATTTGCTTGTAGCTTTAGGTGACTCTTTCATGGCGTCTTTTGAGTGAACACTCTTTCGTTTGTCTGTTGGGAAACTGTTCGGTGGACACATAACTGAGTGGCTAGTTGACAATGAACCTCCATCCAAAGTGGATGCCCCAGGGAGGGTTGGATGAGGCAGAGAATCCAGGACGCGTGTACGCTGACAATTACAGTAAGAAACGCAAAAGACCGATTCTCTGATGCAAGGAGTTGGCAGATAATTCTAGAGAAATGGTATGGTAAGGAGGGTAGATAATAACATGCATTGATGGAAGGTGTTTCAGAAGAAGGTAAGCATTAATAAAATGAGAAAAAGAGACAGTAGATGAAGGGGAAAAAGAAAGAAAATAGAGAGAAAGAAAATGATATTAAAACGAAAGAATAATATAAAACTAATATAAAATACTGAAAATATTAAAATAGAAAAAAATTAATGACAGAGAAAAAAAATGGTTTCACAATGGAATGAAAAATAATGAATGAAAAATAATATTTAACGGAAGGAAATAAAATAAAAACAAATAGAAAATAATATAATCATAAGAAAAGTAACGAAAATTAAAAAAAAAAAAAAAAACACTTCAAGAAATCCTAAAAATGGAAGTTGATATTGAAGTTATATATAAACTATAATGTAGAGAAGTCGAAGAAAAGTAAAAAGAAGAAAAAGTATATGTCGTTTCTTCTGATGATATGAATACAAACTTTATAGAATTATCTTAGAAGAAAATACAAATTTTATGAATTGAATGAAAATGCATAGAAAATAATAAATGTACGAAAAAGGTCGTAAAAGATGAATGAAAACGAAAACTATTAAAAATAAATTAAGTGGTAAAACAGACGTAATGATAAGAGCCGCCAAATCCTTTTTCATCCTTTCCTTCGACTTAGAAATACTTTCATAGTTTTAAATATTATAGGCATCTTTATTTTTTTTAAATCACCTCTTCAAATCAAGATATATATTTCGCATTTTATATCATAACTGACATTCTAAGATGTTATTGATCTCGGTATTATCTGAATGGTCATGTTCTTTCTAATTTTCTTTTCCATTCTCAATCAATACATTCATCATATAATTTGTATTATTTAACGCTCTGGAATCAAATTTCTATGATAATCCACATTATTTAGAAATTTTCTTCAATACTTTTCTGAAATATATATTTTGATCGATCATCATTTCTTGGTCTAAATGTAAAATATACATAAACTTTAGTTCAAATACATTTTAAAGATTCTGGCAGACGTCTCGTGAAGAATCCCTCCATTTTCCGAAGAGCTTATACAAACGACTTTTATTAATAATATATATTTTCAAATATGCTATCGTTGAACTCAAAATTTCGTCTGAGATATACAGTAAACATTTACAACAATTACTCAATTTAGAATCTTTTCATGTTCTTTTTCGATATTTCTATTTTAACTTCGAAACTTATATCGAAACGTCAATAGAATCAGAATATTCAGCAGTTGAGTATTGTATTTATTAAATCTAAACCTGAGGGAAAAAAGACATATGTAATGAATGTATGCAGCAAGCAAATTTCAGAACATGAAAGGATTTCGAAAATAATTGAAAACAAATGAATTAACAAGGAAATACAGTTTGAAATCTGAGAGAAGACAGATCAAAGCCGATATAAAATTATGAAGAAATCAGAGAATTTAAACCTGATGACAAACTGAATATCAATTTCTTTTTCGAAAATAGACCCTTATTTTTTTAACTTTAGACGTATTTAGCTTTGAAAGATTTTCTTTCAAACAATCCCAATTAATTGTATCATGATAACTGTTGATCTAATTTTTCAAAACAGCTTCCCAAATAACTGATAGTCGCATTTAACATTTGCCATTGAATGTGATCAGTTTCATAATATTGTTTTAAAAACGTTATAAATTTTGCGAGAGTAAAATGTATTAAAATTATACGAATTTAAAAGTTAAAAATCATTTTTTATATTATTGGCAAGGCTAATCAATAAGATGAGTGTTATCCTCAGTGTCTAAACAACGACAGTATTACATGACGATGTTCAATAATTCTCTGCTTTTCTTTGTTTTGGATTATAGTCGAAATGTCAAGTTAGATAAAAATAAATGAGTATTTTACAATATTATTATCAAAGAAGGTGAAGAAGTGAAATATGATGCTTGACTTCGGTATAATTAGAACACGGTTCATTTTTATGTAATCATTTTCTAGAGGCAAAAGTCTGATTCAAAAAAGAACTGCTTGAAAGTAGAAAAATTCAAAACAGAAATGAAAAATGAAATTGTCCAATATTAGTTATAAAAAATATTGCAACACTTCGACAGGATATGGAGAATTGTTTAGCGGCTAGGCAAAACCATTGATATCATATCGTGAGATTTTCATTCAATCGTCGTATTCACTAAATATTTCAGATTGTAAAATATTCGGTATTAAAAATGATTTTTCAGTTTAAGGTCATCACCTTGAATGAGAGTAAACTTAACATTTAGCCTATATTCTCCCTGTTTAAATTAAAAAAGTTTCAGGTTTACCATAAAACTTACAGAAGATAATGGAACAAAACTGGAAATATTTTAACTGGTTTCTATTATTAAAAGGTGAAACGTGCTGTGTAAAATCACCAGGAATGAATGAAATAAATATTCAATTTAAAGCGTCAGATTTTCATGGAAACTCGCCTACTGTAGCATATCTCATTAATTAATATGAAATACCGTTCGAAATCATTACATGTTTCCGAACTTTCTATCTCAGTTCTTCAACATACTATAAAGAAAAACAGGTGGAATGACTTGAAAGACAAGATATATTTTACTGTCAACATAGTTTGGATATTGACGAGCTATATAGTTTGGTATCGAATCAAATTTTTTACTCCTATTTCTCTTAAGTAAATCCAGCAATATACAATACCATGCTAATCAGAGACAAGATGTTCAGATGATTTTATTCAGTAATTATTTAATGTCATCATCATTATTTTTATTATTATCATTATATTTCGAGTTCTGCTGTGGTCACACTACCAACCAAGTTTGCGGGAAGGCGTAAAGCATGTAGTGGGGTTTCGTTATGGCTATATTTCGCAATTTTTTTTTTTTTTAAATCTCATAACATCACTAAGGTTACAATGACAACATTTTTCTTAGTGTGTGGATTGTATTTATGGATACAACTATTTCTTTTCTATTTGTCTTAAACTGGGATTTTACAAATGTGTTGTTGTGTACCTTTTTTTCCCTCCCAACTGAACCTAGTATGATTGGCATTATTCTTGTTTACAATGTCCATATTTTTTTTATATCGATTTCCAGGTCTTTTTACTTCGATAATTTTATCAAATTCCTTGTTCGCTGCGAAAGCCATATCAATTAGTAAGCAGGATTATTCTTTTAGGTTTTTGACAATTTTGCCCGGCCTCTTTACTTCAATCTTCTTGTCTGTAAAGATGGTGTAATCCCAGAGAATTGTGATGACTTCTATTTCTGTAATCGTTCCTGGGTGATACGCATACCAGTGTTTGTTAACATAATTTCTAAAGAGTTAACACATGACCATTGTAAGAATTGTCTCACTCGATAGAGACGATATTTATATTCATTTATCACAAGTAAAGAACATCCTGAGATTAGATTGTATGTTGTTTCCTGATATTTGTCAAAGAGCCTGAAATTTAGATCCACACAATTATGTAAGAGTAAGATATTTACCTGAAAGTTGTTGTTGCTATTATTGTTATAATAATAATAATAATAATAATTATTATTATTATTATTATTATTATTATTATTATTATTATTATTATTATTATTATTATTATTCCGTTGATTTCTTTTTATACACATTTACTTCTGCTGATCATTTAAAAAAAAACTAAAATCAAAAATATCGATAAAGTTATACATATATATATATATATATATATATATATATATACACACACACACATATATATATATGTATGTATTTATATATATATATATATATATATATATATATATATATATATATATATATATATATATATGTATGCATGTATGTATTATTTCTTTGAAGTGTGGGCTACCAGAAATCCCTTCATTGTCTTTATCAGAACCTTTCCCAATGAATAGCAGGTCTCCAGGTACAACTGGGATTATTCATGTCCTCACGTGCTAGATTTTTAAGATTTCCATTTCATAATCATCATCATCATCTATTGCATAAAAATTAAAAGCCTTCAGAACGCAGAAGCACACTGGTTCGAAGTGCGCTAGTAAATAATTTTTGAGAAAAGCCCGCAACTTTTAACAAATAAGCGTTTATTCGAAATCCAGAATGGAGCCTCAAATCGTTGGCAGTCACACACACAAACAAAGACACACACACACACATATATATATATATGTATGTATGTATGTATGTGTATATATATAAATATATATATATATATGAAGAAAATATACGGAAAAAACAAACAAAAATCCTTATATGTAATAATGCTGTTTTAATGTTAATATGTCGACGTCGGACGTTTCGGTCAATAAACCATATTCAGGACATATTCAATATCAAATCTAAAATATAAATAACATTATCAAACTTAACATGACAAAGACGATGGACACAAGAACAAGACTGGTATTTATTTGAACAAAAAGTACAAATTGTGGCACAAGGCCAATAAAGGGGAGGGGTAGAGGCTGGTCAACACTAACTATCTTATACCTAGCTAATCAGATTCGCGACCCATTCGTACATTACATTTTACACATTCACCAAAAGAACTCGTCCATCACCAAACAATCCTTCAACCACCATAATACCACGTGCTCTCAAGGGAGACATACCAAAATCGCGCCCCATACCATGAAAATTCTAACGATGATATATATATCAAGAACAAGACTTATCCAAACAGATAACTAAAAGTTTTATGCGATCAGCGTTTCCTTTTAAACATGGTCACGTTGTCACCACGTGGGCGACGCTGTGAAAACGTATTCCTAAATTTAAATATTTTGAAAGAAAAATGAAAGAAATTCAAACATACAATGTTTGTTTGTTTTTTCCGTATATTTTTCTTCATACTGTCGGATCTATATCCATATATTTGCTTACATATATATATATATATATATATATATATATATATATATATATATATATATATATATATAAACATTCACATATAGGTGAGGTGTTGGTGTGTATAGGCTCGGTGTTTCTGTGAGGTTACTGGCGTGTCTGTGGATGCGTACATATGAATCTGGGACGAGTAATGTCCCTGCACTGAATTCTGACAATATCATTTTTTTTCTAATCACTGGTAATTTATTATCTGTAATTGTGCATAGAATGCAATCCCTGAATTATAGCAATTCTGAAATCTATTTTTAGACTCATGTCCCTTGTACCTCCTTCTCCCTATTTACAAGATTTGTTCTATACAGAGATTGCGTAAGTAATCTGTTAAATAATTTAAATATATTAATATCCAATAAAACTCCTTAAAACATCTTGTACTATTTTTTTTTCATTTTTGTTCCACGTACGTGTGGGACACGATACTTTGGAAAAGGTCTTACGCTACACCATTCAAAATGCTTGGACATGTCTGTTAAAAATCTTAATATCCAATATTACCGATCGAGGACAAGAAAATGCAAAGTAACCTAATATACACAAATATCTCTTTTCGATGAAAATGGCGAAATCATAAATTGCTAAAAGCAGGAATTTAGAAATAGAAACATACTTTCGTAGATATGAAGATTTTTAAAAGGTAGAAACAAGAATTTTGAGCTGTAAATAAAATAGAAGATAATTGAGGCACTTAGTGGAGAATATAGAAGCTGAATGCAAATGTTTGATTCGGGTAATAGAGTTGTGAGTGTGTGTCGATGGAAAGAGGCTGAGGGAAGCTAAATGGCAGAAATGAATAATGTGTGCCTGGAGACTTGAAACGAAGGTCGGGGGTTAATAGTTGATTAGGGTCCAATAAGAATAGGAACTGGGAGATTGGGGTTAAAAATCTTTTAGCCGAGAGGCGTAGAAAAAAAATGAAGATTATGAATGAAATATATTTTTTTATAGTGAATAACAGTCATTAAGTAAACGTGACGTTGTAACTGCTTCTTCCAGCATTGGCTACACTAAAAACACTCACCCTTCACAATTAACTCGCGACACAATTTTGTCCCCTGAAAAGTAATAATTTCTTTGTTATTATTTATATTCTCGTTATGAAAGGAATCTGAAGGACCCAAAATACTTTTTGCTGACTGATATATATCAATTGGAAATATCCACGAAATATCTTATCTTTCGTATTTTATATACTAAAATTTGAGAAACACACTCGTGTTGATTTCTTCTTCTTCTTCTTCCTCTTCTTCTTCTTCTTCTTCTTTATAGCTCCGCAATCCATTTAATCAAGATCTCCAGCTTAATTATGTTTTTTTTTTTCTACAGTTACCCTTGTATTTGAACTGTTGAGTGTCTATCAATGTTTACATGTTACCTTTCCTCATTATGTGTCAGAGAAATCTCAACTTACAGTTAAGTGTAAGTAGAAGTTTTGTTTCTATTTTCACTAAAACAACGTTATTGCTCACATGTTCAGTCTATGGAACTCTCAGAATAAATAAATGTAGAATATCGTTTCTGTTGCTTCAGTTCTCCTCCACATTTCTGAAATTACTGAGAGAGAATATAATATTTACATTTACACATGTGAAATTACAAAAGAAATTAAACTAAAAGGAAAAAAAAAACAGAATGAGTTGGGAAATATTAATGTGAAAAGAGCTTGAGAAATCCCAATGTGTAATATCACTGATATGTACTGTCAACAGAAACTGCAATAATATCGATTGTGAAAAATGATCGAATCCGTTCTGGTGTAGAAAGCGTAAAATCCCTGAATTACATGATTATTATTTAGGATGAAATTTCTAGTAGATTTATTAAAGCAAGAACGACGTGTTTTAGAAATTCAGAGAAAAATATTAAAAATATTCAGGCGGCAAGAAAAGTCCACTCCCTATATTCTGCTTCTCTTTTTATAAAGAAATTATACATTTTCGCTTAATTACTTATTTCTCCTTTTTTTATGCCATATTAATGTCGAAAGTCCCGTATTATATGGTATAAAACCATAAGTGAAATCTATCCAATAAGGGCCAAATCATTACTGATGATATTCTTTACAAAATTATTTCTCTAAAACAAGAAAAAAAAAATTATTTGAATCCAAATAAGCCTTAATGTCATTCAATTCCTTTGCGGTAACTTTTTAACCAACATGTTATGGTAAGCGCTTGAATTTATTACAATTTATATTTCCGGCAATTTGTTATTTGGGTCTTGTATGTTTGACAATATATTTTCCTATTCTAAAAGAGATGAGCTTTTGAAGAGAGTTATTTCGAATGGCGACATTAAGATTATCTGAAATGTACGAAATCTGAACAAGGTTTATTTATTTTTGATACTATGTTAAAATAAACTGTTTAATGATAATGTCTTATGAATAAGAGTTAAGTAAATATAACGGTACCTAATATTGCTGTTTGATTATACTTAGAATTATATGTTCGTATACTAATTTTGAAAGACGCCTTGACATTCGCACATTCAAACTCTATCGAAGCACAATATTAATATTTACATTTCTAACATACGGATCAGGCTATCAATACTTACACTCCCTGCATCTCTCAGATCTTCCTCTTCTCATCTTCCGTGCTGTCGCTCTGTCTTTAGTTCCGGTTGCTTTGTTGAGTAATATCGACCTTACGAGTCATCCTCGTTTGAGACTGGTGTTTCCTCTCGATGGTGTTGATTCGGTTTTTCGTTAAATCTTACGATATTGGGTTTGACGGCAACGTCTAGCCTTGGCCTCTTCCTGCATAACACAGACAAGACTGCGTAATTCATGTCTGTGGCCGTGTGAAATTTTGCAAGCGCACGTCGGAATAGGGTTGGAATTTTTCCTTGAAAAATAACCAGCACTCTTGTTACATCTAATAACTTTTGAATAAAATATCTCTTTTTATCTAATGTAAAATAAAGTCTTTTAATGCAAGATGGTGATTTGGGGAATCTACTCTAAAATCTTGCAGTAATAACCAACCAGTGAACTCTTCCTAAATTTTTCAGCCATTCTGTCTAAGCTTTCTCAATTCTTCGAAGTAATAACCAACCTGTCAAATCTCTCTCAATTCCTCTGTCATGCATGTGTCTGTCATTTCGTTTCGATCCCCGGGATTGCGGGTGTGCTATTTAGCGACGATTATCTTACAAAACAATCGCTAGTTGCCCCAAACCGACTTCTATGACTGTTCTTGTTTGTGTTTTCGTCCTGGTCACAGGAAATGCGACATGGGCGAATCTCTGGTGACTCTCAATTTTGGGCCTATTTTTCGTATTTGTATGTCTTGTCCTGGGGATTTTTTTTAATAGCACTTTCTTTGTTTAGATACTTCCTATATAGCTTTCTGTAAAGATAACTGTATTCTTGCGCAATAAACCTAAACAAATCACAGTTTTGGTGATTTATTAAAAACTGATGATTCGTTTTTAGCCTAGAATAATTTGGATAATCTTTTCCCTGTCCACTCATATTTTGAACAGATAGCCTAATGTTAACTTTGGAATTTAATTTCAAATTCTTCTTCGTCGAGGATAATGTGTAACAAAAACACGTTTTTGACAAATAGTGTAGTGTAAATAATCTTCTGAATCTATTTTTTAGGACCGGAGAACCTCACTTCTTCTTGTTATCGGTGGGAAGGGAATAAGGTTGTTACCTATGGTTTCCTCAGTTTAACTGTATCATGTCTAGTTGATTTTGGGTTCGATTCTCCTTGGACGGTAAAAATCATGTTTAAAAAAATATAATTTTTACATTTTTTTTTTTTTTTTTCATTTTCATCTTAAGCATTCAGTCTACTCTCCGGGCTATTTTAATAATTATCATCTCATTCGCAGTATGTCCAAGGTAACGTCCTGTATTTTCATGTAATTAAACGACGTTTGCTACTTTGCAAAAGTTAGACATTCTTGTCAATCTGATTGCTTTCAAATAGTGGGAGTAGTCTTTTCTCTAATATTTGACAGTCTTTTGGACCATTCAACTGACCATTCAACTGACCATTCAACGGCCGCCTGCAAACATTAAATGTTCCAAGTCTCATTCTGATTTCTCCATGCATAACCATATCTCGAATTATAATATGGCAGAATTTACTTTCATCTGACCAAATTATAGACTGGCAAACTTCATAATCTTTGTCCACGAATTCTTTCGCTCAGTCCATACGCAGGTTCCTGTTATCATATGGCGAATTTTACATGTTGGCGACATCTTTGACGCTCTGACTATGGTTTCTGATGACTTCCCTATACAGTGGCATTTTCGTTCGCTCAGACACGATGCTTGGTCTTCCTGAATGTTGTTCCACACGGCAATGACCGTCTTCATTATATTTCTTTAAAATATTATTAACCGTTTGTTGATTAACCTGGAGAAACCTACCAATTCCTCTATTTGACTTGTCACACTGATGCCATCCTATTATTTGCCCTTGTTGAAATTCACTAATTTCTTTGCTTCCACGACCTTTCATTGTCAACACTTGTTCATATATGAGAGTAGCTTGATACTAACACAGTATTGTCTGAAAACGTAAGAAACTTTATTAATCAATCCAAAATTGCCGTAATCAAGAGTGGTTAAAATCTTATCATTTAGCAAGTCTATTCAAATATTGAACTTGTCTTTACTATTTAAGCAACCATCAACAAATTCCTACAATGAACAATTTACCTAATATTCCAAATAATACATGCACGCCAAAAGTAACCTTAACCTTTCGATAGAAATGAAATTACTGCGAGTTTCGTATGTCTTGCCCTTCCACAATATACTTCGCTTCTCCAGGTCAACTATTAAGACTTGCAACCACAATAGAAATACTCTTGTAACCTATGAAACAAAGAAGAAAAATTGCAGATTCCCATGGTTTTCGATCTCAATTAAAAATTCACAAACAATCTCATAACTTACTAAAAGATTTCCAATACATAGACCTTGTTTACGTATTAAAAAGACTTTTAGTCGGAGACAATGCCAGGCGGTAATCTCTAAATCTACATATACTCAATACATCATCTAGAATACAAAATGAAAAATATATACATGGCAATGTAACTAATAGGTTGGTGCAAAAATAATGACGTGATAATATCGTTTTTTGACGTTAAAGAATACGTCAAAAAACGACATTATTACATCATTATTTTTGCACCAACCTAATAACAACAAAATCTGATGCGAAATTTACAAACATATCATCACCGAATATATTCTTACGCCACTTGACACACACAATCAGACCAGCTGCTTTGATTTCTTACAGGTATTAGTTTATTTATTGTTAAAAACTAGATTTTATGTTGGATTAGAAAAAGATGCGAGGTTCTGCTTAATTTTCAAATATTATATCGGTAAATGAAGTGGTGAATAACATATTCAATACGATAGCAAAATAACTCATTGTATAATGTTTCCTGAAAGTTTTATCACTTTTTGCCTGTTCGACATTGCTGGATACTGGTAATATAAAGGCTGAGGGATTTTAAATTTTAATTAAACCCTGTGTTAAAATTGAACGTCATGGACTAGAGGGTTAAATGGTCTTAAAATCCTCGCTTCGTAAGTGATAATTAAACCAAATAATTTTCTAATTGTTAAATCAAGAATGCACTCATCAACATTTAAGCTATCAGAGCATAAATATATATTAATTTATACAGAATTAATGGATTTAATTTTTAATATATTATTTCTTTAATATATATATATATATATATATATATATATATATATATATATATATATATATTAATGTTAATATCTCTTTGTGTAGATGCGCTGCTTTATAAACAGTGGGAATTATGAATCAGATGGTCACATCACCTAGAATGTAGGACGCAGGGTTGATCACTGATGGAGGACATATTTTCCGAAGGAAATAAAATTGCAAATGATATTCTAAAATTATCATCTATTATCATCTGGAAAATAGATCTGATATTCATTTATTCATTAATATCATTTAGTCCAGATATATTCATTTCATTATTTAGTTTAGTACTCCCATAACGCTGTGTAATAAGACACCATAACTATTTGTACGTTTATCATAAACATATTTCAAACTCTATAATATAGATATTATAAAACTATAATAAGACTACATATTAAGTCGATAATAATTACATACTGATAAAGTCTTCTATTAGTATTTGTAAATAATACTATTTTTGTAGTTGTAAATATATAAATATTTATCACTTAGTATGTATAATAAGGCTATCTAAGCATATATGTATATAAGTAATTTTAATTTATAATGAAGACTACATTTATTTAAACATCTAGAATGTACATATTTATAACTAAGTATTTATGTAAGTAAAATGTGTCTCTAGATGTGTTTTAAGTATAAGCAGGCAAATTGGCAGCTGATCTCAAAAAATACCTAAAACAGTTTGTTAAATGCGGGAAGGAGGAACGTGTTAATTTTAACCCGTCAAAAACGAAAGTGGGACCATACTTTTTACATTTCACTAGCATGTCTAATGATAATTTCCAGGGAAGTGAGACAGTGCGCCTCTTCAGGCTCTAGTTTTTAGCTGACATTAAGTGGAATGAATATATTGAATCAATAGCTAAGTTTGCAACTAAGAAAAATAGCAGTTAACAATTTCCTCCCAGAATGTAAATTACATATTATTTTTTGCTTTTTTTTTACTTTGAATAAAACTGCTATATCTTGGAGGCTCTAAATATAACAATAATCTCTAAATATATTGCTCTAAATATGGCAAGTATCATTAAATATATTGCAGGAGAAATATATTTAGAGATCCTTGAAAAAATCCACAGAATATCTTCAATGTTACTGGTTTTGACTTGATATCCGGCTTCAGTCCATTCGCCACCATCTTAACTTAGATTCCCTGTGCAGTTTCTATAAATACTTTCATACTATTTGTTCTTTTCTCTATGTTACATAGAATTTATGAACGTAAGAGCAGCATTAAATCGGCGTCCAGGTCAGTTGAAATTGCTAGACATAACCTTAAGTTCTATAATAACAGTTTCTTCTATCGCAGCTCTCGGAAATCTCTTCCGGCTTCTTACTCAGCAGTCAACTTTAAAAAGTTATCTTCTCACTTCTGGTTCTTTTATTTTCGTCTCACCATAATAGTAGTTCTCATATTCTCTAACACTCCGTAAACACTTGCATCCTTATTACTTGCTTAGCGGCAAATGATTAAAAAAAAGTATTAACATGTTCAAATTAAATCTTGTGATGGATATAAATGTAGGGGCAACGAGTAACTATCGACCTTTCAGTTTTATTCAGTTTTCAAGAGATGACAGATGTTTCTTACACTTGGACAATTGCCATCCATAGGTATGAACAAGCTTAAATGATTCTGATGCCGGAGTGCAACAGAGAACTTGTCTACCCTGTTCGGATACAGTAGAATATGTTTGATGAACTCGCTGTTATGATGTAGCAAGCACATCAACTTATTCTGCATAATGTCAGCGCCTGTATGAATTTCATCAGTAGTGTAGTTTTCCCACAAACGCGTGTGATTCAATAATTTCCATCCCGGTAAATAGTGGGGTTTACAGGAGTCGACACAATACCAGTACTCATTTTTTTTATGAGTGAGTGTAGACGTATACTTGCTGGAGCGCTTATGCATCGGAAGCATAGAAGAAGCTCTAATATTTACAGGGCAAGTCTAGTAAATAGGGAGAGTGCGTAAGTAACTCACCTCACTCCTAGAATGCACACACACACACACACACACATACATACATACATACATACATATATATATATATATATATATATATAGTGTATTGAAGCAGCAGAAATTTTCAGGTGAAATTCATGACAAAAGTTGTCCAACATTTAGAAAAAATTTAATTACATTGGTCCATGATCCCTTGAAATTAAAGCAAAGAAAGGCTCATTATCAGACACAATAGACATTCATTGCCTGTTTTATTGAATATATATATATATATATATATATATATATATATATATATATATATATATATATATATATATATATATATATATTAAGACATATACACAATATCTTAATTTCACAGATCCGAGTTTCATGATGAAGCAAATTACAAGTGCTGGAATTATTATATTTATTTTTATTTAAAGTTTGAAATATAATAATTCAAACCCTTAAAAACTGCTCTGACATGAACCTCGGAATCGTACAATTAATGTCAGGTTTTATATATCTTTTAAATGTATATATTAAATTGCTCAGTTACTTATATTGAGCAATGATTTTTCTTGCACTATACTGCAGTTATATGTATTTCTATACGATCGCTCGGTTGTATAACTACATTGAGTATACTACATTATATATATATATATATATATATATATATATCAGAGTATTATATATATATATATATATATATATATATATATTACATATATATATATATATATATTACATATATTTACATATATATATATATTTACATATATATATATATATATATATATATATATATATATATATATATATATATACCACAAAATCATTGTGAAAATCTTTGGATTTGGAAGTTGCTGATGAAGTTGTTTTGTTGATCAAAATAAACGGCAGCTCTCTTTATCATATTTTTTCCTCAATGGTAAGCACGTGATCAAGATTTTTAAATTTCAAGTATAAAATCACTTTGGTATGTTTATCTTCAATGAATCATGGGTTGCATACTCATTGATTATCCGCTGTTTTCCATTATTGCCAGTGTCTTAACTCTACCCTTTTTTCTTTCGATTTGATTAATATTTGATGAGACTCCACAGACCTCTTCGTGACGATTTCAAATCACCAGCAGTGAATATATGAAAGCCACAAGATACACCATGTTTAGAAGTTGATTTCATCTCGCAATTACTGTTAATAATTTTAGCGGTCATTTAGCACAATTTGCCTTATGGATTATAGTGACTATAATTGCGTTCGTTCATCAATTTTTCTCATTCAAATAATATAACCCATATTTCGACCATGCTAAATTAGTCTTTTGACAACGCTGCTACTCGTTGTATGTTGAATATCTGGAGTAAATTGACTGAATCGGTAGATAAATCTCACTAACCCGACGTGAACTGTAGAACTTATATCCGTTTAATAATATCCACTAAGATATGAGAAAAGTCTGATAGTACAATGATTATATTGAAACATCTTGCTGACAAAGAAGATGTGTATATCATCTCGAATAAATCCATGTATAAAAATATACTTTTGAATGTTAAGATTGTAGTAATATTTTCTCAAGATGATTTCATGATGTAAAAATTTCTTTCTCTTTGTATAATTTACCCTCAGGAATGAAAATCTTTAAATAGGGATATACTGTGTTGTCAACAAAATCATTTAAAAAAAAAAACAAAAAAAACATTCCTTTAGTAATTAAGTCAATTATTGATTAAATTATGAATTAAATATCACTGCGATATTATAATATGAATATATAATATCTCCCTTTGATACGTATGTCCTGTATGTGCTAATTTTGTAGTTTAGTTAGAAATAAAATATATTGATTTTCAAAACTGATAGGAATCTCTTCCTTGTTAAAAACGAATTGGTAAATATAAATAAACGTAACTCCATTATTTATTTTATGTTTCAAAGAGATTTAGTATTTATAAGAAAAGTTAATTATGTATGAGAGAGGATTACATTTAATTACCGAACTGATCTTCTGAAATGAAACAAAATGGAATATACATTTGAAGTTGAAAGTCATTGTTCATGTAGAAATGAAGTTTAGCTGACGTAAAATGATAGACTTTTAATGTAAGCTTTTTTGTTTGATAAATGGAAGTTAGAAAGGACAATTCTTTATTGAATAAATAACTAATACCCGACACTCGTCTATATCGTCTTTGCTATTTCATTTGCAATCATGTCTCTCCACAATTCCTCTCTTTTATTGCGGTAAGAGGTTTGGTCCCGTTACTTGCCTCTTCTGTTTCTTCTCCCATTTAATCACTCAAAGTCGTTATATAGTTGACTAGTTGTTTCCATCTCCTTCTCTTGCCATCAATAAATCTTGTAAGTGACAAAATTTCCTGGTCTACTTTCCTCACTATGAATCTCATAAATGTCAAATCTGTTTTTATTGTTAGCGTAAATGACTTTGCATTTGGTATACTCGAAAAGCTTTCTCTGTCTGCATATGTTCTCTTTACGGACTTCGTAGAAATCTTCAGTAG
>OZ010582.1:5584135-5586635 GCA_963932145.1 Acanthosepion lycidas
AAAATTTTGTGAGTAGTTTTTGTCAAATTTTCAATTTCTTCCCAATATTGTTTGATATCTCTTTAAATTTATTATATAACTTACACTGTGTGTAACTAACAAACAATAATTTGAAATAATTTTTTCTCATGATTTTGTCATATTGTACTTAAAACCCATGTATGATTTAAATGTCAAAAATTTAATGAAAATAACTTTCACTGCTGGTAGCACTCACATACACACGCAGGTACACACACACACACACATATATATATATTGTTATGGGACCTTACCCATAATAACATAATGGACTATTCCATACGTAATAAATACTGCGTCTCAAGAGGAAGCAGGGAGTTTCGTCTGAAGACTGGAGTTCAGTCTGAAGTGAGGTCCGTCAGGAGTCTGTCAGCCAGTCAGAGCGAGCGAGTCAGTCAGTCGAGTCAGAGGCAGTCCGAAACAGAGACGCGTTCAGACAATTACTACTAAACCTGATTGTTCGTACTAACGCTTTCAACTTCTCTGTATATATTCCTGTTTGTAATATATCTGTGTTATTCCATATCCGTGTTCGAGATCATTTTATTGGTTCTACTTTGGACTATCACAGTGGTACAAGGAACCGGATCATAACACACACACACACACACACACACATATATATATATATATATATATATATATATATATATATATATATATATATATACGTGAACACTGATGTCAACACCCTGCGGTGATAGTTTCTTACATCATTAAACGCAATCGACAGGCCATGTGCTTTGGTCGGGTGGTACTTTCCACATATATAAATAGTCAAGCCAAATCATAAAAAATATCAAGAGATTAGGAAACAGACTGTCGTCGCTGGTGTTGAAATCATTATACATATTTGTTTTGCATAAGCTATATCCCTGATATTGAGGTCGCTAACCTGTAAATATAGCATATCTTAAAACTATACTTTTATCATGTATCGAATCCAATGTCCATTTACTTGAATATCCATGTGTCTTTTCAGCAAATTTGGGATAGGCATAAACGGCAGAATTAGATATGAACATAAATCTTTGCCTTACACCTATGGTGTGACAACATTCAGACAAGAAATTGGAACTGATTTATTCATGAATGATAAAAGACGTGCGTCCATGGCAATAAAGAACCTCTCTGAATACACCGTCACTTTTAAGGTTAGATAAAATAAAATCCTCTTTAACCACACTATAGAAACATTCTTAAGTTATGAAGAGAGTTAATGTTAATTATTGCTTATATAAATATTTGATAGATTTTCCTTACTTTTATCCTTTTACTACATAAAAAATACATTATTAAAATCATCAGAAACAAATTTATCAGACGATATTATCGATGATTAATCACAAGCAATTCAGTCATTTGTTATGTTATGTTGTCATTCAACAAATGTTTCTTTTGTCATCATTGTGTGAAAATACTAGAAACCTTCAATTCAAGATATCATTTCAGTATACATTTCCCCCTCATCGGATTAAACATCCTTGAAGTCAAAAATGAGTCATTTTATAGTGATGATTATCGTCTTTAAAATTCAGATATGCTATAGCTTAAAAGCTCTGCAGGTCGAGATAAACGATTCCGAATTTCAAAATTCCTCCTGTTGCATATCGAATACAGATCATTGAAACGCGAGGTTCATAAATGCAATATCTGAATTTTGCCTGCACTATGCTCGCTTAATCATCAAATATTTGCCTGGAAATTTCAATTTTAGTTTTTTTTTCCAGAATAATCTGCAATGTTATTGGCTCTGACGTGCCATCTAGGATTCAGTCAGTCTCCAACAAACCTTTCTATAAATAAATTCATGGTAATGGTTCTAGTGTACTTCGAACTATACTTTAAGAATTTAATCCTTCTTCAAGATTGGCGACAAAATATCATCATTTTATAGTTGAAATGGCTAAAAATGAAACCGTAAGTTTCATACTGACAATTTATTCTGTCAGACTCTTTGCTTGTCAAAATATCTTACTGTTTCTCGATTTCCAGTCAAATTTGAAACGCAACGTAAATCGTTATCCTTTGTTTCTTAATTCCTGTGATTTTGTTGATATCTTTCGTTAATAATGTGATCTTTCCGATATTTTCTCATGAAAATTGCGTAATAGTGACTTTATACCTTGCTTGAAATGATAAAAACGAAGGTATAGCAAAATATTATTGATAATTTCAATTTCTCACCCAAGTGGTTGATTTCTCTAGTAACCATGATGATAAGGCTACCCTTCTTAATCTGTTTTTACCTCTATACCCGAGTCGTGTCATGTCACGCAGCTCCACCGTCTTGGCAAATCTGATCATTCCGTGGTGTCTGTTAACATATTCTACTCCTCCCCGAGCTAAGAACCTCCTACTAACAAAATATTTTTATATTATAAGTGAGTAGATTGAGACTCGTTCCGTGATTTCCTTCGCGATGTCTCCTGGATTACTCTTTTTAACCACCCCGTTCAAAAATGTGCACCTGAGGTCT
>OZ010582.1:5591635-5619135 GCA_963932145.1 Acanthosepion lycidas
ATTTATATCAATTTACATATCATGAATATAAAATCAATATATATATATATATATATATATATATATATATATATATATATATATATATATATAAAACTGCCACTGAGATTGCCAGTGTGTTTGAGAGTGAGTGGAGATGTGTTCTGTATGTACATAATGGCCATTAACCTATTTTTTATGTATTTGCATTTGTCTGCTATAGTTTCTTGCAAAACCTCTTTTGCATCTACTTCTTTTCTTTTTCTTACCTGTATGGATGCAGATGTCAACATTTATAGCTTTGCTCTTTAATGGTCTGTCAATTTCTGTCTCCAACAAAAAAGGGGAGATAATAAAAATGAGCGGACATACATAAAGCGAAGAGGTATTGACATGTTTGCTGAAATTGTGGATTCAACATATGCGTTCTATCGTCTTTTGTCTGCGGATTTGTGCCGATGGGATTTAATTTCTAGGTTGACTCCTAGGTTCTCTTCACCGAATTTTAAAATGTCTGCAAATCCGTCTGGTAATGTCGATGCTTGAACATCTGAAATGTCCAACAACACATGTAAATGCTTCTTCTACTATGAAGTCGACAGATGTGAAGCAGAATACAAGTAGACACTATTAACATAAACAAATGATTTTTCCCTATTAAATGTATTGCTATATTGATTTTCTGTTCGTAATTTATAAACATTTCAGAAGAATAATGAATTCTATGCATCTCCCGTTTGTTGCTGTTAAGGGTGTTCAATATTTCCTTGCTTATTTCTATTTGCCTTTTCACAAGGCTACATTTATAATTCCAAGTGTTGATAATTTCGTGATCATGTAATACATATATATATATATATATATATATATATATGTATATATGTATATATATATATATATATATATATATATATATATATATATATATATATAAAAACCTCATCTTTTAGTACTCGTGTAGATAGGTACAACACGATGGTAACAGGCACCTATTGGAAATTTCAGACATAGCAAAAGCCCAAGCATTAAATGGAGTATTTTTCAAAATTTTTAATACTAACATAATAGCCGAGAATAGCTGTGTGCTATGAAAAAAGACAAAACTGGCTACAACAACATATAAAAACAGCAATGAATTGCTGAACGGAAGGTCAGAGGACATGACCAAATGCAGACATTTTAAGTTCAGCTTGGATTTATTTGAACCCAGTTAAATTTAGAAATTTATTTATCCCCCGCAACTAATTCCGGTTTCGAATGTGCTTAAGTTGTTGACCTGCGTGTCGTTGATTTGCTGAACAAACAACGTGAGGTGACCGTAGAGGTCGAAACCCCGGGAGTTTGCTCTGGTCGGCTTTTATCCTTTCTAAATGTTAAACAACTCTGCCAGTCTGGACTTTGTGTTGAGCATTGTTAATACGATCAGTTTTAATAAATATTTTACTATTTGCGTTACCCTGGTATATATATATATATATATATATATATATATATATATATATATATATATATATATATATATATATATATATATATATAATACAAATTTAATTGTTCTGCTTTTTTCATAACAGGTAAAACTGTACACGCAAACTATGGTCAGAAACTAGTGTAAGATAAACCAAAAAATAAACTTAATTCACAACCGTCACACAGACAGACACACATATCCCCATCCGTATAAACAGCATACATCAAAAATATTTTTACTAATTTTGGAGGCGTATTTATCACACCAAAACAAGGACAAATGTCCATATAAACACATGTCAGCAAATGCTTTGCTTTTTAGTTATTAATTTTAAAGTTACGTTAGAGGCATTTAAATTTACGATTCAAGATACAGTCAAAAATATATATTTAAAAATTTGAGGCGGGTTCCTGACATCAAAACAAAGTAAAATGTACATATGAATGTATGTCCAAAAGCCAACTTTGCACCGCAACACAAAACATTTTCAAAATATCCTCCACTTCTATATATGCATGCACACGTCGAATCATTGACTGGCGGAACTTTTCAAATACTCTATGCTAGGAACACGATCCAATGAGCCGATTTAACAATACTTGCCGAAACATATGAGGTTAACTGCACAGTTACGCGCGCACACACAGACATACACGTCCCCTGAATATATTAATAAGATTTTGCAAGAAATTAAAGACACTAAGACACACACAGGAGGTTACTGAGTGTGAAAGAATAAAAATTATCAGAAAAACATTATATAAATATTGATATATATAGAGGAAGTGTAACAAAAATATTTTTTAAACTTGGGAGTCGGATTCCCTCTCAACAAAACAAAGAAAAGTTTTCACATGAACATATTTACACAAGGCCATCATTCTATCTTAACACAGCATCTCTTTAAAAAATGTAAAACAAAACGTCCTCTGCTTGCTGCTAAACACGCATGCACCCATGCGATCACTGATTGCCGGACGCGTTCAAATACACCGGTATTATATCGCATGGTTCCTCTGGTTCTTATGACACTTTGACGCGTTGATATCGCATCTCTGCATTATCAATGTCTGCTGCATAAACAATTGTTTTAGGTGGTTCCATAGATAAAAATCCAAAGTATTGAGGCCGGGGTAACGTGTTGGACATGAAACCGGTCCTTCCTTACCTATCAGTCTTTTATGATAGATATCAGCATATCCATCGCGCAAAACATGACTACAATGTGCTGGAGTCCCATAATGTATGAACCACATATACGTTTTCTTATTACTAAGAGTACATACTCTGGAAGTGTTCGAAATATTGTTCCTATAGATAGCTTTTATAAGACCTGCTGGGAGAACATATGGACCCACAAGACAGTTAACTACAATTAAAGCCCATAAACTAATCGGAAACTTATGCCGATATTTACCCTGTATTGTCACATGGCCATTACGACCGCCGGCAAATGTTGGTTCTGTAAAGTTATTATTCCTTATTTCCAAATTTTGCCCCATCAAGACTGAAGAGATAAACAACTGATCGCTCTTGAATTATAATCTATGCAGTACTATGCGATGCACGGCATGCTAGGGTCAATTGACGTGTGCTGATACTTGGATAATCTCCCACACCACCTCGAATGTGTTTTTCCTGGTCAGGCATAAGATCAGATCCCGTTCTTGATCCATCACTTTTGGTGCCACGTATAATTCCTAAGCAAGAGCATGATAAATATCAGGGAAGGTAGGATGACTCGTCTGGCTTCAGTCTAGAAAGGCTAACTGATACAGCAGCGCTCACAGCATGTCAATTAGCATTTGCGCAATATTACCATACTGCCATTGTTAAGCGGAAAACTTATCAGTTAAGTCATTACTACACACATTATCGTTGAAAACAGACTAGCCACAAATATACACGAATGGTACATGTAACCTCGTCTACATACCAACCCAGCGCAATCTACTGTAAACATTTTTTTAAACTTAAAAACGAATGACTTTTGGAAATACAGTGATATGGATTTTTGTCCTTGTGAATAGCCCGTCCAATAATTTGTAAAAATTTTTACACTTTGTATTTTACACACACATATATATATATATATATATATATATATATATATATATATATATATATATATATATATCGTGAGAGAGAGAGAGAAAAAAATATGGATAGATGTATGGGGATTGTTGAATTATTTAAAAATGTACCTGGCGGATTTCTACAGTGTTATAAATGTTATGTAACATAATACGTAGAAATGAATAGAGTTAATGTCCCTAGCATCATTAAATCAAGTTTCAGATAGCATCATCCACCTTCACGAAAGATGATCACCGCGGTTACCAAATCCTGACCTATTCTGAGGAACCTGAAAATATTAAGAAGTTCTGGCTAACATAATTTTGGAATTAGTGTAGACAAAATTTGCAATTTCTATAAGTTCAAGAATATTTGCCAAATATAAATTCGGAGAGAAAAGATAAAAAAATAAAAACAAAAATAAAATAAGCGTAAACCAAAAGTGATAATCATTTTAATAAGGATAAACAAATTTCGTCTGAAAGTAACAAATATAATAATGTATTTTGACAAGCGATTTTCACTTCACTTACTGGACGCTGTCAAAATCAATTAATTCATAAATTAATGAAAACAAAATGACAAAATTGTACATTAGCTGCTCTGCAATTTGTCACATAAAGAAGACTACGTAAAAATGATGAAGAGATTAATGGCAAGAAACAGAAGAAGAGAAGATGAGAGAAGTTGTGAGTGATGTGTAGAAGATTTTCAAGGGAGATAAATACGAAAGTTTAATGTGGAGTAAGAAAAGTCGAAATAGCTAGAAGAAAAGCAACTAGAAAACAAATAACAAAGAGGAATAAAGAAATACATAAATGAACGAGGAGTGTGCATAAATAATAAATAACAAAATAAATTAAAACCAGAATGAAGCGTGCACGAGTATATGACGGGAATAATAAAAAAAAAAAAACAAGGACAAAAATTAACGAATATTGAATTCAACAAAAAGGGGAATATAACAAAATAACTCGCCGTATTGAAACATTTGATAGAGCGAGATGGGAAAAATTTAAAAACATACATTATTAAAGTTGTTGTAGCTAATACAACGAAAAACATGAAAAAGTAATAACTATATTATTAGAATAAATCGAGAAACATTAGTCGTGAGATTGTGAACCAAAAAAGACTTCCGGCCGATGTGACGAGGAAGTGACAAATATATAGCCGATATTACACAAGAAAATATAAATTAAATGTTGCCGAAATGTTTTATGGAGTGTATCACGGATTTTACGTCTCGTCACATTAGTAAACCATTCATAAATATAAAAAAACAAATATTTTGTTTGAAATTACGATTATGATAATCAATACAGACAGATCAACTTGCGGAAATCGTCGATGCTCACTGACGGGGAAAAAATAATAAATTAAATTGTTATTAATCGAAAATAACAGAAGACAAGTTTGTTTTTTTTAGCTTGAAACCTGTTATTTCAATTCATTATTTAATTTGTTGAAACTTTCTTTTAAGTACAGCTACAGAACAGAACAAAAAAAACTGTTAAGTAATACACTAAAACCAATTAGAACTTGTATTTTATTTCTCAATATTCATGAAATGATGGTTAGAAATACAGCGAAAATATATTGGTAATCTCATTTCTACAATGACTAATATGATCTTTATCAAACCATGATATATTTAACACCTTAACAAGACGGAGAGTAGGGCTAAAATAACACAAAGAGGTCATCTCCAGAAATACTTTAAGAATGAAAAACATTTATATTTAAGGGGATAAGCAGCACTTTAGTAGTGATTGATAGAAAGAGGATCTAACATTTGGAAAGCCTGGCAGAGATTGACAAATTTTCTTAATGTGAGCCCCTAAATTGGATGTGTCTCGCCAGAAAAATTTTCTAGCTTGAGTCAAATTTATAAATCAACCGTTCGTCCTTGCATGAAATAATGTTGCCATATAAGGTCTGGAGTACCCGCTGTTCATCTCAAGGTCCATGCCAAAATCCAGAGATAGATATGCAATGTGAATGGTCCTCATCTGGCTTCTCGTCTACAGTCACTTTCTCACAGACGTGCCTCGCTTCACTCTGTCTTTTATACTTTCACAGTAACTGCTCCGACGAGCTACTTTCGTTGATTCTCAAACTGTATGAATTTAAACGTGCTACTTGTTTGACACACTTTCCCACATTTTCACTGTCAAAAATTGTTAAATGTTGCCGCCTCTTCTACTCCAATAGCTTCATGTCTCGCACTTCCTGTATGTGGAACTGCCTTCCATTGCTTGCAACCCTGATAGCTATAATCTTCAATTATTCAAATGCAATGACAGTCGTCATCTTTAGATGCCATATTCTGAAAATGATTCCACCTACTAAGAAAATTAGTGTCACAATTTTCTACACCTACCTTCCTTATTTGACATTTAACTTAAGGTTTATAAATGTAACAGTCAAGAAGAAAAAAATATCGAATCTTTATAACAAGTTAAACCCCTGCATGTAAAGCGTACATTTCTTACAATTATATAACTAAACCTTCCTCAATATTGTAAAAGTCTTTCTTCAAAATATTAAATTAATATATGTCTATATCTCTGATCTTCAATGACATATTTATAGCATTTCGGACGTTATACACTTCGGCTTTCTTCAGGTGATTTAAATTTTGATTCTAACCCTTTATTTCGTCTACTGGAGAGGATTGTTCTAGTTCAACGACCCTTTTTCTGCTGGATGTCTCAGCTATTTCTCTTTAACTCAACTCTCCAAGTTTCATTCACCAGTGATGTGCTGTGGTATTGAACTCACAACTCTTTGGGACTAGTCACCTGATGTAAACAACTTTTTTAAAGCTTTAAATTAAATCCGTATATTGGATGTTTTAAATATAAGTAACTATGTCCCAATCCACCACGTGTGAAGTGAAGAATAACAGTCGAACCTGAAATTCGAAATCTCTTACTTATTGCCTTTATCTAATTACGCTACTTCATACCTTCTGATGATTTAGGTATTTTTGTGTACAAATTCAAATATAAATGAAATATATACGCAAAAAGAAAATACAAATGAAATCAAATAGCAAAAAAGAAAAAAATAATCTTTACCGAAGCAGTTCTTTCTTTCATGGAATTTACTTTGAAATATTTTTATGGTCATGCAGGTTGGCTTAGAAAAAGAAGATATATATATATATATATATATATATATATATATATATATATATATATATATATATATACACAAATGTTCAGAGGTACAAAATTTATATACAGTTTTAAAAACTAGGAATTTATTGATTATAATTTTATTAGTCTCTAAGGACCTTTCAACCAACATCTTATCAGGAGACAATCGGTGGATCATTAATTAACGAAAAGAACAGTAACGAAAATAAAGAGCAAAAAAGGGGGAAACACGCTAAAATAACAAACAAGTGTATATATTTGTAACGAGGGGAGGGGAAATAACGTGTAAATAAATTAGCGAGGGACAGTTAAAATAAAATATCCCCCAACAGATTAAGGGACTTTACAAATTATTTCTGTCAGCAGAAAGAAGGTTTCCTTAATCCTATACAGACTGATTCCAAAATCTTCAAATGATCGTTGGAACCATGCTTATGAATGATTTTAAACCACTCATTTTTATACGACTTGGCACAGGCTATATTCTCAAGTAAGAGTTGAGCAATAGCCGATTCCATACTTATGTGAAGAAGATAACACATTTTCTCTATCTTACCAAGTCGTATTTTGAAAGGTACATGCTGGTTGATTCAAGTTTCCAAATGCAAGGTTGTACGCCCCACATAACCAGCAGCACACTGGCAATTAAACTCATATACTAAATTACTCAATTTGATGTAGGGCAATACATCCTTGCGAAACAACGGAAACGCCGACCTAGTTCGAAAAATGCAACGCAAAGCAATATATTAAATACTATCGACAAGTTTTGGCGATTTATTTTAAGTAAGGTCCTTTCATATTGTCTGATAAGCCTAATAACATTATCATTGAAATACGAAAGACAATTACCATATTGATACATGTTTAAATCCAATCTAAGCTTTCGGCTTACATAAGCTATTATCAAAGATTACAATTATCAATTACAGTTCAAAATATATAAACCAATACACGGACGAAACAATAACGATAGTCTGTTTATGTTGCATGAAAAATTTCAAAGCAGCGACTAACTCGTCTATACGAGACGCGGAGACGAAAATCGCGTTGCAGCTAGTGATGTCACACTTGAACACGCGAGAGTGAAAACGAGAATTACTAAGTATGAGAAGCCGTTGGTATAAACCAATGGCTTCTGTTATCAATTATAGGCATTTAAGAATATTTGTGGAGATTTCCTAGTTTATTTTGTTCAGGTTAAGTTTCAACAGTGTTATGTATATAGCTTCAAAAATTGTTAGTTTTTGTTTATTGTTTGCATGTTTAATTAGATTTGTGTTTTCAACAAAGATTTTCCGGAATTGTGTACTCGGCCAGGCATGTTGTTGTAAATGCCTATATATATATATATATATATATATATATATATATATATATATGCCAAAGACTAACGTACATGATGATAAATTAAAATAATATTAAAAAAAGTATATTCAAATTAAAAAAGTCAACACTAACAACACTCTTAATAATTAAGGATTATCGTTTATGAGACATTAAATTACATCAATTAACATCTTGAGTTAATTTTACAGGTAGCCTGAATAATATTTATGAACATACTTCCATCTAAAAAAATGAAAAGCTGATTATATTTTTAATTTTATTTATAAATATATGTTTCAAAATGAAATCTTTTTGTTTGTCTTGATAATGACCATCAGGGGACGAAACGCGATGGTAAAGAAAAGTTTCCTTGTTTTTTTATACATACTTTCTTTATATATATAGTTTATTTATATCTGAATTTTTACACAAACATATGATTTTGGTAATGCGAAATTATATGTTGATTTATACTATTTATTCGGGCTATTGTTCTCATTTTGATTGTAATAGTTTTCTGATATAATAGATTGTTATATGTGTTAATATGAATAGGCATAACGCTTCAAGATACTCGAACAATAAACAGATTAACGGAGACTAAATAACACCTAAATTGACATATAAAAGAGTTTACATTCTAACCAGAATGGACATATAATGATGGCCAGAAGGAATGTAGCCGAAATGCGTCTAATATAATCTATAACAATCAAATATGAGAACAATAGTGTAACACGTGTCAAAGCATACAGACATATTTTCATAAAGAGCCAACCACACACACACACACAGATAGATAGATCGATAGATAGATAGATCGATAGATAGATAGATCGATAGATAGATAGATCATTCTTGGCTGCACGTAATAAATATAGACGTGAAGGAGCTAAGTCTTTGTTTGCCAACATAATGAGTAACCATAATGCATCTAACACATTTGTTTCTTGTGATTACTGGCGATTCTGCAATAGTGTAGTAGAGAAGACTAAGATTTCTATTTTTTCCTCTCTCCAATCTATTGTAGGTGTGAAAGCTTGTGATTTTTCACCCATAAATTCTCTTTAAACTCTAATCTTGACTCGTCTAGATTATATTTGCCTATCTCTCTACTTAGAACCGAGTCTTTGTTGAGTGATATGCATATAGCCGCTTCTACGTTTCTGCAATCATCACTAATCTTGATGCCCACAAAGTAGACCTGATGGTATCCCTGCTATTGTTCTTAAGAAGTGTGTTCATGTTTTCTTTAAGCTGTGTAATACATGTCTCGCTGTCTCTTGCTTTCCTGCTTGTAGGGAATCTTCTTTTTTCTTCCAGTCTTTAAGATCACAGGTGAACATACCTACACTTCTTGTTGTTAAATTAATAGATGTCATAATAAATGCTGAATATTTAATCATCCGTCGTCGCATGGACATTTGTCAGTCAAGAAATATAGAATTCATTTCTTTAAATCAACTGCACATGTATTAACTATTAATATGGATAGAGTCTACCAATATTTAAAAAAAATATGGTGAAGCTCGTGCTGTTGCTATGGAAATCTCGTAAAAGTTCCATGGGGATTGGCATAACGGTTTTCTTCTTGATTGATGACATACGTTTTCTCCAGACGAATTTTTGAAATCATTCAATTTTTCTTATTAAATCATGAAATGAAAGTTATCCCCAATGGCCACTAATGCAGTTGTCCCCCAGGGTCTATCCTTGACCCGATTATATTCCTAATTTTCATTAACGACCTTCCTCATTGCATCATCTCTCAAAATGGTATCTATGCTGATAACACAACCCTTTATATCTGTGTCTATAGTATGTGTCTGGTCAGTTTTATTAGGGCAAGTTAGCGGCTGGTCTCAAAAATATATTCTGCTCTTAACTGGGACAAAGAATTCATTGTCAATTATAACGCTTCTAAAACAAAACTGCTGTCTTTTAATCATAGAAAACCATTTCTGCTTTCCATGAGCATGGCTGATGCTAACCTCCAGGAGAGTAAATGTTTGCGCTTTCTTCGCGGCAGACATGAAGTGGAAATACTATATTGATTTCATTGCAACGTCAGCTGCAATAAATTGCTTTCACTTTAGCATGCTAGACAATTTTTATCCCTATAAGTTATTTGTCCTTTGATATATATATATATATATATATATATATAGAGAGAGAGAGAGAGAGAGAATGAGATAGGGATACAGAAATAATCAGGAGAATTTGAAATAATAATAAATAAGTAATTTATCGAGTCTAGAAGAAACCTCAACAGAAAGCACTTGACAGCGATTTCGTTCTATATTTGAGACTCATCAGCAGTGCGCATACACTACCGAGAATTGAAACCCGAAAAGTTACGATAGGAAGCAAACGATATACCAACTGTACCAACGGTTCTCGGTGAGAACTGTTGGTACAATTGGTATGACGTTCAAAAATCAAATAGCAATGATATCTCATTTTACCAAATATTTATACAAAATTAAACAAAAATGTCTTGAAATACGAAAGGGTACATTTATTCAGTAAGATCACCATTGGCTCTAACCACGATCTCCAGACTGATTCGGAATCTCCTGTAACTCTTCTAGACAGTCTCCTTGTATAACATAGTGAATGCTGTAATAATCCTTGCCTTCAGTTCATCTATGGTGTTGCAAGGAATTTTTTGATCTCTCACCTAACTGTTCCCCCACGCATAATACTCGTGGGGGTTTCAGATTGTGAAGCTATATACTATAGCTTTTTCGTGAAATACATCTGTCTGATGCTTTGGTACACATTATCTATAATGTTTTTAGTTAAGTTTCATGAGGGTCTTTAGGTACATTTAACATCATACCCACTCTGCACCACACCCAGTCGATACTGATAGGTTATCGACTTGTGTGCCATCCGTCAGCTACAGTTTCCCTCATTTTTTAATCACAGACTGTGACTCCTTTTGGCAAATTATAGTCCAATCACAGATAACCTATGATTCATCAGCCATCTACACTCTTCCATAAAAAAGGAAACAGACGCAGTAACGGTTTCGATCTCTTAAGGAATGAGTAAAGACCTCTGTTTCCCCTCACGAGGATATATACAAGCACACGCAAGCATGCATATAAATATATACATTCACACGCAAGCATACATATAAAACCATTCCATTCACTCTTATCCTATTTTTATGCTAACAGTTTCTATTCCTGCAGTTCTCTCATGGGAACACTTTTCCGCCTCTATACTTTGATCTTCAAAAATTTAAAGGCAATGTCAATCGTTCGAGCTTTTCTTTATGATAACTATTTCTTTGTACTCGCTGCTCAAAAATGTTTGTTTTCTAATTCTTTCACACATATAAACCACTTGTGACATAATGGCTTTACTGACTTGATTGTGCTGAAATATATGGCATATATATATATATATATATATATATATATATATATATATATATATATATATATATATATATATATATATATATATATATCGAATTGAGTCACTGTCAGTCACTGGGCGTGTTTCTAAAAATAAATACGCTAAAATCCACCTATATCCCTGCCGTGCGCCGACGGCTTAGTGGTAGAATCTCCGACTGACAGTCGGGTTTCAATCCGAGCTAGAGGCAAACGGATGTCTAGCCACACTGATGAGCTGCGAAACAATCTGTCTATGGATGACACATATATATATATATATATATATATATATATATATATATATATATATATATATATATATATATATAGTCGGATCTATGCCAATTCTTTATGAACCTAGAAGGACATTGATATTTTGTTACAATCGATATTCATTATTTTCTTTTCGTAATCATGTTTTAGAACAATCGCTTACTCCAGTAAGAGCGTTGTTTTTTTTTAATACTTGTTTCATATCTAATAGTTATAAATCATTTGCGCCTGATAAAGTAAAGCCATGAATAAAACTATCGTCTTGAAAAAAAAATCATGTTAAATAAAAATCATTCCTAAAAATGTGTCCTGATCTTTGACCCTGGACAGTCTAAGCTGAATATTGTAATATCGATTAATGCTAAAAAAGCCGTTCTCTGCGAATTTGCCTTAAGTTTCAGATAAGCTACTCCAAAATATTTGTACTTATCGTAAATTACAAAGCTTTTATTCCAGCATTAGTAAAAGCGTGCTTATTGTCTCTGGAATAATGTCACCGTCTAATTTTTTCATGGGAGGAAACTTGAGTATAAATATTCAATCAATGTAAGTCACCATAGCACACTCAAATATTCATACATTTAAACAAATTCGTGTTGAATCGAAATAACGAGAGAAATTCTATGTGCATGTTTAAAATATTAAAGCAGATATTGGTTACTTTCCTCGGAATCTTGGAATAATTTAATAAAATATGTGTCTGGTAGATTTTACTTCAGACAGGAATAGTCACTGTATGAACATGCCTTGGCTAATATATTTTTATTTCTAAATATATTTCATGTGGTAAACTATTGCGTTTAAATTTTAATTTATCTGTAATTTTAATTTAATTTAAAAAAAAATTAAACATTGAAATGTGAAGAAAACCATCGTTTTCCCCTTTTATGACGTTAAAATATTTTTAATTAAAAAACAAATATTAAATTATTTTATCTAGTAAAATAAATCACTTCATGCTTTACCCACGTTCAGACTGTTGGTAAATCAATAAACAAGTAAAGGACTTAATTCATTTAAAACTTACTAATCTCTTCATAATACAGTACAAGTCATAGAGTGACGTGTACACAGAAAAGATTGGATACACAACAGAATAATTTTCTATGAAGACGACGTTCTTACAAATTTTATTTTATGTCGAGCTGCTGGTGTAAAGAGGTATTGTTGTCTGTTATAAAAATATAATTCAGGATCATTCAGCTTTCGTCACATTCCTCGATGTACTCAGTAATTTACATCTAACTAGATTAGCATTGCTCCAAAGCGAGAACCAACTTTTTTTTTTTAAATTTGCTAATGTATGCCGTAAATATTAATATGAGGCTAAGGATTTACCAATGTTTCGTATTAAAAAAAAACAAAAAAAAACAAAAAGTACTTTTCCATTCCAAGCGTAGATTTTATGTTTATTCGAAAGTGAAATAAATCGCAAACTTCATTTTTTGCTTATCGATTAAAATACATTTTCACAAAAAATCTGATCGCATTTTGGAAACTGTAAAAATGGGACATTTCCCCAAGCTGGCAAGATCAAGCGTAAATAACATGAGGATTTAATCCATACATCATACACGGAAATATTGGATTGGGAATGACATACTGTGAATTAAATGACAAACCACAAAATATTACACGCACTATTTTAAATAGTGAATTAAATTTCATGCCCGGAAATAATGAAAGGAACAATTCATATAGTGAATTAAATTGATGCATTAAAATATTGGCAGAGACATTTCATATATTGAATAAAATTTCATAAAATGAAATATTAGAACGGGCATTCCATAGAGTATATTATACTATGTACATTGACATATTGGATTTGACATTTCATACAGTGAATAAGATTTTATACACTTCAATATGGAAAGGGGTATTTTATACAGCGAATAAAATTCCATATACTAAATTATTGAAATATATATTTCATATAGAGAATTTAACTTCAGGCATTGAAATAACGAGAGGAAAATGTTTTCAAATTATATAGATTTTATTTGACCAATGTTTAAGGAAAAAAATATTTGATGTTTTAGTATATTTTTTATTTTAAGAATTATCAAAAACTTTTAAAATAATAGTGGAATATATATTTTTTGTTGTACTCTATATAAAATCAAAACCAAAAATTATTCGTACCCATCAATATTGAATATTTTTATCCTTTTCTCAGAATCAAATGCCAGGTTTTTTTTATATCTTTATAAGCATAAACAGGGTTATTAAACTCAATTTTCAGAAGAAGGAATAAATACAACAAATTTGCCAGGGGGATTATGCAACATAGGAAAAACAAAATCATTCCTACAGTAGAAAATATCGTTTTAAATTGATTGATTCATGTAAGTATAAGTAATTTACATAATTATTTTATCGTTGAACCTTTCTAGACTATTTATTCAGACGAATATTTCTGATAATTCAAGCAAAGAATATCACCATTGCCTTGAGAGAGATAATTATTAACTTTCACAAGTCGGGAAATATTTGAATCACTATGTCAAACCGGTTAGCTATCCTTAGATATAAGTTAACATCGGTTGTAAAGAAGTTTAAGTAGTTTGGCACTAGAGAGACTTTGCCTTCGCATGGAAAAACCAAATTTATATTGAAAACTGCACGAAAACTGTGTCGTGAGGTTAATATAAACCGTAATGTTGTTTTGAAAGACATCGACAAAAATGTGGATACGATGGGTAACAGCGTATGTATCCGCACGATACAACGTTGTTTATATAGAATTGGGTTGCATGGAAAAAGTCCACGACTTACTCATCTCAACAAAACATGTCACGTTGATGCTTGGTTCAATTTTACCAAAACCTTCTTGGACAAAGAAAAATGATTTTGTGGACAATTACTATGGAGTGATGAAAAATACTTGTGCAATTTGGACATAATGATGTGCAGAATTTTAGACGTATGTAAGGTGGGGTCTGACCTCCCAATGAAAACAGTGGCAACATTTAAAAAACGACGAGGCGACTCGTTGATGTTTTGAGGTTGTTTTATCTCAAGGATGACTGCACATACATTTGCAAATAAAGGAATAATGAAATTTGTAGACTATATCAAAATTCTGGATACGCATCTACATCTATCAGCAGAAAATCTTCATCTAGATCGGCGATTTACTTTCCAACAAGATAATGCTCCCAAATATACGTGTAAATCAGTGACTATAAGGCTTAATAAAAGAAGATTGCAGTTCTACCATGGCCTTCAATGAGTCACAACTTGAACCTTATGAAAAATCTATAGCAAGTATTGAAAGCATACAAATCGCACTTCACCAGAAATCCTTCAGGAATTATAACGTGTAATCATTGAACAATTGTAGAAACCACAGAAAATACTTATTCAAATCTCATCAAAATCTTTAGAAAACGATTGCAGCAAGTTATAAAAATGCGAGCTCATAGTATTGATTAATAATATTGTGATTTTTTAAAATCTATTTCTAATTTTCATACTGTATGAATTATTTTAACTTTTCTTATATTGCATAATTCGCCTGTCAAATTTAACCTATTCTTCTGAAAATTGTGTTTTTAATTCCGTTTCTTGTCTTATTAAAATATAATACTCCAGACATCATACGGGTATTTGATTTTGAGAAATTACTAAAAATATTCAAAATTTATGTGTGTACGAATAATTTCATGGTTTTCTGTATGTATTCTCATTTTCTTTAATATCCAATTTGGTTGTAATATTTTTACTAGTTCAAATAATTCGAAGTATGTTAAGGTAGGAGGATAGGAGTTCACTCAGAAAGTCGCTATCTTGAACACACACACTCACGCACACACGCATACACAAAGACACACACACACACACACAAATGTAAACACTCGCAAGAACACGCACATAAACATCATTAACCCTGCGCGCTAATGCACACGCAGACACAAACGTGTATGTATTTATGTGTATATATATATAGGTAGTAATTTTTCATTAATGCATGTTTCATTAAATAATATACACAACTTTATCTAATTTTGTCTATTTATTTTAAGTAATTTCCTTTCATATTGTCTGATAAGCTTAATAACATTATCATTGAAATACGAAAGGAAATCACCAGTGTGTGTGTATGTTTATGGGGGTGGTTTTGGTTTTGGGCGAGTGTGTTTACAGGTAGATTTTAAGGATTATTAAAAAAGTTGACACGTCAGTGTGAAAGATAACATAAAACTACATTTTTTCATATATTTTGTATTCGTCTGACTAACCATTGCATTTATATTCGAACTTTAAAATTTTAGAGATCATGAAAGAATACCGAATAAGACTGGACTCCGTAGAAGAGTAACTTTACTTTCAGTATCTCATGGTTTTCGTATCATCTCTAAACAAATGTCGTTTAAAGATGGGATAAGCGTCTTGAAGTAGAAACACTTCCATCTAATTAAGTAATCACAGAAATTACATGCGTTAAGGGAACAGAATACTCGCTTTTATCTGGATCTTTAGTTATTTTTCTGCTATTTTATATACATACTGATACTTCTTTATTCGGTTTCTAGCGAATGTATATCTATTTGTCGATGGAAAACTTATTATTCCCAAAATATCAGTCGAATACAATTTTTTTGCACCATTGTGGAAAACTTTATCTGCTGGTGTTCGTGAAAATCTCATGTATTGGTCGACAAATAGAATGTATTTGAAATTTATACTGTGTGTGATTAGTAGATTGAATAATAAATTTAATTTTCAGAAAAGAGACACAGAAAACGCTTTATTTTGAAGATTACGCCCATTACCTTGATGCAAATATTTTATAATGATACTCAAATACTCATACAAACAATCATTATATAATAGTATAGAAATAGATCAATCTTTCGGTAACCATTCATATACTATTAGTCAATAGAGTAACGTCTTTCAGTTAATTGTGACCGCAAAGACACAAATGCGCATATTATAAAGAAAATAGTTTTAAATTATTAAAAAAAAAAACAGTTATTCATAGCGAGGCATATTATATACATGAAAAGCAAAAATTATTTTCCCAAATTTACCTTTATATCTATCTATCCTGCACTCATGTTAACATTTAGACAAAATATCTCCGATAAAAAATTGGATTTTGTTTTCTAGAAAATGAATGGAACTTGGTGAATTTGGTTTTTGTGAATTTATTACAAGTGTCAATGTTTCGTGTCCGCAAAACAGGGGCAATTTTTGATTGCTGTATTTATGATACGTATGGCAAGTGATATATCCATATCGTAAACGTAATAAAAAAAACGTTATTTATTTATCAACATAATTAGTTTAATGCACTTCTCTGTTAATCAAGTAGATGAACAATGGAGAAACGTTTTACTGAGATTTACTGAAATCTTTTATGGATTGTGTATGAAGGAGTGATGCTATTTCTGTGAAATAGTGCATGTATTAATTTCATGTGTTCTTAATAACTGTATTTTTATTTCCTGGAGAACTGACATATGACTGTTTAAAGAAGAATGATCGTCGTAATTGACACAAATTCAAAAGCATTTTTCATGTTGAAGAATAGATGATAGTCAAATCAGGGGAATAGGGAAGATGATAAACTAGTTCAAAGCCACAGTTCCGCAGAGAATCTAACCAAACCAATGATGTGTGTGTTGGAGAAATGTCCTGATAAAATAAGTTCCCTTTTTTCAGTTATTATGGGAGTATTTCTTGATAGACTTTCGTAACTGACTCAGGTAGTTGTCATAGTAATCACGAATGATTTTGTGGTCCTTATGAAGACCATTACTTAACTCAAAAAATCTCAGAATATTAAAGACATCATTATCTCTGCAGATGAAATGACCATGGTCTTCTTTCGAACAGATGAAGCGGAGTCTTCCCATTGCATGGATTGTCTAATTTTTATTTGGCTCAAAGTGATAAACGAAAAGTTAGCTAGGAATTGTTCAAGAAAAACTAGTTGTATCTGATTCAAACAAAAAAAAATCCCTTATTCTCTGCATTTTCACAGGATATTCTAATAGCATTATCAAAATAATTTAGAGTCAATAGCTTGTCATCTATCACTATGTTGTGAATACGATATTTTTTCAATAAAACGGATGACTCCAAACACAACTAGAATTATTGCTTTGTTCATGTCACACAAGTTTGAGATTTCCACTTCAAGATCCTCTTTATACAAAGTCTAGCATGTTGCTAGATTTTTTAAGTTCAAAGATACGTTAAAAGCATGAAGCTACTACCATATCAATGAGAAAACATATTCTGTTTTTGTCTGGTCTTGGATCATTATATTTGCTCAGTTAGCTTTGTCTGTAAGACGCTCTAGGTGATGTTCATGCCAATTATTTACAATTTCCTTCCCGTGAAAGTTACCTATATTACAATGAAGATATTGGCCCACACTATGATATTCAGTGTGGTCATCTGTAACAGGAAATTACTCACAGAAACTGCATTTCGTTTTAATACAAATTTTTAGTAGGTATAACTTAGCTATTTTTTGTTAGTAATCATTGGTCCTATGCAGCAATAACTAGACCTTCTATTCCTGCACAACGTAACCGCTGACGGTGTTTTTTCTATATCACCCGATCTGCGTATTAACCATGAAGTGATTTATCTCGCAAATATTTAGGTCCATTGCATTTAGTTTTTACTTTGATTTAGGATTTTGGAAGCTGCACAGTATTTGTAGATGTTTACTTATAATTCTTAATTCATTTTAAACTTCTATTATTATTATCATTATTATTATTATTATTATTATTAATTCCTTTGATTTCTGTTGTATACTCATTTGCTTCGGGTTTCCAACTAGAGACATAAGGTCAAATATTGTATTATGACATTTTCCATTGAGCTGTTTTATTAAAAGAAAATTTAAAAAATACCTCAATCACACCGTGTGAGCTGTACCTTTGAGTAGAATTTTGATATTTCTTTAAGACGTGTGCTACTAGAGACCACTTCAATGAATCTATCGGTACATGTTCAAATCGAGGGCACAAACTACAATTGAAATTATAGTTATTCTAATGTACCTCATTTTCGACATTTCTAATTCACGATCGTCGCAATTTGAAAATTGTTTGAGATATTCAAAATCTTTAACTAGGAACATTCTCAGATGATTACGTTTATGGACGCGCATCTAAAAACATGATGATCGTAAATTTCATCTGGTAAATGCTCCTGATCTAACTGATCAATGGGAAAAAAACTGGCTTGTAAATCGCAAAATCCAGTCTAATATCATTTCATGATTACAGATCAGCTACTGAATATTCTCCTGTCCTGATGAACGATTCCACTCTCAAGGTCTATTGGATTTCACGTTCAGTCTAGACATGTGGAAATCATAAATCCATTGAGAAAGAGGCTATAAAATGATTCAATTGCTTCACTGCGTATCCGACACCTTCTTCCATTATATATATATATATATATATATATATATATATATATATATATGGATAGATGTGAGCTTGTGACTCTGCGTTTCACGCTTTAGCGATCGTCAGACAAACTGATTAATTTTTTAAAAAATGTTGGTTTTATGTAGATTGCGTGTATTGGTGTTATTGTGAAAGTGGTGGGGGAAACTTCGTCGATTTTTCATCGTACTGACGCAAACATCGATGTATGCAGACACATATACATACTTGGTCGTCCGTCGGGACTCATACATATATAAACATATGTGGACAGTTTCGGATGTGAGATATGTATGTATACGGGTGGTGTTGTGTCTATACATACGCATTTGTATGTTGAAATTTAAAGATTAGAAGTGTGGCGGAAATGTCTCGTGAATGTATACATGTCATATATTTTTTTTTCCGATGAATAATATTTCCTCGCATGTATGTATATACGTGTGGTGGGGTTTGTGTGAAATTATGATAGGTAAAAATTATTATTATTTATATTTATTTTTAAATTTTGAAAAAAAAATGGCAGTTTATGTTATATTTAAAGCTGGTTATTTGTTTGTTTTTGACTGTGTATATGTAACAGGTAGAAATTTGTAATCTTTATTGGTTATTTATATGGTGATATTTAATATTTAATATGCTGGGTGAGAGGGTAGTTTGATTTAATAACAGGTCTATATGATATGATGTGATAGTAATGTTGCAAGGGATTGGAGGCAATGATAATATAATTAGACAATAGTTATTGTAAATTGGTAGAAATTGTAAATTGGTAGAAATGATTAGTAACGGTAGTGAGAGAATGGTGAAACCATGAATGTAGTTATAGTGGTGGTAGCTAAAGAGTGGTTGTTGGTGCTTTATTTTATTTATTTTATTTTGTTATATGTATCAATTTATTTTGGTATAAATCCTGATAATAGGTATTCTGTGTAAAATTATGGTAGTTGAAGATTGCTATAATATTTTAATTTTTAATTTACAAAAATATTATTGTTTATTATATTAAAGCTCGCTATTTCCTTGTTTATTATATGGTAATGTTAGATATGGTTTGATAGTAATATGTAAGGTGGATGGTGGCAATAATAATATAAGTCGTTAATATTTATTGTAAATTGTTAGTAGTGATTAGTAATGTTGGTGCGAGAATAATAAAACCTATAAATGTAATTATTGTGGTGCTAGCTTGAACTAAAGGGTGGTAGTTGGTGTTTTATTTTATTTTATATTTATTAGTTTCTTTTTATTTATTATGAATCCTGGTAATGGGTGTTTATTCTCATGGTTATATATGGAAATTATATCTGATCTTATTGTTTTAAGGTGTTAAATATACTGTGGGGGGTAATATGCGTTAAAGATTGTAGAGGATTTATAATAGTAGGTGTGATGTGTAAGTGATGGTGCTGGGTGTTGGTGGTAATGATAATATTATTAGATAATAGTTATTGTAAAGTGGTAAAAGTGATTACTAATGGTGGTGCAATGATAATAATGATAGATGCAATTATTTTGATGGTATCTTGAAATTAAATTGTGATTGTTGGTGGTTTGTCTATTTTATCCGTTTGGTAAGAATTCGGATAATAGGTACTTGTTCTCATGCCTACATTTGGAGATATCTCTGATTTTTTGTTTAGTAGGTTCTTTTGCTGTTTGTGTGATATTATTGCTACTTTTTCGTGTAGGCAAAGTAGGCATTTTTTTGTAATGTTGCTGTAGGCAGGGGCTTTTCTCAATATTTCCCAAATATATGTTAGCTCTATCTCTGATATTGAGCGCTTTCTAATAAGTACCGCGCATATAATATATGAATAATTATATACACATATATATATATTTATTTATATTTATATACAGAAACTTTTCACATATATATATATATATATATATATATATATATATATATATATATATATAAATGATCATATTGCACCACATCTGGAGAATTACGCTCAAATTTTAACTGGTGTTGCTTAATCCTTGCTTGCCAACCTTGATATCAAAATCGTTTACGCAATATCTAGGGAAATGACTATTTTCTACTCTGCAATTTGTTTCCCACCAAACATAAAGTTAAAATCCGATTTCTATTCTATTTCTATTCGTATACCAAATGTTCATATGAAATCTATCCATTATTTAAAACTGTTGTGATATTATCAGCTAATACATTTCCGGCTCTCTCCATGGAATTGAATCCCCAAATTTTCCCCCTGGTTCCAAATGTAAGACGGAAGTTAGCTTTTTACCAATATTTGGAGATCATATCAATGTTAATCTCTTCTGTAATCTATTTTCTTTTCCAGTAATTATACTCACCTTGTTTGAAATTGCCATTTTGGTTGTAATACCCAACATTCAGAGGCTATCATCGTATTGTAATTGATTATAAACATAAAAATGTATAAATATAAAAACTCCTGAGAGTGACACGTTAAAACAAATGGAGAAAAGATTATTCCGTGTAGATTTCATGGATTTACACAAACGGATACAAAACTCATAATTTCTATCAATGTCCAAGTTTCTGTGACCATCACAACAAAGTGATACTGCCCAAATTTCCAAGAATGTTCTCAGTGTTATCAACTACGTATTCTGCAGGGAATGTTGTACCAATATTCTTTACAAAATTTCCCCACGTTATTCTACGGGATCCATGGCTAAGATTTTTACACTACTTATCAAAGCTGAATGTGAAATCCCAACTATCCTTAATTATATCTTCAGGAGTACTTCGTATATAGCTTTGTGTAGTGTGATGTTAGCCAGCACCTATCCACTACAGGGAATTGTCGAAGGACACCACGATGAACGTGATATCGAATAAGAAAGAATTATACTGATCAAGAAATAACGATCGAAGTACTAACGAGACTTTTCATGATAAAGCATTTCTACTCATTAACAGTTTATGTTTTGTCTCATCACTTGTAGAACTAAAAAAATACTGTTTCCTTAGGTTTCTCGATATAATATCACAATAACTTGCTGCGTTTCTATATCAACAATATATATATATATATATATATATATATATATATATATATATATATATATATCTATATATGTGTGTGTGTGTTGCTGATATAGAAATCAAAACTACATGGCGACTATACTTTCAAGTATTAATCTGCTATAAATATCGACATTAACTTACGGCTTAGTTGTGAAACTATTATACTGAGAAACCCAAGTAAATATATATATATATATATATATATATATATATATATATATATATATATATATATATATATATATATATATATATATATGTATATTAGTCAACCGTAGGAAAAAGCACGTCCTTCTTACACCGTGGTGCCAGGTTCAATTATCTCGTCCTCCTCCTAAACAGAAGGAGCACATAACGTTGCTACAGGCTCAACGTTTTTATGGCGCCGTTCCATCTATCAATCTTTCAGCAAGGTTGCAGTTTGAGATTACCAATATAACATCCCCGGACAGATCATATTCAGTGACTAGTTTCTAGAGAGTGTCCAACCACTTTGGGATCATCATCTCGCTCGCTGCCTTTGGGCGCAATCTGGCTTTGCTTATCAAGTTATCTGACACCCAAATGTATACGAAAAATGAGTCAGTCTGTATATGTATCTTTTCAACCGTCCACTGGATTGCTAAGCTGAAGCCCTTCAGTACAGCATCCAGCACTGCCAGGTTGATATATGCGACGTCATTTATTGGTCGCAGCCACACGCCTCCTCGATTACAGTTCAGTCCAACAAGACTCCAATCGCCATTGAGCATGTATCCACACTGCCGTTCATTTATTATCTATGAGTACATCCATCTTCTCTGTCAGAGTCATTCTTCTTTACCCTTGCTATGGTCTCCATAACGATGCGAATAAGCAAATGATCATTCATCTCATCCTTCCAACACTTGGTGACAACGCTTATCCTGCCCTTCCCGGTACCTGTCGACATGCGGAAACATCCACACACTGGTATGTGCCCCAAAAGCCTTCCACATAGTGAGACGATCACTCGCCTTTTTAGAACATCAGGTACTGCTGGAACTGCCGTTTCGCGTCTAAACAGCAAGGTTCCTTACTCACCTTGAACATCCAAGCCCAATACAAGAGCGCCATATTCCAGCTCTTCCGGATTGCAGATTTTGACAAACTGTGTCAATTTAGCTCTTCCTTCCTGTGATGACACGATAACTTCGCTTGCATAAATATCGTCGATGTACGCTGACCTCCCTTCTTTTACAGTCACGACACAACACAGCCCGTATAATTGCCTTCATTATCTGCGGTGCCACTTTCAATCCAAAGTCTGGTAAGGCAGTACCTTCTGCCGGCAAACATCACCGTCTGAAACGGCCACAATGTCTCACTAACTCACTTGCAAATAGACCTATTCTCAATAAACACACATCGTTTTACGTGCCCGCAGAATCCGTACAGCAAATTGTTTGTAGGCAATGCAGGGGTCAATGGCAAACGCCTTATGGAGACTTGAGTCTTTCTGGATCTTCCATATCTTTATCACTAAAATCTTGATATACAGCGAATGCATCGACAGTCAGTTGTAGAGGAATCACATGTTCAATGGTTTTCACCCCGCACAGGACATAAATTAAAGTAGAGCCATCGAACTCTGGGATTAGTTTTAAAAGAAATTAGCGACTCTGTTTTGGGATCAAATTTCAGATTGTGCGTTTCTTCCCTCTACACCGGTTTCTTATCTTGAAATTTATCTTGTTCTGTTCCCTGTATCGGCTTCGTCATTTTTTCGTTCGTTCCTTCTTCCTCCTACCACAACTGCACGTATGGTAGGATATACTACGACGGAAGTTCCCACTCATCCCCCCGATGGTCTACTTATAATCGCGAGTCACGAAAAACTTGACCAGATGATAAACGTACTAGACATACGGGTACCTCAGAATGGAGAACTATCACACCCGGATGTCCCTCCGTGATTCCGTCAAACTACGTTAATATTATGCAAAGTTGCTAATGGCTCAATTTCTTGTGTGACAACACAGAAGGAACTCTTTTGACAGAACAACACACACACTTTCTGTGAAATCGAAGTCCTATATGCCAGCTCGCTTTCGTCGACAATGAGGCAAGTCTCGTTCACCATTTCTGCCATTCGATTCTGGTTTTGGTTCAGTATGTCATATATATATATATATATATATATATATATATATATATATATATATATTGAAAAAAATTAAATTAGTTGATTTCGCTAACATGGTTTCAAACTTACCATTTTTTTTCAGGTGAATTCTATCAATTTATCAAGGGAAGAAGAAGAAGAAGTTATCAGTGGAACTTATTCGAAATATTCATACTCTTTAACCAGCTTCATATTAGCTTAAGAAGAAAGTTTTGAAAGAAAACAAAGTCTTATGATTTCGGATTTCTGGTTCAAATGGAATTTTGGATCCGGAAATGACATTTTCTCATCTTGGCAGCGGATGCAAAATTATCATATATATATATATATATATATATATATATATATATATATATATATATATATCAAAGTATAGATATAGACATGAGCTAAATAACCAGATATGACGCACACATGAAGGTGGATAAATAACTATTTAATTAATCAGTGGTATAAAAAAATGTGCTCAATGTATTTAAACTGTGCTACAAAGTATATATAAATAACTTCAGGTATACTTAGGTTTGGAGTATGAGTCGGAATTTTATGGTTTACCTATTCATCAGGTACAAACTTTATGAATTGTTCAATACATTTTGTATTTTAAATTCTGTGTCTCATCGGAGCAACGTTATGCAAAAGCGTTTACCCTCAACAAAGAACAAAGATTTCTGCGCTTCATAGGAAAACAGCCCATTCCTCACAACATAGATAATCTTAATCTACCGAATAAACGAATTGAGCATATGTCCACATGCATTTAAAGAAAGTTCTTCCTTTTCAAATCTTATGGTCCTGGTTAAATCAGTTAACCTAACATATGCTTTAATAACCCGAATAACCTCCATCTAATAATTTATTTTCATGTTTACTTAACCCTTGCACTGCCCGAGCAGTCGTTCTATAAAGGTAGGTATTTGTTGATACATATATATATATATACATATATATATATATATATATATATATATATATATATATATATATATATATATATATACACTCTTACGAGGTCTGATCAAAGAGTGAAGGAGCAGTTGCTATGATAACGGAACGTAAGTACACTCAATGAAACATGTTGGCACAAACATAACCTGAATTTTCATGCGCATACGCTAAATTGTAACGGTTTCTCTCACTTTTGTGTTTTATAGAATCTTTTAATTTTCGCATGTTTCCCCACATCAAAGCAGTTCCATCATTGTTCCTGCCATAAGCAGGTTTTTTTTTTGACCAAGCCCAACATTCCCCAACTTCGGCAATCATCATATTCCCAAGATAAATATTTTCTACAAACACCTAATCCTAGCTACCTTACGATTGCACCTAGCATGAAACAGATTGTCGCCTCTACGTGTTGACATCTATGTTCACTTTGATATTTGCACACGCTCTATCTATGATATTGAGCACTTTATCCTATAAATATAGCACATCTTAAGACTACAATCTTCCACGATTCTCTCACGTACATTCATATCTCTCTCATGGAGTTTTCAAATGTCAGTCTGACTTTTGAATGTTCCTATGAATTTCATTGCTTATTGTGCATTTATGGACAAAGACTTCAGGTGAAAGGAAATCAATCTACAACTCTTGACGTGGAACCATAGAATTTTGTTTAATTTAACGCATTAATTTCCTCGAAGATCTTCCATCGAGCACCTGTTATTCTTTGTTTTTTCAAAATTTTTGAGTGTTATACCTTGAAAAGAATAAACGAATCGTAGTAAATGGAATATTCCGGTTTTTGAGATATTCCAGAAACTTTTACCTTTTTTCCAGAGCTTAACAATAAGTTCGTTTAGCGAAATTGTTAATTCGTTACCCCTTACCACGATGATAAACTTCTTGTAAGAATGTCAATTACAGAATTAAAAATAAATACTGATGATATTTTTCGAAAATTTTAGAATATTACACTTGAATAATCTAGAGTATTAAAGTGATTTAAAAGTTATAAAGTCTGAAATTTGCATTGTACGAATAGTTTTTCCAAACATTAAAATGGATAAATGAGATTTGCTGCTAATAAATCAATTATATTCTGTTTTCTATCCATATATATTTATTATGCATCTTGATATATATGATATATCGATATATATATTGGAGAAAATGTATTAAAAAGTGAAAACATTTTTGTTGTGATATGTTCCATTATTTAGGATATTATCGGAGTAAATTCGAGGTTTGAAATATTTAGGCTCTGCCACTTAATATGACCTTCATCTCCTATTATACAATGAACCTCAATAGCAGTCTCCATTTTCAGTTTCTTATTTTCATTTATGTTCATTCAATCAGACATGCCTAAAAGAGAATTTTCTTAAATACACACCCACTCATATATGTGTGTGTGTGTATATATATATATATATATATATATATATATATATAGAGAGAGAGAGAGAGACAGACAGACAGAGAGATATATATATATAGAGAGAGAGACAGACAGACAGAGAGATATATATATATATATAGAGAGAGAGACAGACAGAGAGAGACAGAGAGAGAGAGACAGAGAGACAGACAGACAGACACAGAGAGACAGAGAGAGAGAGAGAGTGACAGACAGAGATAGGTATGCAGGCAGCAAGTTTTCCCTTTAAAACTTTTTTGAAATATTCAACAACCAACATCAGATATTTTGAATGAAATATAACTTTATTTCTAATTTTCCGAAAATGTTTTGGCACATCCAAATCAAAACTATAAACCCTGGTCTTTTGACCGTCTCTTGTACCTCTACTTCATTACCAAGAAAAAACATACATACACACACAAACACAACCACATACACACATACACACACACACACACACACACATATATATATATATATATATATATATATATATATATATATGCAATTATACATAAATATGTATTAAAACTTTGTTGTAATGCGATTAACTTCGTGGCCTTCAGTTAGCACATCAGATGAAAGGGTAACCCTTTCTAAAATGAAGAGTCCGCTTACATATATATATATATATATATATATATATATATATATATATATATATATATATATATATTTCTTCTTTATATATATAGTACTGGCTAATACTTTATATTAATATATTCATGAAATTATTACAACGCTAATCCCATCATCAAATAAAGCACCTTATAATGTATAATTTCCCATGACAATTTATCTTCATAAAGTGATTATGAAGCACCTTCCCCAGCTATAT
>OZ010582.1:5624135-5641635 GCA_963932145.1 Acanthosepion lycidas
TTAAAATAAAAAATCACCAGGGACAAGTATATCTTGAAAATAAAAGAAAAAATAGCCGAAAGGGATTAGTAAACAGCAAATGTTTTTTTTCGCTTTGCGATACAGTGTTGTTGTACAGAGAACGTGTCGTGATTCCATACACACTGCAGAAGTAAATACTAAAGGATTTTCCTACTGGTCACCTGCGCAGCAATAGGATGAAGACCCTAATGCGAAGTTTTTTATACTGGCCGAATATGCACAGGGACATTGAGAAATCAGTGGCAAAATGTAAAGGCTGTGCTTTAGATGCAAAGGCACCCCCAATAAAATTTAACCCCTGGCTAAAAACAGACTTACCATGGTCGAGGTTACACGTGGATTCTGTTGATCCACTGAATGGATACCATTACATCATAGTAGTAGATAGTTTCACGAAATGGCTTGAGATACAAAGGATAAGATATCCGACGACGCAAAGTACTAAAAACTTCCTGCTGGAATTGTTTGCATGGTTTGGTGTAGTAGACACAATTGTGACGGACAACGTAAGTCAGTTTACGTCGAAACAATTTAAAGATTTCTGCAAGGAATACAACGTCGAACAGGTTATCACAGCTCCATATCAGCCAAGATCAAACGGATTAGCTGAAAAATTTGTGAACACTCTAAAAAGAGCTCTAAATAAAGCTAGGGAAATACCTGCAGATGAAGCCCTACAGAGGTTTCTACATGTATACAGAATTACCCTAAATAACTGGACACCAGCCTCACAGTGGCCAGCCGAGGTGATGTTCGCACGTCGGGTAAGGTCTGTCTTCGATAAATTATTACCAAAAAAGTTAAAGCCAGGTAGAGAAAAATATATTAAGGTAAAAAAAAAATACATTTCTGGTGAAAAAATATATTTTAAGGTCTATAAGAAGAATAAATAATTCTGGGAGATTGGAAAAATAGAAAAAGTGGATTAGCAATATGATGTACTTCGTGAAAGGCAAAAAATTCACGTGCAGACGGCACATTAATCAGATCAGACGACGTGCTTCAGACGTGGTTGACGGCGGTCCCGCGGAAGAAGGGCCGATGGAGGTGATTTTCGATACGTTTGATCTAACAACGCCTGAAACAATTTTACCTGAGGTACTCTGATCCAGGAGAAAAAGAAAGGCAACTGATCATTTAAAAGTGGATCCAAAACGTAGGAGATACGCTACGATGTTGATAAAAAAATGATTTTTTTTTGTTTTTTCTTCATATCTCTTGTAAAAAATAAAGAAAACTGTTTAATCCTACGGAGTAAAGTTATAGGAGGGTGGTGTTAAGGTGTATAGTTAATAGACTTTTCCACCTAATATAATTAGGAGTAGTGATAGAAACAACAGTCAGTCGATGTCGGCTGAACGGTTGAACTCTCGGTCTTCGGGAGGGGAGGAACCAGAACGAGGCTTCGCCGAAGGGCGGAGTCTCGTTCGGGGAGGTAAACCGACCCTGAACCCGTTTATACGGGTTCAAAGGGTATATATTTGGCCGAGCCCACGGGCTCGGAGATTCCACGTTAAACCGGCCTTGTGCCACATGATACCCTCGTGGTGGTGGGGGGGTGACTAAATACTAGTCGATGTCGGACGACAGTTAATCGAATACGAAAGTATCAGCTACTGCAACAAGATTACTCTGCGTAATACCTATAATATCAAGTTCCTAACGTTTTGTACGTTGAACCTATTTTAGGACCGATTTAGTACAAGTGCAAGCCTCCACTGCAAAATCACTTCGCAACACACACACATTCCCCCCCACACACACACACATATATATATATATATATATATATATATATGCGAGTGTTTATATAATTATATATATATGCGAGTGTTTATATAATTATATATATATGCGAGTGTTTATATATATATATATATATATATATATGCGAATGTTTATATATATATATATATATATATATATATATATATATATTACATTACATTGCATTAGGTAATGAATGGATAAATTTAAAAAAAAATTGCAGAAATTAGTAATATCAACATCTTCATTATGTAATTATTTCCATGTTATATGATTTTATTAGTTCCCGTTTTAAAATATCCCAAGTGATGCCGTTTCTAATATATGGTACTGCTTTTCTTTTTGTGATTCTATTCCATTTTCCAACACTTCAAAACCTTCACTTGTATAAAGCCTTTTTAGCCATTGATCATCAAAAATGGAATATACCATTGAGAGTTTAGTGGTTTTAAAATGGGATTGGATCCATGCATATCAAAATCTGGATCTGGCAGGTATAGTCAACATATGCGTCGTGCTTTCAGAACAACTATTTCGCTGTATTTCAAATACCGAATTTTTTATAACTGATCCAAATGCGAGCTATTTGAAGTGTTTGGTACTTTCTACTTTTCAAATGCAAATTTTTAATGGTGGATTCAGGTTGTCTGTGAGATCACTGCTTTCATTACAATTTGCAGATCATTGTCTTCGTTTTGGAAATATGATTTCCAAAACGGAAACAAACGGAAACAAACGGAAACATAATCTTTACATTGGTTTCGGGAGTGAAAACACGATAGCTCTCCCATATAAGTTGATTTGTTTGGGGCATGGTATGGAAAACTTAATTAGTCAGTGCTCATCTATTCACGTGTGTGTTTGTAAACTCGCAGATTAGGAAATTCTTAAATAGACATCAGCTTTCATATATTGCAGGATATTACACTGTATTTTTACGATCGTATTCCTGCGAGATAAAAGCCTACGTCGATCGTGTACACAGAAAAGATAAACAAACATCAACTTATTTGTAAATCATTCTTTGTTGACCCCATAATGTTCATCTGCTTGACACACACACACACACACACACACACACACACACACATATATATATATATATATATATATATATATATATATATATATATATATATATATATTAACACAAGCGAAAAATACTGGAGAATAAAATATTAGCAGAGAACTACAATCTATAACTATCTAATTCAACAGTGTAATAATTAGACCAAGCTTCCAATTTAGAACGCATTTCCATTTGTGGAGTCGACGCCCGCATGAATGAAGCTCATCAAAACTATTAAAAGAAAAATCTTTATGGGAAAATTATATGGATTCTGTCAAGAATCACTGGATGCAACACAGAACAACCAAACTAGATGCGACAGCATTATTCGATGCAAGGAAAAATGTCATACTTATAAATATTCAAGACTGACTTTAAAAATTGTTTAGCTCGTCATAGTAAGAATGTGTACTAGAAACAAATTTAACAACTGAATCCGTATAACTGCTCCTCCTCCTCATGATATTGGTAAATAAGTGATATAGAAGGCACAGTAATATTCTCTCTTGGCGGTTAGTGTCAATCATACTGATAAAAGGCAAAACATATTATTTAAGACAATCTAAAGAGAGGCGTTTCATTTTGAGACATTAAATGTACAAGACATTTCTTGTCCCAATTAAAAATAGATTAAATTTCATTTTGTAGACAAACTGTCAATTTAATTTTGTCAGAAAACCAGACGTACAATTATAAACACCGGTAAATAGCCGTGTCAACAGCATATTGAACCATTAACTAATGACATCTGATCTGTCGTTGATGAAACTAAGGAAACTAAGTGGGTTGAAGAATAGAAATTTGAAGGTAATCTGAATTAATGCGAAAAAATATTTTATTATAAAGTTTATAAGAAGAATTTGAATCAATTCAAAAATCGTCCATAAACACGTGAAACGATCGAAATTTGAAGACGTGAGTCATGGCAAATCGTCTATAACGCCGTCGAAATATATAACAAGAGAGCGGGATCCAAAACCTATCTAAAGCTTGACAGATTCTTTCAGGAATAACATTTATATACCGAAGGTTTACTCAGTGAAGTGAAAACCATATCTTTTGTTTGGAAGAAGACAGCGAGATGAGATGCTTAGCTAATTCGGAGTTATTTAAAACTTCTTTAATTTTCTAAAAACTTATAGGGGACTAATACGTCGATAGTTCTAAGGCGACGACTTTTCACCAGTTTTCTTAAAAACTCGAATTATAATAGAGGATTCCAAACTATCTGGAAAGCAATTGCCAGAAAGTAATTTCTACAGGAAAATTTTGGCAAAACGGGTTATAAAAGAAGATATAATAATGTATTCAATTATTTCTTATCCCCTAAATCTTGAGCTGCATATAATTAATACTTAGTCTCTTCTATAAAAAGAATTGTCAACTAAAATACAAAGGCCATGTATCATATAGCTGCATTCAATATTTAATGTCCTACATGTCATATTATATAACGGATTTTGGACTAATTGGATTAAAATTTCATCTAGTCATTAAAATGTGTTTTTTTCATTGCTCTTGATATGTATCTTTAATATTACTCAAAGCTCTAGATTCCAAGAATTTTAATCAAATCCAGTGATATTCAATAATATTTTGAAGAGAGAAATAACTAGGTCACTTTAAAAATATAATTTCCATCGTGTCGAAGCACACTTTCATTTTTACGGAATTATACTTGAGGTTACGCCTGCTAAAATTATGAAATTTGGAGCATTTTATGAGAAGTATTATCCAACATTTCCTTCGATTCTATGCAAAACGCGCGTATATTTCATCCATTTTCTTATATAACAGTAATGATGCTATATTAGGTTTTGGTATCTTTTTTCTAGACGCATCTCAATTTATTTCTAAAATTATTTGCGATTTTACTCTTCTAATATTTGTCAGAGAATTATGCAGTCTCCATCAGAGCTTCAGTACATGTATTTTTCTCGGAGAGCAAGAAAGCCGGTCAGCCTGGTGGCTTTCCTATTAAATTTGTCGTTTGTCAAATCTGCGGATTATGAATTACTTTTGAAAGAATTACTGCAACGCTGATGAAAATGAAAATAAGAAAAGTTTTCTCGGTGGCACCGATAATGCTAAACTTGTAATGCAAATGATACGCGAAAATACTGTGACAAAAATATCATGACATTTGGAAAGTTTATCCACAAATAAGATCGGGACTTACAATACATAATCCGTAAGATTAAAAAAAATAAATTAAACGTTTGTTGATCAATATGACATTTCATTCTTTCTTTCTTTCATTCTTTCTTTCTTTCATTCTTTCTTTCTTTCTTTCTTTCTTTCTTTCTCGGTATATTCAGATCGATCTACATGTAATATGTATAAATAAAATTATTCATATTATGATTCAAAACTTGTCTACAATATAACTTTAAAATAATCTTATCATGGTAAGATCGACAAAATTTGAAAAAAAAAACATTATTAGAGAAGCATTTAATAAATACTTCCTCCAATTATCATTGGTGATTATTGCAATGTGATTGTTCTATAATGTCTGTAGATTCTGAAACATGTAAAGTTTCACGGGCTGGTTACAATAACGGCCAATGGTGAATGCTGAAGTAAATATTCTTCCATATCGACTAATATCGGAATGATGAAGGTATATGTATAGAGATAAATTGTACAAAGTAAAAGGAAAATGTTGTGAAAATGATACACTTACAGAGAAAGACATATTCATATATAATGAAATAAAAATTCAAGCCTGTAAATGATTATTCCTTGTCCATAAGTTGGGATATCATTCAAACATTAACGTTTAGCTTGGTTTGGTTTGGTTTGGTTTGGTTTGGTTTAAGTCAATAATAACTCTATATGGGTTATTTAATGCTAAAATTTAAATTTTGGGGTCGCTTTGGTATTTGTATTTTTTGTTTTACTATAACAATCTATAACGTATATTTTACAATTAATAGCTATACTGCATATTTCTACTTCCATAGTTTTTTTTCTAAACCAGTTTAGAGGTTCGATATTTGCCCATTTGTGGGATCCTAACAGGTTATACAAGACATGGTCAGAGTAGACCTAGGAACTACAGCAATAAAGAGGTAATTCCATACTAGTCAGAGGTCTGTTGCCCGATGATGTTTATCGTCAGATTTAGGACGTATTAATGTTTAGTAGACACCATAGAAACTTCAATAGTTGCAAAACTATGTGAACGAATACGTGGCCATTTAATTTTGTTTCCATATACTGTCTGTTGAGATATAATTGATAAAACACAAAAACTTTCATCATTCGATATTCATTGATAGGCGTATACGAAATTATTCGTACACCTATCAGTTTTGAATATTTTTTATTCATTTCTGAGAATCTAAATCCCGTACGATGCCAGTTTATTGTATATGTTAATAAGCACAAAAAGAAATATAAAACTCAATTTTCAGAACTAGAGGTTAAATACAACAAATTTGACAGCTGAATTGTTCTAAAAATTGAGTTTTATATTCATTTTTTGTCGTTATTATGATGTAAAAACTTGAAATCATACGGGCATTAGATTGCGAAATCGATAAATATATTCGAAATTGATGGGTGTGTGAATAATTTCGCCGCTGACTATACATATATATATACACGAAGCAAGACATTGATAAAACAGATGTAAATTTTCATCATTCGATATTCATTGGTGTATACACACACACACACACATACATATATATATATATATATATATATATATATATATATATATGATGTGGTTACGGAAACGATCGTTTTCCGATCGAGAAACAATTCGTAACTGGGCATATTTTTCAGATTTACACTGAACTTTAGAAATGTTTAAGAGATTTCCAAATCTCTTGTATATTGGGAAATTGAAAGAGAGACAGAAAGAGAGCATAATCATATTGGAATTTTCCGGAATATGTCCGGAACATGTAATAGGAGAAAATAATTTCAGTAAATACTTAAAAATAAAAAAAAGCGTTTTAAAACAAGTATGTACCTTCTAAACGGGATTATTAAACATTTATAGTGAGACATTCCTGAAAAATATTAGAAGTGCTACCAGTATTCATTATTGGCCAGTACAATCTTTACAACATGTCATATTAAGATGGAACAGTGTTAGAAGCAGACACAGGAAGGTATCTGCAGGAACTCATGCAGAATGTCGTAAAGAAATTGAGAACTAAAGTTTAAGCATTAACTACCAGAAGACAGATTGTATAGTTGTCATCAAAAGAATCAGCCTCAGCTGCAATTTATGAAGTAGGGAAACAAAAATAAATCAAGTACAACAATTAAACTATCTGGTAGGCCTTTTAAAAGTGAACGGAAAATGCGACATCAGAATTGGAAGGTGCATTGGAATAGCAAAATATGCTTCAAAAATTTAAGCCAAATTTTAATATATAGGAAAATCTAATCACAACAAAAGTAAAGATTATTAAACTGGACTATATTATAGGTAATCCAATATGCCCTCACAGACGAGGAAGGTTTGGAATCTTCGACATTAGCTTTCCACCCCTTTCGGAGAGATGTATTCTTCCCTAAAAGAAGCCTCAACCAATCACCACTTCGTTTCAGTAAATTCAGTCTTCTATTGGTTAAGAAACACTAAACTGTAGCAATGTCGAAACAGATACTTTTTCCCGCCGAATCTCCCTGGAGCCGAATATTAGACACCAAAGACTATATAAACAACCGCATGACTCAATTCAAGTCAGTCAGTCATCAAGTTTCGTGAGATGCTACCAAACTCCACGCGTCTCAATTTATTGACTCAACATCACTTCAAAATTCTCAACAATCTCAACACAGCACTCAATCGACCATTGTCCGCGTGGTAATCAAATTACAATTGATTTAAAAAATGAACGGTTTCACTACGCAAACTGTAATTGCAGAATTCCTCAATTTAGCCAAACAGATAAAGGCAAACAACTCTTCACAACTTAAATTCTAACTAACAATGAACACACGCATGCACAATATTTGAACGAAAACATTTCAGATTTTTCCTAGTAGAAACCAAATTATTTTACTTTCACTAACAAATCAAAACCATTAACATTTTTATTGACCAAATTTCTGCATGAACATTCTTCGTAACTGTAGTGGACGAGGGGAGGATTTTCCTATTTCTTCTTCTTGAGTGAGTTCGAATCGCTCGTCGCCAATTTGTTGTGGATTCCGGGATGAAATCCAGTCTCAAATGAATGATGAATGCATGAATGAAATATAGCAAATAAATGTAATGACGTAATAATACAATTGGTAATATGGTTAGTAGATCCAGAAATGTGGTTAGTAGCAATAATATTATATATACAGTCTGGGAAATCCAGTATCGAAGTATGACTTCCTTCTGAGTCTACGTGCTCGCAACTTTGACTCCTACAAAGCGGTTACCTCATACTCTCACACTCTCACTCTCTCACTACCAGGTATTCACCGGCAGCAGTACAAGTACACACTGGGCGAGTTCACTTGTATAAAAAGGGGTGGACCGCTTAACAATAACCTTGTCTCAATTGCTACAATCAACAAACATCCTGTTATCCTTGCATGTATATCTATTGTATATATAAAAATCTCTTTATTGTTGGATCTGTAACCACTGTGCTTTTAGTAATTTCTTGCAATGCAAATTGTCGTTATATTCTTTATTTGATTTACGTGTTGTGAGATAATGCATAATAAGCGTGCATAATCTTTGCCTTACATAAATTACCTTCTGATACATTTTCACTCAGCTACAACCCGCAACAAAGAGAATTCCGGTTCTAAAGAAAGATACAGAGAAAAGTATGAAATTAATATTTTAATAATGAGGATGTATTAGGAAAGAAATTTTATAAAAATAAACACTTATACGTAGAATTAGAAAGAACGGACATAATGAGAAAATTTACCTTGGACGGCTTACAGGACATATTGCGGCAAGGGAGGTATAAAAATACAATGAATAACCTACCCGAAAAGCTGGTGTAAATGGTTTACAGAATGGGGATTAGGAGAGAGTAACAATGTTATTAAGAGTTACTAAATTATTTACTATAATATGGAAAGCCATAATCGTCCACATCTTGAAGACACACGGGATATATAAAAAATAATAAGACTTAATGTTAACGCTGAACCAGTTAATATTGACATTCTACAACATCCTATAGGCTTTCAGCTATAATGACGTAGACATATACGACCTTTTCTTACCTGGCTTATGTCAGAGGGTATCCCCCAGACGAGGCTCTGCCATTTTTACGCGGTCTATAGGGAATTTTTGCCCGAACCTACGGGCTCGGATACCCACTTTATACTCGGCCTTTTGCCACATCTTGCTGCGTGGGGGAGCGGGTAAATAATTATACAACCTTTTCCTCTACAAGTTCAAGATAATTATGAAGAGATGCTTGGTATTTTTTAAACTCTGTTTGACTAGAGTTTGTTGTCATTGTTAAATTCATCTTGAAACGTTTTTATTTTAAATGTAAGAAATGATACATATATTCGAATTTCTGTGGCTTTAAAACTAGGATGGGACAGGAGATTCATGTTTTATGCAATTTTATTTTTTCTAGCTAATGATAGACTGCCAGAATTAGCAGCAATTCTATCATCAGAGCAAAGATTGTAAGGGGACCGATTTAGTTATTGTACGGCAGCAATATTAGGTGTTGTAACTATTTGCACCATTAATATTTTTTCTGACAGTTGACTTCACCTTTATTGGCATATTAATAGTAACTGAAACCGAGAAATCCAGAAATGTCATGACACATGGAAGTAGAACATTCTACCCACATGGAAAAAATAAATGATTCGTTTCCAAATTCAAATGTATTTCATCTGAAGAAGGCCAGCGCCTGCAACGGCCGAAACGTCGTGAAAATAACAATAAAAATGTTGACAACATTCCGAAAAAATGTAAATAGTGTAAATAGTTCCCTGTCCTTTAATATGAAGTATACCAAAAGATGGAGACAATCCAACATGTCGAGTTTTTATGCTAATGTTTTGTTTTTTTTTCTAAAGATTTACCGTGTTACCGTGTGAAGATAATTCCAGCGCAGCTTATTCGAATGTTATTTTTCTTATCTGCTATAGTATTTCTTTTTATAATTTATATATATATATATAGATAGATAGATAGATATTAAAACGGTATGTAGAAACATTTAATTACTATATAATTAGGCAGTATAATCTTCTGACGCTTTAAGACAAGTTTGCAGTAAGATATGCATATGCATGTATTGATACATTCTATCAAGACTTTTGAAATTGTTATGCAATAAAGCATTGGTTATACGTGGTATCACATTCCATACACGTTTAATAAGCGCATGTCTAGAGATTGTCAAATCAGCTTTCAGAATACGTTTACTAGCATAGGCATTATGTGGTAAGTTTCTATATTAGATCGTCAGTATCTTGTTGCAGCTTTGACAGCGTTGAACAATAATTCAGATGCACATCATGGAATAAAAATAAATTGCGTCCATAAATGCTAAAATCCACCTTGCCCTCAGACATTTGATTCCATGAATTCAAATATTGGTATTGTGTATCCTAAGCTAATAATCTTTGGAAGAGAGACTGCCTATGCACAGATAATGATTACTTGCATGATGGTGAATCTCTTCGAAGCTCTCAACAATTGTCTTTTAATTCCCCCATGTTATTAATGGCTCCGTGCACAACGTATTATCCAAGTAGAAATCTCTTTACAGGCAAATATATCATTTAAACTAACAAAAATTATTATCAATGGTACGTGTTTATATTTTTGCATCTATATTAACATTCAGGCATGTTTATTTTGTATACGATTTAGCCGTCGAAATATTGCGTTTCTTTTCGTTTCTGGCTTCACTTACTCAAATCACGACACTACATCACGGACAACATCAGTGACGGAACAATTGCTTTTTTGCGCTTTATTTAATGAGGGTGAGTATTCGCACCATCGTTTCTGGAAGGAAACAGTGAGCGAGCGGCGAGAAATAGAGAGGGTGCATGTCAACTGGTTAACCAAAATTTCAATAACACCTACTGGCTTGCCTCACTAAGGAATCTGGTTTAGGGATGGCATGATCATCCTTTTAATTCTTGAAGTCATCTCAACAATTTTTTGGTCTTGTATCAAAACTTAGGGGTATTCTGACATGAAGTTTAAAATTCTTGGCCTGGTTATATAGTCTGTAACAAAAAAAAAACTGGTCTATAGAGTAGAAATCTTTATATGAACATTGTTTCCAAACTCGAAGAACCACCGTAACCTCATTTTAGGCTCCACAGGTTTGTTTCCAAAGTACATCCTTGGTGTCCAAGAGTCTGATATCTTTTATATACGTCTGATAAAAGTAATCGACTTCGGAGACTTACAACTACATCCACTGAACTCTTTGATCAGATGGAAGAATCCGTCAGCTTCTACACATCAGGCACTGACAGTGAATATATGCGTGTTACTATGGCACAAAATGGCCAAGGATTTTGAAAATTTTATGCTTATATTGTACGCACTTCAGAATTGTCATGTCTTTCATAATATTGCAATTTCCTTTGCGTTCAGTGCATATAACTGATATGCAGAAATGAAGTTAAGTTTTTTTTTATTATTATTTGTATTGCATATTAATATTAATAACTTTAAATGTTGTGTAACTTGTGAAGATTTAAATTACAATTATTATAATCTCTGGTAAACCACACGTGGAAAGTTGCCAATTAAAATTTCCTAAGGATAGCTCAAACATTAATATTTATCTGAGAGAATCATATTAGGTTATATGAATTATATACCCATTAAATATTATTTGAATACAAAATATCCTATCTCCTTCCTTTGCTTGTAATGTATTTCTCATAGCGTTTATATTTTTTTGAGAGCTGAAGTAGATGCTTATTTATGAAAGAATTACATTTTCTTTTGCCCAGGTATTTGGTGGGAAAATATATGAACATGAGGGTATGTTTTCCTTGACCGTTACTTTTATTTTATGAATGCAAACATATGGGAAATGGAAACATGTTACACAAATTTTAGCGTATAACCAGTAACTATTTTTCTTTATAAAATTACGAAGATCTTTCCCTCAACTAAATCCATTTAGTCGCATGTCCTCGTTTGCGACTGAGTCTTAATTATAAGTTTGTGACCTTCAGTTCGACGTTATAACTTCTGAGATATCAAGCAGGATCATGTTTATCGTTCATAACATCTCCATCAATGATTTCACAATAAATCTTCGCAAACTTTGACAATGTGACGTGAGCTCAGCCTACAAGCCTACACACTGGAACATCTTTATCCGATTATTTTAAGAGGATCGATTCTATAATGTTAGTTTAAATATCTAAAGATTGTTCAATAAAATATCGGTTTATATGTGCTCTGTAGTCATATAATTTTGTTTGCTTTGCCCGCTCGTTGAAGAAGAATAGCCATTGTCATATTATTGTCGAAGATGTGTCTTTAATATTGACAATGTTTACTTAACCCCAAAAAAGAGGTTTGACTTCCACGGTTCTGAGTTTTCAAAGCATTCTGCAATAAAAATAATTGATTGTTAAAATGGGACTCCGAGTATTCCATGCAAAATTTTCGGAGATAAATTTTCATAGAATCTACGAAAAAATATAGAATACAAAGGAAAATGACTATTTTCCTATGTCGTTTAAAAAAAAAAAAAAGAATATAATTGCATCGAAAGTTTCTTATTTTACGTTTATAATCCAAATGAATCATGTAAGTATTCATTCAGTTGTATCGATATGAGATTGTGACAATATGTTTCACGCTTTTACGATCATCAAACTGTTTCTTTTTAAATTGGATCTATTTATGCATTTTTGAAAATGTTTGGTGGTGGGAGGGGGAGTTTTCATGCAAAACCACCCATGTAAACCATCCAAGGTCAGGCTCAGAAATTCATCCATGCGATAGGGCATAAATCCATAAGCAAATTTAATTCCAATATGGTGTCGGAACCGTGACTTTTTAAGTGTGGTGATGTTTCTTTCAAAAAGAAGCGGGTAGAGGTTTTCTTGATTCTTCTCAGATCTACTGCCACAAAAAAGGTACATTTTCTCACACACACACACACACACAAAGACGCGCGCGCGTAGAAGCGCACATGCACTCCTATTGGTCTCGGTCTTTCATTTCTGTTTGTGGGCATGGTGACGATGATGTTTGTATTTTCAACGCTGACTGCTTGTGTATTATTCACGATATGTGATTATGCTGTTAGTTATAATAACTGTGATATTAATCATTATTAGTCTATTTATCCTTAATGATTTTGAAAACGAAAATATTTAGATTTAAAGGAGGCAGTAATGAGAATCTTAATTATGATAATAATTGTGGTTAGCCTGAAAATAATGATGATAATACTGATGTTAATAATAGCAATAATAACAAAAAAATCATAAGTAGTAGTACTAATGGCAGTGGAGATGGTTATGAAGTGAATGAAGTGAAAATGAGTCATCCACAGAGACTGTTTTCCTGTATCACAGCTCGTCAGTGTGTTCTAGATAGAGATCGAGACCCAACTGAATGTTAATCGGGGATTCTACAGTCGGGGATTCTACCATTAAGCCGTTGGCGGACGGTAGGAACGAAGGTGAATTTAAGCGTATTTATTTTTAGATAAACAAACAGTGACTGGGAGCACTCAATTCGATATACCGAAGAGTCTATATATATATATATATATATATATATATATATATATATATATATATATGGGTGTCTGTGTTTGAGTGTAAAAGGATCAAATACTAATATTCCATGGCTATAATTTATTACATTGGAATCATATTAATAATCCAATTCATCAGACCTACAATTATAAATATACACGGAGTTATATTTTCCGGTTTCTTTATTTCTTAGTACTTGAGCTTTTATATTATATATTCTTGCTCTGTCTTTATTTCAAATATTATTTACACAAATATATGTATTATGTGTGTAAATAATATCTGCACGTTCTTCTAAATCACACTGAAATATATTCATATAGTCTGTAATTTTAGTAGTGCTCATTTAGCAGATAAAGACTATCAATCTCACTCCCAAATATCATTTGTGCTTGCATAAGTATAACATATGTCTGATACATGGAGAATCGACATTGATATTCCCAATAATGTTCGGCTGATAAAATCGCTTGTTTAGCTGGTTTAGGGTTAAGTCTTCTTTGTCCATTTGCAATTGCAAACCTATCGTATAAACGAATCTATTCCCCAGTCACCGTCAGGTGAAAACTCTAGCACCGAACAATATTATGCTATAGAATCGATCGAATTTAAGAAAGTTAGATTAACCATGTACCCATGAGATTCCATGAGTATATATGGGAGCTTCCCAACAATAACATTGTAAAGATTAGTAAACAACTTCGAAGTGAAAATTCTAGACTGATTCCTTCTACTTCAGATTCCAAGAAAGACAGAGAAGATATGATATAAAATGAGTTGAACAGTCAAAGCAGAATGAGTTGTTGTGAGCGAAACATAGTTTCTTAAAATCGTTCTTTTTTTAGTTACTTTGAATTATAAGTTTAAATTTATGACCGCTGTGGGACAAAACTTATGTATATTCAATGTAGCAAACTGATTGCAAATAAATGTATCATTTTTTTCTTAAAGAATTGATTGCGATATTTCCATAAAATTTGGATTTCTAATCCAAAAATGACAATGGACGAAAGAAAAGTAATCCAAAGGTTATCCTCCGTGAAGTGATGAATTTTACATGGAATCTTTATTCATATAACCTACTAAAACATAGCGTGATTACCATATAGGGCAGTTTTGGGTAAAACGGCATGCAGATTTAATTCTCTAGTAAAGTTATAATAACTTTGATCCTCGCAAAGTGTCATATATTTGTTTCCCGGTTTTAGGCAAGATTAACATGTATAAACATATGAGTGCCTTTATCATAAAGTAACCATTTTAAAGACAATCTGGAGATCATTTATAGCTGCATAGGTTATTATTATTGTTATCATTTAAGAATATATATATTAAACTTTGTATTTCTAGATGTACACTATAAATGCATGTAAAAGTCGTCTAAATTAAATTTTCTGCCGATGTAGATTTCATTAAAAACGGATTATTTAATTATTGACGAAAATGAGGTTTATCTGTATGTAGATAAATATCTTATGTCTTTCTAAATGTCGCTTCTTCCAGTTGACAAAAGAAAGGAATTATAATCTGTTACAGAATTTATCGTTATATCTAGCTGGACCAAATGTAAATGAACGAGATCTCTAAGCCGGTCTAGTACTGCAATTAAAATTAAAAATTTTATGTAACATATCGAAGTGCACATCAGAACAATTACATGAAAGTATTTATAGAAAAAACACTGGAAAATTTATGGCGGTGAGAAAGTGAATGAAGCAAAGAAAGAAAAAAATTATTGCTGATTCTTTTTTTTTTTTGGTTCTATCAAGGAGCTCAATGTAAAAACATGGGGCATCAGATCATAGATGTCACCAATATTCCAAGAATGGATGAATGATAGACTTTTCTTCGCAGCTGATATAGCATTAAATTTCTTGAATGTTTGATACTATTATCGTTTTGTAACCATCTGGGTAAGTTCGTATAGTACACTCGATGGATGGCGTGGCCTATTTGGGGGGAAAAAAAAAACGCCCCAAAATTTTATATCATATCTTTGATTTTTTTTCGCGGTTAGAACTTTTAAATTGACTTATGATATGTGGATTTTAAACGTCTCCGAAAATTTGCACGTTATATATTTTATCTAATATGAAATATTGCTAGTAGGAAAGTCAGCCACGTTTGTCATGGGATGACAAAATCCATTTACGATTATACGATAAAAATAAAATAAAAGAAAATAAAAGAAAAGGAAAGTAGCATGCAGCGAAATAAATTACAAAATAAATTATTTACAGTTGAAAATCTTTTTCTTAGTGAAAAACGGGAACCTAGCTATAAAAAATGGGATCTTTAGCAGCGAAAAGACGGAGTTTCCTTGATAAAATGAACAAATAAATTACACATATACTAAATGGTTTTCCAAGAAGAATTGTTTTTTTTTAAAGTCAAGTTTTGGTTGATTCTCACTGTCATTGACAAACATAAGATCTCATCACTCCTACTTATATTCGATGGAATAAATGAGCTTTTATAACTGATAGACTAAAAATACGAAATGTTTTTTTTTCAATTCATATATAAATGGGGCTAATGTGGGTGGGAGAGAAAGAAAGAAATATGATTGCGCATATCCCTTTGAAGGCTAGAGAAAAGAAAACTTATCAATGACGTTTCTTGTTTTCAGCGGGATAACTGAGAAAAAAGTGAAGCTACAAGTGTTTACTGAATGCTTCAAAAGTTGTCAATGTCAAATAGTTTTATTGATACCTTCTGACTTCAGAAAGCCACTTCTAGAGTTGCTATTTATAATTGTTATTACAATATTCTGTTAAAGCTATTAAGCTCAAAATTTTAACGGGGCGATTGGGTACGGATGATTAATTGCCAAGAGTAAAAATTGGTTTATTACTTGATATGGTTGCCGAAAATGAGGTTACTCTGTATATACATAAATATCTTATGTCTTTCTAAATATCGTTGCTCCTCGCTGGCAAAGGAAAGTAATTGCAGGTGTATCCACAACAGATAAGTGCGAGATAAAATCCTTAGTATAGATGATACGGTTATATCTACCATTGCAATCCGATAATATATCACATAGCTGGTAAATTGTAAATAAAGATGGTAATAATAACAAAAATATATAAATATATATATATATGTGTGTGTGTGCTGGGATATATATATATATATATATATATATATATATATATATATATATATCAGTTTAACACCTTTAGCATGCGCTGTCTTCGTGCCATACGTGGTTGTAAAAATGGATGAGAGAATCAAGTATATGCCATACTTAGGAAATGTAACAATATCACAGGCATTGAAACTGTTCTAGCAAAAATGCAAATGGGCTGGTCATATTGTGAGCTTAGGATTCCAAGAATACTGTTGTACGGACAACTACCAAATTACAAACGATCAGTTTGATGTCCACTTCTACGCCACAAAGACAATTTAAAAGACAACGTCAAACATCTAAACTTTGATCTGAAATCATCAAAACGTAAGGAGTGGCGTAAGACATGTTTCATTAACTTAAAATATTCAAGCCAACAGATTGAAGCACCGTAATCAGCTTTCTCAAGCTCTGAAGCAAAGAAGGTATCCACATCCTGCTTTAGCAAATTCCATCTGCCAGTCTCGGTTTGTCACCCACAGCAAGAATGGGCTAGTATCAGACTGAAGAAAACACAAATGAAATATGTATTTCACTTACATTATTTACTCCACGATAGCCTCTGATAGCATGCATGTGTAAAACGAAAGATATCATCCAATGCTGATCCAATTTTGTAGGAGATTCCACCATATATATATATATATATATATATATTAGTGAATATACATAATATTCAACATCAGTCGCACATTTTGGAGATTCATGCAGTCTTGCAAACTTGAAGTGCTGAGCATTCCCACTCTGTCTGTCTGTCTCGATATATATATATATATATATATATATATATATATATATATATATAT
>OZ010582.1:5654135-5734135 GCA_963932145.1 Acanthosepion lycidas
TAGCATTCGTCCTTATTTAGAATAATGCTGCCGCATCTGATATGGTACTACTTTTATGTATTTAGATATCCTTGATAAAATACAAAATGGTATTTCATAAATTATTTGTCTTCACCTGGCACTTCGGTTTCTGACACTCTAAAACCTCCGTAACGTAATTACTCAGTGCCTTTTGTATAAATTCTTTCATGATAAATTTTAATCACAGTATTGTATTGACAGGAAGGTCACATCAATTTAAATTTGAAATGTGCAGATATAACCGTAGGTTCTATGCTAACAATTTCTTCTGTCGCACTTCTCGTTTCCCTTTCCCTACAAAATCTTAAATAACTTCTTAATTAATGCTCTTTTATTGTTCGTGATACTTTTTCTTCCTATATTCTTTCAACCTCAGCATCGCGCTATCGGTTGAGTGACTTTATTGCCTTCCTTCATCTGAAACGATATTAAAAAAATGATTTTCCGAAAAATCGTCAGTCAGAAAAATAATATCATTTTCATTTATGAAAAGTGTAATATTAAATTCAATTTACTTTAATCAAAAAATATTCTCATTTTGAATATTACAGAATTTTTCTTCATTTTCTTCATCTTTTTTTAATGAAATTGAATATCTTTCAATTGCCGTGTTATTATGAGATCGTGGTATTATTAATACCTGATTGAGTTGGAATGACCAAAGAAAAGGTTGACATATTTCACAGGGAAGTTTTGAAAGACACGTGCATATACAAGGCTTTAGAAACTGGAATGAGAATACAGACCACAGCGAATCGGGAAAACTGGCGTTTCCCAACGGGAACGTAATTACCACGTTGTTCTACATCTTTGAACAAAAAGAAGAAAGTGAATGAGACATGAGAATATAGTCGCTTTTATAGACTTAAGCCTTACAGAGTTTGAGGAACCCAAGTGGAGTAACCATATTTACGGTCCCTTTTTCTTCTAGCTTATTGGAAAATTTATTTCTTTTTCTTTTTTTATTAATCTTGAAACCCACTGGTCGATCTTGATCAACTGTAATCAATAAGTTCACCGTACGAGTCTATCACATCAATGGTCACCAGTAACGTAGCACTATGCTCTGCATTGTTCTTCAAGTTCCTTCAGAGCACCGTAGATACGATCTAGCTGACTCCTCACTCGGTAACGCGTTGCTCGTGATATTGGGCACGGTTCCATTTGACTAATCTGGTGCTTGTCTCTTCACGACCATCCACTCTTCTGCCGCGTTGTTTTTTTTATATCATAGGTTTAAAATATCACTAATGAAACAAAAGTCGGGAGCTACACATAAAAGTATTCTTTGGAATGAAGAATTCACTCGTGTTAAAAATATAACAACGATTTGTTTTATATATGATTTGATCTGTATAAAGCTAAAAGACAATAGGAAAGTTGTATTATTAGCAGATAAATTTCGTCCATTGTGGACTTTATCAAGGCAAAAGTGAAATGAATTTATTGAAAAGAAAATATCTATTAACAACAAATAAAATGTCCTTAGCAACTAGAAGAATTTAGAAAACGCATTCATATTGTCAACTGAAAGTTACACCTAGTGCTTTCACGTGTAGAAATATTGCTTTTATTGTTGTGTTGAAGGATCCAAAAGTTTTCTTTTGATTTCTTGATATAGTTGTGTACGTTGACTTGGGAGAGTAATAATTCTGTTAGGAAAGGTGATATTGAGATGAAAAAAACCTAGGTGTCGATTAATATTTGGATAATATTAAATGACGGCACTCTGGAGGATTTTCCTTCTGAGTGAGTTATTTTCTTTTTCATGAGTGTAGCTTTATTAAAATCAAAATTGTGGTTGAATTTATTTCAATGTATGACTAGTGCATTAGTTAACTTGATTTTGTAAAATTTCTTTTGTGCTCATAGATACGTTGTTTAATTTCTGCTTCTTCCCCTAATATATTTGGAGGAACAGTTTTGGAAAAAAAAATTATAAGTGCCTGCTTCAGAAATATTATTGCTATTAGTGTTTGAGGATCTGATAATATCCCTAATGGTTTTCGAAGTGTTTCTGATTATTTTAGTATTATTTAGATGGGTTAGGTTTTCACGTTCACTATACGGCAAAAACAAATGGGATTTTCAGTCATTAATATTTTTTATCACTTTGTACCAGGCCCAAATTTTCCGTTGGACCAAGTTCACCCAAGAATTATCATATGTAGGAAGGGAAAGGAAAGAACATGTTCCCAATTACCTTAGTGATAAAACAAAAGTTTATCTTACCTCTGTCTATCCATTTTTTTTACAATCAACAAAGCCACTGAGTTTTTTTGATGGTCTCTCAAAAATAGTAATTAATTTTTATTTTGTATTCAAAGGAATCCGCATTAATTTTTCGATATAAAATTTTGCTGGACGAATGTCACAGATATTGTAACGAACGAATGTGTCAGTCTGGCCTCTAAAAATGTGGGGACACTTCTCTTCCGTGTGTTTGGTTTAAACCAAATGCTTCTTTTCCTGGAGTTTAATTTCAGAGTGGTCTTTACCTGCTATTTCGGTGACCGCCATGATATCTTTATCGAGAAAATATGACTTTTTTCTCTATTTGACATCTTCACGGATGCCTTAATTGTGCCTGTAATTTAGAAGGAAGGGTAGTCTTGGTTTTGCTCAATTTTACACGTGACAAAATATCGGAACCATTTAGATATAAAGAGTGAGAAGCGACAACGAGGAGAAACAATGTTTAAGTAAGAAAATTATAACTATATATATTTTAAGAATCTTGACATTTTCAATTGATGAAATAGAGAATATATACGTAAGGGATTTCGTTAAGAACTTGTTAAATAAAGGACATTGGTCAGAATTTCTACAATTAAATAGATTATTTATATGAGACAAATTAGAAACAGTTCTAGAATTACAGTCATTATTTTTATACAATTTTACTGAGTTATTATTATATGATTTCATTATTTTCTCTAGATTATTAGTACAACTATAGCTTCATTTTAGAATATTCTGATTGAAAATATTACTTAACGAATTACGTTTAGGAAAATGTTTATCAATTTCGTAAAGTAACTTATGTCGCAAACTAGTACGAACTAATTGAATGGAGGTACATACCATATGACTTTCCTTTTTCTGATTTTCTTTATAAAACAACCATAATCTTCTACAAACTTAATTTCAAAAGATCTGAATTCACTATCTCTAAGAATTATCATAAACCGTTTGATGTTTCTCGAATATTTGTTGGTATCACAATTAATACCTTTAAAAACGTTGGTTTAATCAGCTTTCATCCTTTACTAATACTAACAAACGAAATATGACTTCATTTTCTAAATATTTTTGGAAATTGAAAGACAAAAACAACACTTAAAGTTCAATCGAAAATAATTAAACAAGCCAGAATCTGTAGATCCATGACTGAACCGTCTTTCCCTTGTTTCCAGGACAAAAATGAGAAAAACTCTTGAATAGCGATCAATTATTAGGTTGGTCCAAAAATAATGTCGTTTTCTCACATATGTTACTACGTGAGAAAACGACATTATTTTTGCACCAACCTAATATTAAATCAGATATATGAAACTGAATTGTAGGCATATTAACGAATTAATCTTACAATCTTGTTAAACTTTGAAACTCAATATTCCCTTCCCTGATGTTATATCATCTTTATATAAATATTTTAATGTTATTCTTAGTGTTTTATTCTTGATTAAGATATTAAATAGGTTAATATTCGTAAATTACTGATTGTAAGTTTAGCCGTGAATTTGCTTATAATTATTTTTGATGTTGGTTGATAACAGATTTTAATTTAATATAAATACAGAAAATTCAGATAAATGTTTAAATTTTAGAACATAAAAGTCATATAAATATTTAAAATTAGTTTTAGTTTTTAATTTAAAATACATATATCATATAAATGTTTAAAATTTATTTTTATTCTAATTTATAATATAAGCATGGTATAGTTAAGTAGTGTTTTTTTGTATCACTTTTTTTCTTCTTAAAGTGTCTTTTATTTATGGACTATGTTGAATTTGTTGGAATATGGAATGTCATTCAAAATGTCATAAACTTTGAAGTGCTACATTGTATATGTAATATGTTTCCTAACTTGTCGCGTTAGATTTCGGTTGGATTTTGAATTTTCCATCTTAACGTATCTTCATTGGCTAAATCTAGCTTCGACAACTTCTCTTTTATTCTTCTCTTTCCTTTTCATCTTTATCTGTAAAATTTGGATATACTCCTCTCATTTTTCCTTTCTTTTCTTTCCCTTTTTTTCATAGTAGGGTTGATTTCTTATGCTTTCTAATACCTTTCTTTTTTGTCTCTTTCTTTTTCCTTTTACTGATTTCTTATTTTCTTTCCTTTTTTACTTTAATTTGATTTTCTCACTTTTCTTTTTATGAAATGAATATATATATATATATATATATATATATATATATATATATATATGTGTGTGTGTGTGTGTGTGTGTGTTTCTTTGCCTTCTATGGAAAATTTGCAAAATGTAAAATAATAAAATATTTTATAGATTGTATTTTTAAATACAACTGATTATTACCACAATAGTTTGCCGCCTGCATTTTTGTCGATGTAACTAGCATGTTCCAATGAACAATATTAATGTAACATAACATATATATATATATATATATATATATATATATATATATATATATATATATATATATATATATATATATGTGTGTGTGTGTGAGTGATAGAGATAGAGAGAGAGTGAGCGTGAATATGGTGGTAGAAATAATGGGATAATTTAAATAAACTTAACAGACAGAATGAGCGATAAAATTTTATTAATCGAGGAAAAGGAAATAAATAAAAAGATAACCGCACAAAGAAAATTCGACAATTTCGAAATGACACTATTGTGTCAATCAAATCGATGAAGAAATTTACACAGTTTGATTTGCAAATTCTAAACTATTTTTCAGAAACCTCTTTAAAATACAGTTTTCTTCTTCTATTGGATTTTTTAAAGTACTCCATTATTCATTTGTCTTTTGGGTTTTCCATATTTATCTTGCTTCTAAATTTAATTTTCTATATTCTTTTAAAATTTTGTCATTTTATTTTATATACAAAACAATTTCCTTTTTTTATTGCATGATTATACTATTATCATTTCTCTTTTTATATCGAATTTCACTCTTAATATTTATTCTCTTTTCGTCTTAATCTTCATTTTATTTTCTTTGGCAAATTCTTTAAATTCTTTCATAAATTGTCGTACATTATCCCTCTCTTTCGCATCTCTCTAATTCCTCCCTATTTTCTCCTTATTAATTATTTTATTACGTATATTTAATATGTATATTTTATTTATTTATTCACGTATTTAAGGTGCTGAAAAATTTGTTACCTCTCTTTATTTTTTTCTCATTCATCTCTGTGGGTATGAAACAATTATGGTGATATCTTAGACTGTAGGACGAACTGTTATTATTATAACCAAGGATGATAATTCAAATCCAATATTTATAGAACGATAAAAACAAATGAGAAAAAAGCCTTATTTTAGAACGTTCAAAATCAACTTCAGGAAAGTATTTAACTCTTTACAGATATATATCCTGAACCGCTATTATAAAATGTTTGCAAATTATTTGTACGAATGTTCTATAAAATAATTATTTCTACTGAAGAAAACTAATATAAAATTTACTCTAGAAAATTATCACACAGACACACATATACACAAACGCACATACACACAAAATACACAAACACACACACGCACGTACACACACATATATATTTGATAGTTGAATATTTAGGCAGCAATCCTTCGTTTATGCATGTTTCATTAAAAACGACAAACGAGGTACTACGGTTTTTTTTTAATTAATTTTCCTTGTGTTAGAACAAGAACTTTCTGTTCTATACAAAGAGTTTGTAAAAAAATGTTCAAATGTGTTATAGTTCCAAGCACTTTCGGCCATAGTCATTATCAAGGATGATTCGATTTTTCAGCATAACTTAGTGTATGTGTATGTTTTAGTATGTTTTAATTTCCGAATACGGTTAGCACATTGTGGCTTATTCGTAGTTAATATGCTTAAGTGTTGGCTTTTTCTTTTTTTATTATTAATGATTCCATTATTTGTAATCATTTTTACAGGTGGATACGGTTATTAAATTTGTGTTTTCTACTAGTATTTTTCTAAGGGAGTCTAGCAAGTTTGTGTGTGTGTTTAAATGCGTTCTAATTGAGCTATGGTCAGCTACGTTTTACACAGTTTGCCTAGAGAAGAAAGCTCTTGTTCGAATATAAGAAAATTTAAATAAAAAGCTTAACGGTAGTACCTTGTATGTCGTTTTTAAAGAAACATACATATATATATATATATATATATATATATATATATATATATACTGTGTATATTTAGGCAGCAATTTTTCATTGATGCATGTTTCATTAAATAACAGGGACAAGTTTTGTCTATCGATTTTAAGTAAGTTCTTTTCATATTCTCTGCTAAGCTTAATCACATTATCGTTGAAAGCCAGTATCAAAGATGAAAAAATCAATAATTATCAGACAACATGAAAGGAACTTACTTAAAATAGACAAACTTGTCTATATTATTTAATGAAACATGCACTAATGAATTATATATATATATATATATATATATATATATATATATATATATATATATATATATATATATATATATATATATATATATATATATATATATACGAAGAAAAATATACGGAAAAAACAAACAAAAATCCTTATATGCAATTATGCTGTTTTAATGTTAATATACTGTCAACGTCGGACGTTTCGGTCTAATAAACCATCTTCAGGACATATTCATAAAATATAATTAACATTATCAATTCAACATGACAAAGACGATGGACATAAGAACAATACTTATCCAAACGTTCGACGTTGACATTATATTAACATTAAAACAGCATAATTGCATATAAGGATTTTTGTTTGTTTTTTCCGTATATTTTTCTTCATACTGTCGGAACTATATCCATATATATTTGCTTACATATATATATATATATATATATATATATATATATATATATATATATATATATATATATATATATATATTCCTGTTTGTCTATTCCTAGAGATTTGTGAAGTCTCTCAACTTTAAACACAAATAAATCTCAGGTATATACGCATAGATGACGTCCTTCTAATTCATCCTCAAAATTAAAAACTACTAACATCATAAAGAGAATTAATAACGTTGAACCACCGATCAAATGTACACATGAGCAAAAAATAAGCAAGAATATACCTTTCCTCGATATTCTGAAACATGAACAATTAGATTTTATACTTACTGCAACCCTCGAACTAAAACAATTTAATCAAATTTTAGAGGATGCAACCCAGATGAAGAATATAAATTTTATGTATATATATACATATATATATTAAGAAATGGACAAAGTCCGACAATTTATTTATTAAAGACATTTTTATGTTTAACGTTCTTTTTATAGATATAAGTATTTAAGTAAATGCACTGTTTATAATAAACAGTATTAAATAACATTTACCGGCCTGAATGTCCGAGAAATTTTCATACAAAATATCCGTCCTTTGACAGGATTCGAACCTGCATCCTATATGGAACCGTCATTTATCCTGACGTGCCTAACCGCGCGGCTGCAAATGTTATTTAAACATATATACGTGTGTGTATGCATGTACGTATGGGAGAGAGTGAGAGAGATGTGTTCAGAAATAATTGTATATTCTTTTCTTTTCATTATGTTTGTGTGACGTATAAACACACGAATATCATCATTTTAGATGATCTGATAATCTGATAAACATTTCCAATTCTCATTGTATATATCTATCGAAAATAAAGACTAAAATCTTTATAGAAACATTCACTGATATTAGATGAATGTTAAAAAAATAAATTCTTCCATTGCCAAACTTGTCAGCCTTAATATTTTGCTTCACACAGGGGCAAGAACATTATTCAGCGATATATATTACTAAACTATGAAAGGCTTTAAAAAAAATTAAAGCATCTTTCATTTTGTTCTTCTTCATGAAGAATTATATATTTAATTTTAGCTTTTATCTGCTGCTGCGGAAATCGAACGTAATTTACATTTATGTTTGTCAAAATTATGATAAAATTGTTTCATTCATATTAAGAAAATATCTGTTGTATTTTATTCTTATTTTGAACAGACATCTTACATAATTACGACAGATCGACTTTCTGAATATCTAAAATTAACCTAATTATAATTTGATGGTACATGATTTAAATTAAGATTTTATGTTCTTTATTTCACATCAGTTCTGACATTCTAATGTCTGCTATTTTTCTTTGTTCGCAATATGCATCTTTAGGTTTCTCTACATACATTTAACATATTGATGTAAAAACAGATATTCATTAATTTTTTGCAAATATTCCGGTCACCATGTTTCAAGAAATACCCAAATACTTTCCCGAAGACAATTTTTATGCATTAGAATTACTCATGAAATTCACTGAAGAAACCTAGCCTATACATGAACAAAATTGGTTACAGAGGCAGTTTTTCTTGAAGTTGCAACCATATTAATTAGCTTTAACTGAACTAAAAAAAATTGGGGGCATTCTGAAAAGGATCTATTACATGGGCGCATATGCAATGCCCAATAATCAAAGATTAATTTTGAAAAAGTTTTCTGGGGGTTATTATGTATGTTTTATGCGAAACGCGAAAGAGTTAGAAGATAAATTGAGGAACTATTTTTAAATTTAGTTTCAGGTTATTATTGTCTTATGACCATTTTATTGGTAATTCATTTTTATTCTAAAAACATCTAATCTTATAAAATTGTTTTCCTTACTTTAATTATATTATTAATTTACTAAATAATGATTCTCAACTTTCCCAGAAAAATTTAATAATGTGAAATTTGGAAAATCCAGTAAAATACATTAAACTATTTTCATATTATTTTTTAATCATACATGATTATGGGATTACAGAGAGTAAGAACAAGAGCAAAGAGGTGTGTTTGAGGAAAGGATAAAGAGAAGAACAGGGATCATGATTAAGGCATCAGAAGATGTCGATTGACATTACATTTGCATATTTGATGTTTATAGTTATCAGAGAAGCAAGTAAGTGTAATGGAGTTCCACAGACTGGAAGCACCAGAGAAGGAGCTCTTGGTATATAGGAGACAGCGAAATTTACCGTTTAGACAGTGAAATAGTGGGACCGAAATACGAACCTAGTAGCATGCTTAAATTCATGTAGTTTGGGAACCAGCGAAAGTAGCTCTCCGTAGCAGTCGCTTTGAAAATACTTGTAGAAAAAAACCCAGAGTGAAGCCAAGGTACACGTGTGAGATAATGACTGTAGACGAGATGCCAGATCAGGACCTATCACATTGCATATCCGTCTCTGGAATTTATCAAGGTCCTTGACAAATTCCAGCGACGGGAGAACGAGAGCGGAAGAACCAGAACATATATGACAGCAATAATCTATGCAAGGACGAATGGCTGATTTAGAGATTTGAAGGATGGACTCAGGTGAGAAAAAATTTATAATGATTTCCTACGATAATCTGTGCATGTAGAAATTACCCTGAATAGAATATTTGATAAGCATTCTATGAAAGGCTTTATTGATATTACTATCAAAGAAATGAATGTTAGAATGTATGTATCTATATGTATACGAATGGTTACTTAGGAACGTAACAGGGTATCCATGTTCGAATCTCAACATCGTTGATTTTTCAAGAGTATTAATTTTTTTCATCTTCTGGGCCCGACTGCTTGTGCCTTATCTCAATAAAATTGTTCCTTTGGTGTTTATATACATCGGTTTATTGAGGGGAAATAACAGTCATATATTAAGAACATTTGGACAGTAGTTACAATTTTTGCCAGGATAAGTTATATTCTGTGCCTCTCAATGAACAAACCTACACACATTTTTGTCGTAGTTTAAATAACTTGAGTATAGACACATAGTTTGTGAGGTGAATACGGGAGTAATAGTTTTCCGAGGCATCACACACTTAACATGCAGTATTGTTATTATACTTATCTGTTGGCAAAATGACATGCATGCAAATTCTATGCATACATGCATAATATAAGCTGCCCACTCGTAATGGCGATAAGATTAGCAAGATATTTATATAGAGAATCCATGCTAAAAGCATCAGGGTTTACGAAATAAGATTACTCACATGAACTAAAGAACAAATAAATCTCTAACAAAAAAATCAAAACTAAACAAATTAACAAGCAAAATATCACACAGACCTGCCAAGGTCCACTGGCTTTATCGCAATACGACGTATTATCTCTGCTCCTCGAAAACGATCAAAAATGTTGAGGTATATTTCAGGTGAAACTTCGGCTCACATTACAATTCTGATTAACTAATCAACCAATTGTAAAAATAAAATGACAAATACAATGAGGAGCTTACATATTAATCCTTATATTCTGACGTAACAGCAGATAATTCGTGACATTTTAGAAACAACTGCCTCATATTATTCACGGTATCCACATCCCCACTGAATTACAAAATTAGAAAACAATGTGTTAAAACGAATAATCCATGAATAATTAGATAGTTAATGTAAAAACAAATATTTTAAATGTTTAAGGTGAATAAGGAATTCTACAACGAATATATTTACCTAATGCGAAACAATTTCTTTTTGATTATGGCACGGTTAGGGTCTACCGGTGAAACGGAGATCAAAGTAAATGTTTCACAAAATATAAAATAACACAAACGCACACACGCGCGTGAACGCGCAAGCAAACACACCGATATATACATACATCTATATACATATACAGTCGCGGCCATGATATAACGAACTTAAACTAAAAAGTCATAAATATGTGTATTACTTAAAAAGTAATGCATGATTAGCAATGAAATTTTTACCGAATAAAGATTCGGGCGTAATGCATTATTATTGATTATACAAAGTTACAAAAATTTACATAATAGTTGTTTTAATGTTTGTCCAGTAGCTTATTTCCTTTGTTCCATTTAATCTCTTTATTTAAAAAAAAAAAAAAAAAAAAAAAAACTGTTATGTAAATTTTTGTAACTTTGTATAATATTTATGCATTACACCCTAATCTATATTCGGTAAAAATTTCATTGCTAATCATGCATTACTTTTTAAGTAATACAAATATTTATGTCTTTGTTGTTTCCGTTCCTTATATAAAAATGTCATAGAAAATTAATTTTACGAAATATTTATTTTCATAAATTAATAGTATATATGACTATACGTATGTATGCATATATATGCATATATATATATATATATATATATAGTATCGTGTATGTAAGTGTGTATTCATAGACACACAGGCACACTCAAACACACGTACATATTTATGTATTAAGTAAAATCTACTAAATGAAAAACCAATGAACAAAGGCTTTTACAGTGAATACGAATGAGATGAATTACAAAACAAAAGAAAAAAATGTATGATTGCATCCCTCAATCAAAAATCGGTCAAAACGATTGAAGGAAATATTCAAAGCTGAACAACGTACGTCAGAAATCGATATCTTCTTTTGTTGGGTAATTTTTTTAGGTCAGAGTTCTTCAGAAAAAAGTCGTATCGATCTTCTTTCCATCTCGAAGAAAATATCCCTTTGGGTTACAAACAAAACAAGTTCACGAATCCATTGCACACCTAAAATGAAGACATCATGGCAACAGAATAGACAAAAAGGTTTTATCAAGAGACTCTGTTGCAAAATTTCATTCCGCAGAGAATGCTGGATGGAGCCATTAGAAAGTTGACAAAAGTAAAATTCACTGCAATATATATATATATATATATATATATATATATATATATATATATATATATATATATATATATATATGTATATATATATATATATATATATAGTTCCTAAATAATGCAAGTACGCACGTAAATCTCTCGAAAATAATAAAGTTCGACTATCATATTTTGTTAAAGTAATATATAAGCCTTTTTAAATAAAGGGAGAACATTTTACTGTATCACGATCCACATTTAAATCTGTGATATAATTTGTTTTTTATTCAATATTTTATCAATTTTAGATATAAATATATATATGAAGTTTGCGATTGATAAATTGTCGTCTAAATTACGCAAAATAAAAAATAACATTTACAACTAATTTTACAGATATGTTTACCAAAATTCCACAAAAATATCTTGAAGTATTAAAGACTAGATTCATTCAATAATATCTCGATTTGTTATCTGGATTTGTTACCCTGGCTACAAGACGACTTCGTAAATTCAGCAATCTTCTGGAAGGTCACCTTGTTTAAGATGGTGAATGCGGCCATAATTCTTGCCTTCAGTTCATCTTTGGTATCTCGCTCAACTCTGACCCACACATGATAATGATGGGGGCTCCAGATTGGGGAGTTAGGTGGCTAGAATTAACGGGTGATATGGTCGCAGAATTGTCTGACAGCTATTACAGGCTACTCCTGATTGTGTGGCATGGTGCAGCGTCATATTGCTAGACATAGGGTCTTTTAGCAGATATCCTGTTGGCCCAGAGCAACACTACCTCCTAAAGGCACTTGATTTAGGCCTCCATGCTGGGTCTGCGGCGTGATGAAGAAGGGCATAACGCCCCCATAACTAGGAATCATTCCCAAAACTTTCGTAATTTTCATTAAACTCAACCAACTCTTTGCAAATCCTGAGCAATTTTCTCAGTTTGACACACAAATATTCGGAATTGTTCCTATTGGAGCTTTTGGCATAAATTCAAAGCAGTACTGCATGTCGCTTCGAAATTGTTGGTGGAGTAAATTTCATCGTGTTGCGCTTTTTCTAACAGACGGTGCCCAACCGAACTTAATATAATGTATAGTCGCGAAAATGTAAAAAAAAAACAACGCGCATACGCAAATTTAAAAATATAACATGCCGAAAATTTTCCCGTCGTGCATATATATATATATATATATATATATATATATATATATATATATATGGAGAGGGAGATTGAGATAGAGAGCGGTGATAGATAGATAGATAGATAGATAGATAGATAGATAGGTATAAATAAATATAAACTTTTCTGAAAAATATATATATATATATATATATATATATATATGTATGTGTATGTAGAAATATACACACACGCGCACACACTTATATAAATATGTGTGTGTGTGTGTAGAAGTATACACACACGCGCACACACACACACACACACACATATATATATATATATATATATATATATGGAAATATGCTTGTAACGAAATGGAGAAAGTGCATATATATCAAAATAGGTGGAATGCAAGTTGATTCAATTGCTGCAGAAAAGAATGGTATCATTCGTTGGTGATATTTAGTTTCCCTTAATATCTACATCTTATTTATAATCACAAGGTAATTTTATTAATACTATGAAAAAAAAATCAGAAGTGGGCCTATGCTAAATTCATATATATATATATATATATATATATATATATATATATATATATATATATATACATATATATATATATATATATATATATATATATATATATATATATATATATATATATATATATATACATATATATATATATATATATACATATATATATATATATATATACATATATATATATATATATATATATATATATATATATATATATACATATATATATATATATATATATATATACATATATATATATATATACATATATATATATATATATATATATATATACATATATATATATATATATATATATATATATATATATATATATATACATATATATATATATATATATATACATATATATATATATATATATATATATATACATATATATATATATATATATATAATATATATATGAGGATCAAACATTAATATTGCATGATTATAATTTATTACATTCATCAGACAATTTTAAAAAGAAAATAGAACTCTAGGTATAAAAAAAAAAAAAAACATTCCCGTCAGAGTGCAAGTGTGGGAGTAAAAGAGGAGAGCGAGATTGAAGTGTATGAAAGTCAATGGAGAGCGGGTTCAACGGAATAAAGAAGAACAGAAAAGGTGTTAATGTGAGGGTAGGAAATGAAATTTAAAAGAAAGAAGTTTTAAAGAGAGAAGGTAAATATATATATATATATATATATATATATATATATATATATATATATATATATATACATATATATATATATATATATATATATATATATGGTTAAAAGTGTTAGAAAATATTACTCTTGTTATGTTCCGAGATCCTCACTGTTGGATCGTATGTGGCCATTTATACAGGTAACTTAGTAGGAGTGAACTTACAAATACAACATAAAAATGTCGAACAACTTTATCGATTTCATAATTTTCTTCTCATGGAATACATTAATGATTATAAATAAAATATTTTGATTCCAAAAGAGAAAAAGTCTAAGTGGAAAACAATAATATATCTCATCAATACTCGCCACTACCTATTTTCAATCGAAATTAAAGGCCGTGGTAATATTGAAATCTATATATAATGAAAGAATATACAGATCATCCCAAATCTGTTGCTTGAATTAAAACCGGAAACGACACGTATCTTCAAGGTAGAGCATCCTAGGAGAGAAAAGAATTCCAGCAGCAAGAAACTAAAAGCAATTCCAAAGAATGTCGATTGAAATAGAAAAGTCGAAGACAACACATCTCCGAATTAAATGAGGAATACCTGTATTAATACAACTTTCAATTATTTGATCTGACGTACATGGCTCTGAGGTTAGACAATCAAATTAGAAATAGATTTGATGATTTTGTGAAAGAGATGGGAACCTAATATCTTCAAAACAATTTTAAACGGGATTTGTCATGAATGCAAAAAAAAAAAATCTGCAATGCTGATGTGAAATACACGATTAAAATGGTTGCTAGCTATTATTCTTAGGAAATTTGTACAGGGAAATTATAGAAATTACACAAAGTGACATATTCGAAATTGTTTACCCACTGGACCAATCAATAAAATAAATCTTTAAACGAAGACCAGTATATTTAGGGTAATAGGGAAAATTCTCCAGGATTTGTGCGATCATCACACGACAACTTCCTTTTCTTAGTAGCTTTCATCAAAGTTTCTATTTTTAATTCCCCTATCAGAGCCTGTTCTTCAAACCTTCTACCAACAAGCCCGTTAAGTAGGTTATTTGTTGATTTGACCTTGTTTTAAAAATATTCTGTGAGTGTATAATTCTCTAAGCATTTTTCCGTCATAATATTCCTAAGAAATTTTAATTTAGTCTTGATATTTTCCGGTTTTTCATTTCCTTAAAGTTCGCTGTTGATCGCATGTTCAATCTATGTAACCCTCAACATCTTTCTGTAGACCCGCAGTACGGCTCCCTCAAAAACTTTACTTGCACAATCACTTATAAAAACTAAAATATTTCATTGCAAGAAAGGAAGTGAAAACAGCAATAGGGCAATTAAAAATAGAAACTTTGATGGAAGCTACTAAGAAAAGATATGAACAGAAACAAGGGTATTTATCAGGCAAAGAAAATGTTTTACACATGAGTTATCACAGGCATTGATTTGTAACGTATATTTAAAGAAACGTGACAAATCTCTATTCAAAACGAATTATTGCGTTCCAATAAAGTCTATTAAATTATAAAAGGATAGAGAAAAATAGTCAGTTTTGCTTACATGCCGAGGTAATGATGAAAATGATTCAAGTAATAAACAAATGCAACAATAAATTATCAGAGAATTGGTGCAGAACAGGGAAGACAACGCAAGTCTTACGAAATGATATATAAACTGATTTGAACATAAAACCAATGAGCAATTCAAATGATTGATTTCAAAATAAAAGTCTTAATCGAAATTCAAATGTATTCGTTAATCGAAAATAAAAATGACATCGATTGTCCTTGTAAACAAATAGAATAAAATGCGTAAAGCTATTTGATACCATTGCCCTACAGAGCATTAATCAGAATTAAACAGAATCGAAAACTGGAGTTTTATCCCGGATTAGTGAAAGAACTAAAAGGAAAAATTCGTATCTATACTTATTAATTTACCGGTAAATTTCAATGACCTGAAAGTTTAATTATGTCAATATTACTAACATCAAAAAGAATACCATTTTTTTGTGCATTGACACACTTGCTGTCACTTTATAGCCAGAGAATATAACCGTTTATAAGCGGTTTAAAGAATCTAAGATAAAAAAAATATAACTTTACTGTTATTGGCATTTTTAAAAGATGGATCATTCTAACAATATATAGGGTCATAGATCAAATGCCATTCTGACATATTTCCTGTTCACTGGACGTAGTCATACTACAATCTGAAGTACAAATAGCGAGGCGATATTGCAAATCTAATGATAAATTTATACGTTCATCTTCAGAAGTTATGGGTAACTAGTGTTTTGTCGATAATCTGTCCTGCTGTAATGTTTTGTGTTGTCAAGATCTTTTACTTCTGTAACCCAAAAATACACCGACTGACTCCGAAATAATAATAATAATAATAAAAAAAAAACGTCGACCGTTAGTTTATAGAAATGGAGATACATTTAATCGGTGATTTTTTGACGATCGTCTGGCTACTGAGGTATTTATGGGCGTTAGGAAGAAAGGAAATCTGTCTCCGTTTTTAACCCGAACTTGTCCTTCCTATTCCACTCTCCTGTTCCATCTCATACGAAGTAGAGTCGATCGAACTTGACTTTCTAATTTTATTTGTCTATATCCTTTCTTCCCTAGAGAAACAAGACGTCTATCAATATTTTCTGAAAGGTCAATTCGTATTTTTTTCCATTTTCAGATTTGTTCAAGATTAACCAATTAAGCCGGACCTATTATAGAGAGCTGAGTTGGTAGAAATATAAAGTAAAGATTTGTGCATATAAAATCTGAAATGTCAAATATGAAATTGCTTTATTCTATTCTTTTGAAATATAATCCTGCTTGCTTCTGACTTCCTCTATTGAAATGACCAGCATTAAACTAAAAAATAAAATAACTCATTATACTCGTTTGAAGATTATATATATATATATATATATATATATATATATATATAAATATATATATATTACATATATATATATTACATATATATATATATATATTACATATATATATATGTATATATATATGTATATATATATATTACATATATATATATATATATATATAAATATATATATTATATGTATATATATATATGTATGTAAGTGTGTGCGTGTGTATGTGTGTGCATTGCGATCAACATCGAATTGTGAGAGACTGCTTACTGCTTGAACATAATCTTCAGATGACCTGATGTATTGAACTCAGTGTTCACTTTTATATTTACTTATGTTATATCTCTGATATTGAGCATGTTTACTCATATATATATATATATATATATATATATATATATATATATATATATGTGTGTGTGTGTGTGTGTGAAAATATTGTAGAAAATAGGAAAGAAACTGGTTTGGTAAATAATCCAAAGTTCCTTACTATTTTTGTAATTATTTTTAAAAAATAGTGCTCGATACGAAAGTAGAGCATAAATATAATTATTTATTTAAAAATATGATTCCAACACGCTACATAAGAGGTATCATGTTTCAAAACAAGAGCCGAAAACTTCAAAATAATATTTGAATTAACTTGAGTTAAAGTAGGCTCTGTTCCATCTTCAAGCGAAATTTTTGGCTCTTGTTTTGAAACATGAGACCTCTTATGTAGCGTGTTGGAATCATATTTTTAAATAAATAATTATATATATATATATATATATATATATATATATATATATATATATATATATCGCTGGCAGTCTCAATTCACCTATATGGATGTTGAACGTGTAAGACAAAATGACAATGAGTTTTTTTTCGGAAAACTGGTTAGTGTTTTGTGGGACTCCAGGAACCTCTTTTCGTCACTGTCAAACGGAGAGAAATGTCTTCATTCGTAGAATTACAAGGCACGACAGCCTGTGCAAGACCATCATGCAATGCGCCGTTGAACGCAGGAGAGGATACCAACGCAGAAACTCATTGGACAATGCCAACCCATAGACAGATATGACTGTAGCAGTATTATTGATGGCTGCCATTGGTAGACCGTTATGGAAAAGAGTGTGGATTTCACATTCAGATCTGTCCTGTGATTACAAAAGTCAAAAGGATGATAATATATATATATATATATATATATATATATATATATATATATATATATATATATATATATATATATCATATCATATAATAATTCAGCTTGTCTAGAAAAAGAATCTTCCAAGAATGCAGAACAAACCGAACGGCCAGGTCGTCCTTTTTTGAGACTCAGCAGCAGTGCGCATTCTACTGCTCTCTGCATTCTATTGAGAATTTTTGTCCTAGACTCGATCAATTATTATTTGAAATTATTCAAAACTCCAAATTTCTGTTACTTGTATACCTCTGCTTGATCCAGTTTTAATGCTCTGGATGGAGTGGCTAAGTGAAAGAAGACGTTGCACTTGGGTTCGTTTCCAGTGGGTTATGTATAATTGGCTGAGTATCACACCGGAATTAGGAGTGGGTACGCTATATTGAGTCTAGTTAAAAATCTCTCCGCCATAGCTGTTCCAGTGGTATCGCGCTTGCCTTGTATCATAACGGTCTGGTTTGGATTTTCTTTAGTGCATGCGCACTGCTGATGAATCCGAAATGGATGAAACGCTTGTCAGTTGATTTCTGCATTCTTTTGTGGATTTCTTTCTAGGCTCGATGAATTATTATGTGAAATTAATTAAATCTCTAAAATCTCTCTCTCTCTCTCTCTCTCTCTCTCTATATATATATATATATATATATATATATATATATATATATATATATATATATATATATATATACACATGTGTGTGTGTGTGTGTGTGTTTGTATGTTTGTCCCACGTAGTGAGAAAGAATTTACGATGGCCTCACTAGGCAGCCAAAAATGTATGGTTAGGCTAATACATATCATGGCAATAAAACCCTTGTAAATTTATAATTTTTCCTCTTAATATTTGATCATAATTATCATTTATAATTATCATTTATATGTTTTGAATATTTGAAAATATTTTTATTTTAAACTTTGATTGCTGTCAAGGGACATTTTGATTCTGGGCAAAGCGGGCTGACAATCTATTCCAAGTCAGATATGAACATCCATGATTAAGTGTATCTACATTTTCATAGATAATAGTCTATTATGTGAAGCAATCAAATACATCTGCTACGATGCAGGAAAATGAACTTACGAATGAATGTGAATGCAGGAAGAAGAGAGAAAGATTTCGAACAAATCGGAACTTGCTAAATATGGACTTGTTGTTAATTGAACTTAGCACACAAGAATTATTAGAATACCTTTTAGAGAATAAAGAAAAATTCTTGGGTATGTAATATCCATATAAACAATACATCCTACAGAAGAAAACTAGCTTTGCTGAAACATAATTAAAGAAGCCATGCGGACATTTGATGCTTTGTAGCGGCAACTATATGATGTCCATATGCAATCGCAGAATTTATATACTACTAAAACTACTTCTACTACTACTACTACTACTACTACTACTACTACTAATAATAATAATAATAATAATAATAATAATAATAATAAAAACATAAATAAATATTAGAATAATGTCCAAAAAAGAAACTAAGGACGTGGATGTCACCAGTGAAATGAAGATACCGCGGTAATAGAATGTGGTCACAACAGGGGCGGTGTGAGCCATCGGTCCAATCGGACCTAGTCCGAGGGCCCGGCACTGCAAGGGGACCCGCCTGACTCTGGCCCCCTTGTGTGTGTTTTTCATGGCCGTGCGGACTGCCGGACACATGTACGGGCAGATCCGTGACCGTGCAAAATGAAAATTTGGAGAAGAAAAAGTATCTTCGTTAGCAATCAAACTAAATTTGTGATGAAAGAAAGAAAAACAAAGAAAGTAAAAGAAAACAAAGAAAGTAAAAGAAAACGAAGAAACCTTACGAATGAACGCTGTAAAAAAAATGTCTCTGTTTTTGGGACTGGTAAGTTCAAACCTGGTTCCCAGCTAGAATGCAAGGCATAGCTTTATCGGATCCTTTTTGATTTGCCGCACCGGCACCCCTTGCCTGGCCGAAAACACGCAATATATTATTTTAATATTGTAAAAAAATGGTGGTGACCATAAATCTGGCGCCTGTAGTCTGTGGTACCGGTCAAGTAGTAGCGAACTCTCTCTCCCATCCCCGTCACTCCCAAAAGACACTAAAATTTTCATATGATATCGATTAGGTTGGTGCATAAATAATGTCGTTTTCTCACATATTTTACTATGTGAGAAAACGATATTATTTTTGCATAAACCTAAAAGAATTTCCAAAGAAAGGACACCTTATAAATTCCTGTCTGTTGCCATTGCCAAGCATTTCAGTTAAGTTAAAATATTGACTAATTATTTTGTTTACATCTGTAATTATGCTAATTTGTTACAAATATTGAGTAAATTTGCTCTTTTTTTCTTTCTTTCATTTTTTAGGTCAAACTTATTATCTATAAATCCCACTTACACTTAACTTAATCAGTGAAACAGACACAGTATATTTGGAGTGGGAGGGGGACTAACTGACTTTGATCTCCTTCCTACAAACAGTTTCTTAACTATGTATTTTTTAATAAATCTAGATTCAAGATAATGAATATTTTTCAGGATGTTTTTTATGAATGCAGACATTGAATTTTTAAATTCTTCTTTAGGTGTTAAAAGGAAAATAATTAGAAATATTTACGAAGAATAAAATTAACAGAAATAACAAGGTCCTGCTTTAAAATATTTACAAAAATACAAAAGACAGTTTTTTTAAAGCATTATATTAAAAAATAAGAAAAGAAAAAAGATTAATTTAACATTGAAAATGATTGCATAAAAAAATGGCTTCCGTTTCAAAACAATTCCGCGATTCCCGTGATCGATTCCCGTAATCAATTCCCGTAATCGCTGAAAATTGGGGTTCGCTACACATACAGGTAGAACCTAAGTAGGCAAGGAATCGGAATCGGAATCGTCTTAGTATCGGAATCGTGAATCAACATTTTCCTGGAATCGGTATCGGTATTGGAATCGGGAAAAATTAGGAATCGTCCCAACACTAATCTTAAACTAAAGTTTTTTTTTTCTTATTTAAGCCAATATGCACAGATCACCTGCTGCACAGCTTCTATATGTAGCATTTAACTGTAAAAAATGGGAAAGGGGGCCCATTGCATTTTCGGTCTGAGGGCCCGTAATTCTCTCAGTCCGCCCCTGAGTCACAATTAGAAATCTTTGAACAAATAGGGAAAGCAAACCGAAAAGGCTAGATGAACAAGAGATAAGAATAATGCTAACCATCTAACCAGCATTATACACAAGATATTGAATATTGTGTCCAGCTTTTGAGAAATGATCCCCAATGTATGATACTTGCTGGAAATCTAAGTCCATCCACTTGGACCTGTGTAAATGAACGTGAATAGCCTATAAACATGGTGATCTGGCTTTTGAATTTTAGTTTAAATACACCTAAATGCCTTTAAATTGCTATGTTAGCTTATAAAACATTCTATATTCTGTTATTTCTAATCGATAAAGATATAAAAGGACATAATTTAATCAACAGTTTTCAAAATAAATATTATTTCTTTAAGAATGCGACACCGAATTAAAATCGAAAAATAAAATTAAAATTTTCAAAAAAGCACTGCATGAAATGTTAGTGCATTTCCAAAAATATTTTACCGATACAGTTGTAGTTGTCTAATTATAATGTAAAAAAAATCTAGTAAATATTATTGTTTCGAATTCCATTATTATGCGAGATCTTCGTTCATCAGATGACTGTTTTTATTCATATGCCATTTTGATTCAATCAATAAAATCAAGGAAGTGTTAATACACAAATTATAAATTGTTTTCAGGAAATCAACTGTTTCAATGTTTCTATTTCTTATTTTGCAGTTTCATAGAAATAAAATGAAATATATTTGATTTTTAAGCTAGAGAAAATTAACTTTAAAACTTGTAAACAGTATTCAGGGTGAAGGGAGATTCTACTGATATCTTTCGATCAGGAATAATTACATAAATTCATTTTACTAGAAATACATTTTTAAATGAGTCACTAGATATCCCTTTATTAAATTGCATTAACATATTTTTGAACTTAAGACTGTAATTAAATTGAAGATGCATTAGACATTAAAAGTCTATTTATTCAAAGTTTAATATACTTAAACAAATCAAAAATCAATTTTACAAATGCATTAGTTATTTTACTTGTAGAAAGGAAATATTTATAAACATAGATTAGTGTATATATATATATATATATATATATATATATATATATATATATATAATATTTTTTGATTAAAAATATGATTCCTTCGCTACATAAGAGTTCTCATGTTTAAAAAACGAGAGCCGAAACCATCCAAATAATTATTAAAATTAAGTTGAATTGAGGTGTTTAATCCCGTTTCATCTTCAAGCGAAATTTTAGGAATAAGCTATCTCTCGATTTACGTGTGTTTTTAGGCATGGTGTTTTTACAGCATTCGTTATAGTGGGAGTGGCTAGACTATTTTTCTTCGTTAAGTGGTCAGAGAGATAATTCTTATCAATAGATTCATCATTTTCTGAGAGGTTTTGCTAATGTTGGGCAGGGTATCTATTTCAAGGCTAATGTTTGCGTTCATCCTTTAGTTGGTTCCCGGTGAGGGATATATTTATGGCGCGCCTAAAAGTCGTTATGTGTCTGGAGGATTGTGTTTTATTATTGTCTATCTGATTATCTATTTAATTATTTGTTTATACAAGTGAGTGTTTTATATACAAACCGTATTGCACTGAATTTCAATTTGTTTTTTTTGTGCTTTTTATTTTTTTTTTGACGACTACAGAAAGGGTTTTTCCTATTTAATGATTTGGCTGAGCTTTTAAGACTTTTATTAAGCTACGGGATTTTTTTATGCTAATTATTTAATGCGAAAGTTTGTTGATGTCGGCAAAAAACCGTTAACTCACGGTTTCATAATTTTTCAATATTTAGAAATTTAATGATGTGTAGTTTTTCGTGTAGGCAAAAAGGGCATGGGTCATTCCAGGCTTTACAAGTTCTTGTTTTATTTACTATTTTCCATTTTAATTTTGGTGTTTTATTCGTTTCTTTTAGATGCCAGAAATATTGGGATAGTGATGTCTGATGTCTATTTTGAATATTGTTGAAGGAGCTCTTGTGTTGTCTCCATCTAATTTTAAATTTATTATTCGTTGGGTCAACGAATAATAAATTTAAAATTAGATGGAGACAACATATGTATATCCTATCAGTTTTAGGAATCTCAGTGGATGAGATAGTGCATTGGTATACCACGGAGTTTGTGAGGCAATTATTTTCCAACGGGAAGTTGTTAGGGTTTCTACAATCACATAATTTTTCGTTATTTTTATCTAATTTTAGTTTATGAGTTTTATTACTGTTTTGGCATGCGTGTTTTTCTAGGATTTTCTTATGCCTTTTTATGATTCTTTCTAGATTTTCAGAGCAGCTGTAACTCAATTTTAAGGTGATTCTGTTAAAGATCTCGCATAGTTTGCTATTAGTGGGAAAGTGCTTTGCAATTAAAGCTAGGAATTTCTGGCCTAATTTGGTGCTGACCATTTGGTTGTACGGAGGGGTATACAAGATGATCTTTCTTTTCATGTTATTCTTATTACAGCCACTATCGTTTCTGTAGGTTATGACAGCGTTTTTGTATCCGCTATTTTTCAGGGCTGTGTTATCAAAACTACTGTGTTTATATAAAAACTACTGTGTTTTTTTTATCTCATTATATATATATATATATATATATATATATATATATATATATATATATATATATATATATACATATATACATATATATATATATATATATATACATACATACATATATATATATATATATATACATAAATACATATATATACATAAATACATATATATATATAAATACATATATATATATAAATACATATATATACATAAATAAATATATATATATATATACATAAATACATATACATATATATACATATATATATATATACATAAATACATATATATATATACATAAATACATATATATATACATAAATACATATATATATACATAAATGCATATATATATATACATAAATACATATATATATACATAAATACATATATATATATACATAAATACATACATATATATATATATACATACATATATATATATACATAAAACATATATATACATAAAAACATATATATATATACATAAAACATATATATATATATATACATAAATATATATATATATATATACATAAATACATATATATACATAAATATATATATATATATATACATATATATACATAAATACATATATATATATACATATATATATATACATAAATACATATATATATATATATATACATAAATACATATATACATATATATATATATATATATACATAAATAAATATATATATACATAAATACATATATATATACCTAAATACATATATATATATACATAAAAACACATATATATATATATATATATATATATATATATATATATATATATATATATATATATATATATATATACATAAATACATATATACATATATATATATATAAATATTAGATTGGTGCAAAAAATAATGACGTAATAATGTCGTTTTTTGACGTATTTGTAACGTCAAAAAACGACATTATTACGTTATTATTTTTGCACCAACCTAATATATGTATATATATATATATGTATATATATATATATATATATATATATATATATATATATATATATATATATATATATATATATATATATATATATATATATATTTATAAACACAAACACACACACAGATAGATAGATAGATAGATAGATAGATAGATAGATAGATAATTACTATGTACGTGTGTGTGTGTGTTCTGTTGGCTTCACGATTGCGGGTACATAAAATTTTAGCGGTCCGCGGTACGTTTTTGTGTCTTTCTGAAGGTGTTATGACGATCGCGGTAACTTGAAGTAACTGTCCGAAGTATGTATTTCTGAGGTGTGACGTTTGAAGCTTTTTTGAACTGTATTGGTAATCTTGGTATTGAGCACTGTTGCTTATTGTTTGGCGAGGTGTCTGCCTTTTCTTGTTTTCCTCAGTGCATCTTTCATTTTTTTCCGTTTACTTCTATTCTTTATTTTCTTTGTTTTTGCTATATTGATTTCTTTTTTCCTTTTATTGAGTTTCCGTTTGGTGGTCGGACAGGCTTTCTTTTGGTTGTCCAAACAATCGGGATTTAAGACCCAGAAACGACAGTCAGTTTCATCCTTACATCAATCATCCTGACCTGGTGATTGTGCATAATCAGGAAACAAATTCTGGGTGTTGATTTCAGTGCTCACTTTTATATTTAACTTTATCCCGATATAGAATATTTTAACTCATGTATAATATAACTTAGAACTCTCTCTCTTTTTTTCCTTATATATATATATATATATATATATATATATATATATATATATATATATATATATATATATATATATATATATGCACGTTCCTTTGAATATAATAGGCAAGTTACTTTGATATATTTTTATACAATGTCTCATATGATTTAATATTTTATTTTATTTTCGGTAGATAAATTATATAAAAACTGTCCAATTCTTCTTTTTTTCCGAATACTTTCAGCTATATTTTTAGCCATTTTAAAGGTTGAATCATAATAACTGTTAACAAGAAATAAATTGCTGTATGTATATATCTGTATAATGTTTTCATTTTCAAACCACGGACAAAATATTGTGTCCGTCTTCGTATTTGATATTATTGAGTGTTTTTTTTTTTTTTTTTTGTTTATTAATATGGCTTCAATAACTTTTAGCATTTTTGGCATGCAGATGATGCTATTATATTTATGTTATCAATATATGTTACGAATAGGGTACGGTATGTCTTAATAAGTATGTAAATGAGTCCTAATTGAGCTGTGGTCAGAAATGTGTAATGTGAGTCTTCGTGGCCTATATAATTATTTTTGAATTTATATTGATCAGGAATACAATTCCTTAATGGACATTTAATTTCGGGGGAAAAAAAGTATACGTTTAATTTATCATCCAAAAAGATAAAAAAATAGACATGACAATTTGAAAAAAAAAAAACCTAAATAAAAGCACCTTGTCTGTCGTCTTCAATAATATATATATATATATATATATATATATATATATATATATATATATATATATATATATATATATATATATATATGAAAATTTCTCCGATTTAAACAGTAGAGAAGACAATATTTATGAATAAAAATGACAATAAGAAAACTGGTAATTGCCGACGCGTTTCGTCCAATGTGGATTTTATCAAAGCAAAATACGAAAATGAAATTAATTGAACAAAGTAACTAATAAAAAATGTAACTATTTCCAGATTATTAATTATATTATTATATTATTAATAGATTACAGATTTTTAACGCTCTTAGATATTAGGTTGGGGCAAAAATAATGGTGTAATAATGTCGTTTTTTGACGTTAAAATATACGTCAAAAACGACATTATTACGTCATTATTTTTGCACCAACCTAGTAAAAACCTATAATACTTCCGCATTTAATTTTTGAAGAAAATAAAAATGATCTGATCAGTTTCTACTTAAATCACTCTTCAAAAATGAAATCTGGAATTATTGTAGTTTTGTATCTAAGAGCATTAAGAATCTGTAGTCCCCAATATTTACTTAAAGAAGAAACATACATAGAAAACACATTCAAAAACCTACAATACCCATATCATTTCATTCACAACGCAAGAAGAAAGACATACAGAATATACAAACGAAATAAAACTAATAACATAATCCGCAATAGCAAATCACATGAAAACAGATACATAATTCTACGGACCAATTCTGTCACGTCCACTATCCAAAATAACCTATCCCATCTAAATAATCTTGAAATAGCCACAAGCACTTCCAAAACCATTATAGATATACTAAGATATTCAAACAATAATAGCACTAATATTACTGAAGCAGGCATTTCTAAAATAAATTGCCAAAACTGTTCCTCCCAATATATTGGAGAAACAAGTAGAAGTTTGAAAAAACGCATTTATGAGGACAAAGGAGACCTCACAAAAAATAACTTAGTTAAAGCACTAGTGATACATAGAAATAAATTCAACAACAATTTTGATTTTAAAAATGCTACACTCATAAAAATAGAAAATAACGCACTCAGAAGGAAAATTCTGGAGAGTGCCGCCATAGAATATTACCCAAATAATAAGCTACGTCCAGGTATTTTCCCTATTTCACCTTTCTTAACAAAATTAATTCTCTTACAAATTAATATACACAACAGATTCATAAAATCAAAAGAAAATGTTTGAATACATCAACACAGATATAATGACAATATTCTACACACGTGACAAATTCTGACGTTATTTTCAGTTAAAAATATGAAAAAAGCGATTCTCTACATTCCAGTTGCTAGGTACATTCGGTTTTTGTTTTTATTAGTTACTTTGTTCAATTAATTTCATTTTCGTATTATGCTTTGATAAAGTCCACATTGGACGAAACGCGTTAGCAATTACCAGTTTTCCTATTGTCATTTTTATTCATATATATATATATATATATATATATATATATATATATATATATATATATTGTTGCAGACCCGGTGGCGATGCAGTGCCGGCCTACGAAAAGGTGGCCTTGTGCCAGAAACTACACACGACCACCGAATCCGCTAACAAAGTAAAAAAAAGGAAAATAAATAAAGCGTGTTCTTTCATTGCATATTATCACAATTTTCTCAGTGAAAAAGGAAAAGGGACGTTTAATTCGACTGTATTCAATACGTGCATAAAGGGGAAAAATAAGTAGACAGGAAGAACGACTAAAGTAAGTCTGATAAAAGCACAAATATGGAATTTTATTAAATGTCCTTAAAACGAGTAAATTTGTCTCATCAGTGGAGACATTCAGTAAGTTACTGCACTTGCGAAGAAATGGAATAAGGTGTTACGACAAAAGGTTTAATGATGTTCCGCACCAAAATGAAAACCAAAATGGCTAAGGCGGGAAAAGTTCAACAGTAAGACAGTTCTGGAATAATGTCTGTTTGAGGTAAAAATGTATATGAACACAAACAAGGAATGAAATACTCACTGCGAATTTTGTTAGTGTGAGTGCAATGTAATATTTTTAAAGTAACTGGTTCAAAAGGTTAGAAAAGTTCAAAGAAATATGAGAGGTTCTCATTCTTCGTTGTTGAAGGTTAGAAAAGTTCATCAATCGGCCGTGTCGATAAACTCTACGTTCGATGGTAGCAACGGGGGAAGACTCGAAAAGGAAGTTGGCATCAAGACGAAAAATAGGTCTTGGAAAAGTATGATGACTCCCGTGTAGCTGTCTCGACATTTTCCAGCGGAAAACGGAGGAAGGTTCAACATGTTCACATTAGGACGAGAAATTAGTCTTGGAAAAGTGTGTCGTCGACCGTGTTGTAGTCTCTGGAGGAAGGTACGAATAATTTGTTCGCTTCAAGACGAGAAAAGTCCAATGTAAAATCGTGGCTGCTAAACTCGACGTCTTCTAGTGGAAGAACGGAGGCAGGTTCGAACAGGCTGTTCAAAGAAAAGTATTGAACACACGACATGTTGAATGTTTGGTTAAGATATTCCGGCTCGTTTATGGGTTAAGAGCACGGAATAAATGAGTTGTCCTTCTAGCTTGAAAATTCGGGGAGCAACTGAATTGGAAACGCTGTTCGTCCGTGACGTCAGAAAAACGCGCGGGAAATTTCAAATTCTGATGCTAGCTGGAATCCGCAGTAGCAACTAGCAAGCAACCTTCCTACCGACGGTTGAAGTGTTTACTGCTATAACTAACCGATCGTGGAAGAAAGGGGGGCAATCCGCGCGCGCGCGCACGTACAATGTAGGTGGAATTACTGTGCTATTCCACAATATATAAAGAGAAAGAGGAAAAAATTTCTTACACTAGGCATTTCGTCATTTGAGGTACTTATTATTGCCTTCCTTAAATGAACGAAACGCGTCAGCTAACAATACTTTTTTTCTTTGTATCTTTTTCATTTTGTTTCTTCTATAGACACACTCTATTTGACTATATTTACACAGACACAAACACGCACACACACATAAGCCAACAAGCGCTCACAGGCACAAAAGCAAACGCGTTTACACATACACCAAGAAACAAGCAAGCAAGCTCGTGCACACACACAAAAATTCATGGATCCCAATAAATTTCGTGCATATTTGTTTTATCCTTGGATTTATGACGCTAGAAGTGGTTTGTTAAAATATTTAGCTGCTAATACGCGTTTATCCTCTACCTATCATATATCCACTACCTGTCCATGTGCCAGACTAATCTTAGATGACGAAATATTTAGCGGTTGCTTTACTGAAAATATTCTCACTCCCACATATCAACTCGAGTTTTGCGGATAAACCGAAATCTCCTTTTAACTCTTCCCTTCACCAAACCTGCTGATTCAGTGTGTTTAGTGAGTCATTTCCGAACATCAACTTATTATCTTTCGCATGTTGTACTGCCTGCCCTTAAATTGCATCAGATCAATCCGTTCTATTTCGTCTGCCACCTGCTTTTTTCACATCATTCCCGAAAGCGTCATTCCATTGCGAGTGGATGTGGCAGAGAATGCCTATGAGGATTTGGTTTTAAATCAATGTTTACAACGCCCAGGTTTTATGATTACGTACAATAGTGTACATATATTTTGTCAAGCTTTTTTTTTCTTGATTTGGAAAGAAAATACATCTATGAATAATAAGTTTGTTGACAGTAACTTTGTGTACCCTCTAGACAGTAACATCGTGCCGTGCAGATAGTAATAGAATTATCTAGTGTAGAACAGGATATTTTCCTTACAGGTTCTAAGGAAACGGCGAAGGAAAGAAAGTAAGAAAAAATAAAATTAATCAAAACAAGGAAATTTGAACATCGTAATCAGTTTTAGATAAAAAAAAAAACTGAACTATTTAATTAAATTGACCTTTTTATTAAATCGGTATTTCTGACCAGGATTGAAATAAAATTGCTATTTTCTTTTTTACATTAATAAATAAACATACCTAAATATTCGACACATTATATTTTAGACACCATAGATGGTTGGATGACCACTCGTGTCCGAGGATGCCTCTCTACTAGGGAGGCTAGCCAATCGCTGTTACAGAAGCCTGTTCAAGTCTTTGTCATTGTTCAACATCCACAGAGGTCACCTGTCGATTATACTGTACCTACGTTGAGAGGATCTTACTGTTTTTAGGAGAGAGCGCGTTACTAACGTCATCAATTCTCTGAACTGACAAGTGACTCCGTACTAGCACAAGCAACGACGGCCATCAAAGGTTATGTCTACCTAAATTCACTCTTAAGAATTGAATCCATCCGTGGTATGGTTTTGAGACACTTTTCAAAGGTGCCGCATCCTGAGATGGTCTATTCTAGAACGATAAAATCAAAAGAGTGTTGATCTTGACAAATCAACAATATTTCGTAAACGTTAAGCAGAAATGAGAGACAAATTATACAAATTTCAAATCTTCGGGACGCTTTATCAAATAGAGGAATTTTAGATAACGATATATATATATATTTTTATATATCAAGAACTGTATAGGGAAAATGTTATGATAAAGTGTAAAAAGTTTACTTGCCACACGTTTCGTTCTTTTTTATCTAGGCGAATTGATTTAGAGACCTTTTTTTTTCATTTCATCACTTTTGTAAATAGGTATTCCACATAGTGATATTAGAAGATCTAAGAATTTAAGAATGGTGAATTATTGTAAGAGCCAGTGTGTAAATTTACTGTTGATGATTAAGGCACCCTGTAAATATTTACGGCGTAGGGAATTATTTTTCTCCTTTGATCACAGGAGCAGCCTTTATGCCAAAATTTTGTTTAGTCGCGCTGCAGTAGCAGTAACTGCAATTGACATATTATTTTGTAAAATGTTCCTTTTGTGTTCATATAATCTTTTATTTAAATTACTCGAGATTTATTCTATGTATTTTTGTGACAATTATTACAGGTTATGGAGTAATCTCTTCCTTCATGTTTTAGGTCGTTGTTTGTTTTGTTTTTTGTTGTTTTGGATATATTAGTAACAATTTCTATGTTGAGTTAGATAAGTTCTTTCGATTGTGGATGTGATAGAATTAGATGACAGGAAAATATATTTTTTTATTATTCTTTATTCATATGCACTTTAACGAACTGTGTTCCTGATTAAAACAAATCCATAAATAATTACATCGGTCATACAACTACATCCCTATCCAGACGCTTTACATTACACCTATCTGACCACAGTTATATTAGAACCCATTTAAACACACACAAAACGTTACCAGTATCATTCCGAAAGATGGTAGTAGAAAATATAAACATAATAACCTCATCCGCCTGTAAAAAAAAAAAGATTAAAAATAATGGAAGTCTTAATAATAAAAAAACCAACACTATTCTAAGTGCGTTCGGAAAATAAAACTTCTCTATAACACTAAAAACATACACGCAACGGATACATAAAATGAAACTGAATTAATAAATCATCCTTGATAATGGCTAAAATTATAGACGAAAGCGAACGGAATTGGAAAGTTTCTACAGACTGTGATCAAAAAAGGAAATACTTTTTCGAACACAAGAAAAATTTAACTAAAAAGATTAATTTCAGTACTATGTCTGTCGTTTTTAATGAAACCTGCATAAATGGATGATTCCTACCTAAATACACAATACATACATACATACACACAGATATATATATATATATATATATATGTGTGTGTGTGTGTGTGTGTGTGTGTGTGTGTGTGTGAAGAAATATAGTCTTAAGGATTGCTATATTTATGGTATAAAATGCTCACTATCAGAGATAGTCCATGTGTAAATATAAAAGTGAACATAGAAGTCAACAATTAGAGGACACAGTCTGTTTCATGCTAGACGATTCCTGTGGCCAGACGATTGCGTCTAGCATGAAACAAACTGTCGACTTTAAGTGTTGATATCTATGTTTATATATATATATATATATATATATATATATATATATATATATATATATATATATATATATTGATAGATAGATAGATATAGATATAGATATATAGATAGAGAGAGAGATTGGAAGAAAGGGAAGGTTCAGACACTTATACATTTACAGTCACACGCAGGCACACTCATATCCTGTTTTATCTCCAGCAAGACAATAATAGGCGTCGTCATTAGACGTCGTCTATGTACCTCCACATCAGTCTGTATTTATTCCTGACACCAGCCAATCATATTACTGTGAGTTGGAACCCAGATCTATGCATATTCATTACATCAAATATGCTAAGACACATTTTACCGAGAGATAACAATAAATGAAATGGAATGGAGACGAAAGAACAAAACGATTTCATTTAAATTTTTGAATATCAATGTTTAGTGGTAATTATGTATCCAAATGAGACTTTCTAGTGAAGACACTGTTAGCATAGATCTTACGGCAATATCTAGCCATTTTAACTGTAAAATAATTTGAACATATCACCTATCTGGTACTACGCTTAAATTCGTAAAGTCTAAGTATAATCAGAACAATTACCATGAAAGCATTTATAGAAAGTTTCAGCGAAACTAAGTTACGTTGGTGTGAAAATTAATGAAGCTGATATGCTAGGTCAGTGGCATTAACAATGTACTCTCATTTATTTATTTATCATTTTAAACTTTTTTCTATAGTGGGTGACTGCTTTTGATGATTCAATTTCACAGACTTCAACACCTGTCATACACACAGAAAAAAAAAACAAAAAAAACGTTAGTCTGAGTAAAATGAAATAAAATTCATTTTAATTTTTATGTATCATAGATTCTGTTACACATGCTTGGAAAATTTCGTTTGAATTTTAACATAAAATAAATTAATTCTATATTGCGTGTTTCTGACAAGTCATAGATAACTATTAGGTTGGTGCAAAAATAATGACGTAATAATGTCGTTTTTTGACGTTAAAAATACGTCAAAAACGACATTATTACGTCATTATTTTTGCACCAACCTAATATCAGAACAATGAACAAGACGGCAATGAAGCTAATTACAACAATTAAGTGTTTTTTTTCTACTTCGATAATTACGTTTCGCCCAGCATAATCTCCAAACTTTATTAACCAATCTTTGTACAATATTCTCTTTACTCATTGTCAATCATAGCAAGACATTTTAAACTGGTATCTGCAACTTTTACATTTAAAATTGCTAGATATTTCATTAAATATTTTTTGCATATATATCACTTGAAAACATTGAAAGTTACATCGGAGAAATAGCTAAAGTAGATTCCAAAGACCGAATTAGATATTTGAGCACACTAAATGTTGATGAGTATTTAAAGGTATTTACTAACACAACTACTAAGTAGATATTAACAAAACAAAGTGTCGATTCTGGGCGAAATATTAACCGTATATTTATGGAAACAATAGCACATTACTATGCAATTAGATAGAATATTTTAAATATTAATCGAGGTGCAATTTTACTCAAGTGTTTTATCTTCTTTTTTGCAGTTCTACTGCGAAATTAAGAGAGTGAACAATTTCAAAACTAAATCATCTCAATGATTATGACAGCTAGACTCCTTCAACTGAGGTTTATTGGCGCTGTTTTAAGTACAAGTGAATTTAATTAGAGACCTTGGAATTAATTACTCTCAAGTGAGTTGCATTTTCATTGCACCTGGTACAAGTCATTATCGAATCTTTGAGGTTCCTATATTAGATTCAAGTACGTCAGGAGCAATGAAATCGGCTTTCTAACAGAAACTAAATTAATGATCATTATAAAGGATAAGGATACTTTATTATTTATTTATTTTTTTGACGTTCACACCTTGCTGGTCTAGATGTGCGTCATCATCGTTGCCATCATCATCATCATCATCATCATCATCATCATTAATTAGTGATTCGTTATTTTTTTTTCGCTTCATTTTTGTTTCCAGCTCACCTTCATCTGGAAATTAACAGTTTCATTATTCTTTAATTTCTCTTTCTTTCCGATTTTCCCGCTAACATATTTTTGATTCCTTTTTTTCCTGTCTCTTCACATACTTGTCACCTAATATGTTTCTCTCTTTTCTTCTTTTTCCTCGTTTTTCTTTTTTTTATATTAAATCCGAGCAAATCTTAATCTTCTTCATTTTTTATTACATTATTATTAGTAGTAGCAGTAGAATAAGCCGTACTATAATTGATATTATTGTTATTTTTAACGCCATTACATAAGAGTTCCCCGAATTATATGACCTTTTTTATACTGCCTTACATGTTATTTGTGAAACCCACAGCAAACGACACTGACCATTTCAGCTGTATCCTTTCTAATCCTATTACGATCATTGTCCCCATCCCCTTCTCGCGAGATTTACACTTTATCACATGTCTACATGTAAGGTTAATTTGCATCCTGGGCTTTTTAAAAATTCTGTTTAAAATAATTTTATATTATTTTACTTGGAAATAACAAAAATACCTGTAAAATTGTATTCCCACAATACAATGTAATGATAGATATTTGCAGGATGCTTGCATTTTATGGAACAATGCAAGAAACCGAATATTTGCGAACATCTTTAACGATAGATCGTTCACATGAGTTTCATTTGGGAGTACTAGACAACGCGATTCATTGAGAATACAATTTTTCACCATGATTCGAAAAATACTGTATGTTCGGTGATGACAAAGGTTGTTCACGTTTTTTGGAGTTACTGGATATTATAAGCCAGTTTTTACATTGAGCTGTTACAATTAGATCAGAGATTAGTTCATCTACCAGGGTCCTTTACTATCCTCTATATAGGGATATTTATTAAGGATGTGAGAATGTTCATATGTTAACCGTTAATATTACGCCAAACAATGGTAGGGCCAAGAATAGTGTCATGGGGTTGCTTCTATTTATCCCATCGTCCATATTAATGCAGATTTTTATACCCGATAAGATGTTTTACATAATGGCGAGCAATATTCTATATTATAGAATGCGCGTGCAGAAAACCCTATACTACACCTTGTCAAAGGTATGATATATAGTTTTATTATCGAGTACATTTGTAGTTGTGCTTTTCGTGACAAAACATCAATATTGCAACTAAATGGCTAAAATGTTTACCGTTTGTCACTCATGACTCTGTTCTTGTTGATAATTCCTCTTCTATCAACATTCTTGGTAACATGACACACAACTGACCTCATTCAAAGGCCAACGAAAAATTTCTTCTTTATGAAGAAGTTAAATAACTTTATCAGGATTAGTGATTGTTCTTGTTTAATATTCATAAGAAAGTCAGTACAATTTTTTCAGGACATTAAGCTTCATAGTTTCAAGGCTATTGAGTTATCTAGAAACTTCCCGTTACGAGATTAATATAAAACAGTCTGCGTTCGATGGGGCACTCGGGTAGGTTTATTACCGTCTAACGTGAATTTAGAAGAAATTTCAATATAAAGAGTAGATTTTCTCCGATGACAATGAGATAACAGCAGGAATATTTCAAGGTTTGATTCTATTGCGAATATTGTTTAAGATATTCTAGAACTCATTAGCATTAAGATCTTTTTTAATGTAGCTTTTATAGACTGTGCATAATTCTTCTTCGCATATTTCATAACTCACATTTTCTGATTGTGGAATGTCTGGAAGTTTGCAAGATATCTGCTAGACTGTTAAATGTGATAAAAACGCTTGTAGTTATCACGTTTATCAGTGAGGAGAAAAATAAATGCAGACAACTCGAATATATTATATGAAGTCTACCAAAACATCAGCCAGTTGGAAATTTTTGTTGAAACAGAAAATCATGCTGGAGACAGAGCACAGTCTCCAACAAAAAACAAAAAAATATCTCCAAATTTAAGACTAAAAGACCTACTTCAAGGATTGGGGTTACAAAGTCTGTTCGGGGATTAATAGACATCATCCTCCTCTTTGAATTCAAATTAATATTACGTTGAGCGTAAAACGATAGGGTGTGCTTGCTAGTCGGAGTTAATTAACTTTGAAGTAAATCCGTTTACCAGAACTAAAACACTTGTCAGTTGAAAGTAAAAAAAAAAATGTCATAAAAATATTTGTAACCATGGCAGTCATCATCATCATTATCATCATCCTCATAATTGCTGTCGTTGTTCTTGCTAGTGTTTAATGCTTAATGATTTTAATTTGCTGTTTCAGTCAAACATTTGCAAGGCTTGGCCTACAAAGTGAAGGTTTTTCTGAAGAATGTGAAGATTAGTCAGATATATAAACATTTATGTTTAATTTTATTATGAATTTCCTGAGATTTTCTTACCTGGTGTAAAATTATACTTCATTAATCCTCGTCTTCCTACAACAAGGCAAAGAACGACAGGATTTAATGGAAACATCATTGTAATTTCTATATTAATTTTCTTGTTTTTTAATTATTATTTTTCCCCTCATCATCATTATTATTACTATTACGATTATTATTATTCCGTTTTCTAAATATGTCGCTTAATGCAGTATTTATCACGGTCTTTTATACGAAAACATGTAGAAAAAAAATTCCCATTTATATAAGACCCGCTCATCAGTATACACTTTTGTATACCAAAATATGAGGAATTATCTGTTGATTTCTTAATGTGTGCATCAGTTTAATTTGTAATTCATTCTTAGAACTTTTATAAATGGGACAGATAATTTGTTTCAATGCTGAATTTTTTTGTCTCTTCGTGAGTTGCAAGGATTCATTTGAACTCACAGAAAGACTAGAACTATTTGAAATGAATGTTAAAATACAGAAGCAAACCGTTTGCAAGCCGATAGAAAATGTCTGGAGTAGGCACATAAAAATAAAAAGAAACGTAAAGATGTGTTCCAGATCCGCTCCAAATCTGTTCCCGATCTGTTCCAAATCTGTTCCCGATCTGTTCCACATCTTTTCCCGATCTGTTCCACATATTTTCCCGATCTGTTCCACATCTTTTGCCGATCTGTTCCTGATCTACAGTGTGGCTCTCCTAAGAGATCGGGAGAAACTACAAGTTCTACGCAATCTTAACGATATAAGATGCGCAGTTGAAATGTTTTGTCACAGAAAGAAAATTACAGAAGCCGGCTAGATATTATCGTAAAGGAAAGCGCAAAAATTGTCAACTAGCAAATGTAAGATGACATAATATATATTGAAATGCAAGAGAATAAGACTGGGTGCCAAAAATTAGCCCACCATAGAGAACCCTCCTTGCCTCCCATTCGAATGTCTGATGCTCAAATTATCGAGAGTATATCTGTGCATCTGCTTGTTCTCACACTGTCTGATGACCTGAGATGGAACAAATACATTGAATCAATAGCTTCATCCCCCGCAAGTAAAGTTGATTCTCTGTGTCGCGCCAGAAAGTTTTTCTCGGACGAATCCATCCTTCAAATCTATAAATCCACCATTCGCCCTTGCATAGAATATTGCTGCCATATAATGTCTGAAGCCCACGCTGTTCGTATTAAGGTCCGCGCCAAAATCGAGTGACTGTTATTCAATTTGATTGGCCGTGATCTTTAATCTCGTCTACAGTCGCTCTTTCACAGGCTTAGTTTTATATTCGGTGGGTACAAATCCCTTACAATCTGATGTAATCCTTTCTGGATTTTTTCACATAAATTGAATTTTGGGTTAACATCATTTTCAGTATTTGTAATTTATAACTTCCTTTTCAGCTGATGGATACGGTGTTTGGGTGTTTGTCTACTTCAGCTAGTTTAATACAGGTATAATTTTGACAATAAAGAGGCTTATCTTGCCATAGTTTCTACATTTACTCCATTGCATTTTCAACTTAGGTTCTTTGCCGCTACAATAGGAGTATTATGGTTTACCTGCACTCCAACCACTTGAAATTACATTTTGAACAGTTTTGGCTTACTTATTTGCTGAATATATTTTCTTATCTATCTATATTTCTGAGATGAGGTATTATGCACTCTATTTACATTATTCGGTCTATTGTATTCACCTTTGTTGCTATATTTATTACATCGTTTGGGCCGGAGCGTACAACAGCCGAAACGTTGTAATAAATATGGCGACAAAGATGAAGACAATAATTTCTTCCCTATTCTTCGACACAGGTCATTATCCAGTCTTCTGTAGTTTCAAGGTAGTTTGAAGAACGATTTCTTTAGTTTTTATAAGACAGTTCTTTTTAAACTAAACCTCTACTACGGAAATGGCTGTATAAAAACGATCAAAATCTGCCTTACGATGATGCCTGTGGTGGCAAGTGACAAGCTTTCTAAATTTGATCTACATTCGCTTAATTTCAGCTATGATCCAGTTAAATATGGCGAAACCGTATTGTACAACAGGGTCAGCCAACATACATCTTGATGATATTCTGTTGTACGAATTCAATTCGTTATTTAACACCAGGTGAACACTAATCTTACTTTCTCTTTCGTTTGGATATTTTGCCTTCTATCTCATTTGCTGAATCATTATTTATAGGTTTCTTTTTTTTTCTAGTTTCTTAATTTAGAACTATTGGGCGTGTTTCTGTAATTTCTTTCTTGAATTTTATTTTTTATATCTATCCGATCTTAAGCACAAAACGATATCATCAATGAAATATTTTACTAGTGGAGTAAATAGCTGATTCCTCATTTGACTGAAATTATAATTTATATTCAATCCCCGGATCGACTACTGGGTACTTGGACTCAGTGGAAACGTGTAAGAAATAACTACAAAATATAAGCTGGTAAGTAAGCAGTACTAAAAATAAAAGCTATGTGATATCTCTAGACATTCACATTGGAACGAGAACAGTCTCCTCCCGTAGATTAATCACAGGGTTCAGTTCAGTATTCTGTTTAGGTTAAACTAATCGATATGCAGCTGAAGAAGTCTAGACGACACAAGGGACGAAACGTGATAATAACAATAAGACAGATGAGGACAATGTTCTGAATATAAATAGTGTAAATACATTTGAATATTTCATGATTTATCGGCATTTTTTCTCCTCAGAGATCTTCTGCCTTGTTCCCAATCGAGTATATGATAATGGAAAAGCATCCTTTGCATGTTTCTCTGGGATTCTGTAACACTTGTATGTCGGGTGAATTTCTATAATAATTTCGAGCCAGCCGACTGAATTCCATTCTGGTACAGTGTTCAGTTTCATGTGTTTCTTCAAGAAATAAAAGATGATTTCATGTTTTGTCCATCTTGATATCAATTGAATTTCTTCATTCATTCGGGGGAGCAACAATTATAATTCATTTCTTTATTTTAATTTAACGTTCAAATTTTTAATGATGTGCAATTTTAGATTTTGTTATCGTTGCTACTTTTCATCTCTGCACTTGACTTTGTTTAAACTTGTCTCTGTAATTTCAGCAATATTTATAAGAAACGAACAATATTTGTGTAACTAATGACAGAAAATACATTTACAGCAGGCATTTCAATATAACACAATACCCGCAGGTATATTTATCATTTCGAAATAAATGAAACAAATATCTTAATATGTTACCCTAAGTAAATATAAAGTAAATATATTTTTATGTAAAATCAGAATATGGCGTAACTTATCTACTGTTGTCACGTATGCGATGTTCAAGATATTCACCAATTTTAATGATTCAATATTGCGTCATACTCGATTCTATATTTTAGGTCATTAAGGAAAATAAATATATGTCTGCCATATTATCAAAAAGTGATGTCATTATACTTCAGCCTGTAGATGATGGGATATATTGTCATATAAAATTCATAATCCAGTTAAATTTAATCAATTGTTGTGGACATTAACTAAATACATCTCCTTCACATACAAAAGTGTAAATTAACGTCGAACCCTAAGAAAAATACGGATATTATTTACATTAAAATAGAAGATGTATATTATGCGTTGGAGTACTGAAAAGATTTTCCAATGTTTGATCTAAAGAACAAGATCAGGTATGTTTTGAAACCATGATAATTTATAATGAACAATTGCATTTTACACCTTTCCATTTCACACCAACGAATCAAAGCCAATTAAGAAGATACGAAATGTATTCAAGACAGTACTTTTGAATGAAATTAAAAGTAACATTTTAGCATAGATCGTATTTTTCTACAGAATACTGGAGAATTAAAACACTTTAAAAACCTGTGACAACAACCATTTTCAGAATTCCTGAAGGAATAAGGGTTCTGAGAAATTAACCATACCAAGCAGTCATTTCAATTAATTAATGGTATTATATAAGGCGTACAATTTCAAATATTGTTAAGTGATGAAAAGAAAATCCAAATGAATCATGTTCAACGATTTACATGTTGTGTAATTTGCTGTTTTTGTTTTCGGGAAATTATCTCCATGAACACGTCTCAAGGCGCCAATAAACTTCGTAGGTTCTAATGAAGTTTCCTATAAATTTAATGGTAATTCGAGCTTCAATTTTGAGAGGATCCATTCTTCTGCTAGAATGATTGAATTCAAATTGGTTTAAACTTTAATCTATTTCCCGATTCCTATATAACGTGTATTGCATGCATAAATTGCTGCAAAACAAATAATTGCAATTTTTTCTCATGACATGGTTTTTCTAAAAACCGTTGGCACGATATGCGTATAAGAAAAAAATCTGGGAGATCTCGTCGACAGTTTGCGAATTAATACTGCCATTCTGTATTTCCTAAAATTAACTTCATCTGACATAGGATTATAACAGGGTTTGATAGCTTTTCATTTGAAACTCATCAAAATTATATACAGAAAAGCTTGCTCATCATCACACACCATTGCTCCCAGTGTAGTATATATTTATGCTTAGCAATAATCTCTTTCATGCTCACAATTATGTGGAATATACTGAGGTTCTAAATCATGCCACATTGTTGTACAAGTATAGACTAAAGCTCAGCGCCAGTCTGATTATATGAACGTAAGACTATTAGTAAGAGTGCATGACTTAAAATAGAACTTTGGCAGAGGAATTTACCCAACGACACAAATATGGACACTGGCCTATTCTATATATCACCAATAATTATTCGTTTATAAATGTTTCATTAAATGCGCCGAGCAACGAACATTTTGTGAGTATTTATACAGTGTGTTTTTTTGTTTTTTTTCAAGTAATCTATATAGAAAGTGTCGTTCATAATTATTGTCGCAAGTTAATACCTAATTATTCTTTTGGAAATTCAATTTTCTGTACTTTCTTCATTATATATGAAATGTAGCCCCCAAAAATGTTTTGGTATTTTATAAGTACGATGAACTTAGCTATTTAAAGAATTAATGCCGTCATATTAATTTTTCCTCTTTATATACTAATAATTATATATATACTAATAAATAAGTATATATATATATATATATATATATATATATATATATATATATATATATATATATATATATATATATTAGGTCGGTGCAAAAATAATGACGTAATAATGTCGTTTTTGACGTTAAAAAATACGTCGAAAAACGAGATTATTACGTCATTATTTTTGCACCAACCTAATATATATATATATATATATATATATATATATCAATTTAAATATATATATATATCAATTTAAATATATATATATATATATATATATATATATATATCAATTTAAATATATATATATATATATATATATATGAATTTAAATATATATATATATATATATCAATTTAAATATATATATATATATATATATATCAATTTAAATATATATATATATCAATTTAAATATATATATATATATCAACTTAAATATATATATATATATATCAATTTAAATATATATATATATATATATATATATATCAATTTAAATATATATATATATATATATGTGTGTGTGTCTGTAAAATGTCCTTATATATATATATATGAACCTTTAAAACCCTTTATTCTACATTCAAGATTACCACTTTATAAGACACCAGAGTTGTTGAAACAAAATGGCTATTTTTGTAGTGATTTTATAACATACTAGCAGTAGACCCGGCGTTGCCCGGGGATGTAACAGTAAGAGATAGATCAAGTATCGACCATCATAAAGACTGAAAAATAAATTTGACAAAGATTATTGTTTAAGGTTGACGGCCACGCATCTCTTAATTATTTTTCTTTTCTTTTTACGAATTGGGCAAACCCAAACTCAAACAAAAACATTATTTTCAATCGTTATGAGTCTACCGATTGAATAGAATTTTATTATAAACAATTGTCTTGTAAATTAAATTTTTAAAGCATCCTGAATGTAAAAATAAAGAAAAAAGTGTGCAAGACAATAAGAAACACTACATGCCAAAAGCAAAAGTGAAGTTTTGTTGAAATCGGTTGAAAAATGTAGGAAATCCGATCCCATATATAAACGAACACAGACACACACTCACAAACAACCTGGGTTTAATAAGTATAACTCGATATGAGTTGTCCCCCTTTAATTAATGTCTCTTAATCGTGTTTTCAAATTGATTTTGTGCAAAAACTATTGCGTTTTGCAATTTTTGGCGCTGTTAGAACCACCGCAAGGTAATCTTACATAGTCGTGTAAAGTTTTGTTGAAATCGGTTGAAAAATGTAAGAAATCCGATCCAATATATAAACGTACAGACACACACCATCTGCGTTTAATAATAAGTAAGATTTAGAATAAATAATTATATATATATATATATAATATATAATTAATATGAATTATATATATATATATATATATATATATATATGAAAGTATATATATATATATATATATATATATGAAAGTATGTATATATATATATATATATATATATATATATATATATATATATATATATATATATATGTATATATAATTTGAAGACTGTTTTGAGTTAAATCTACAAATGACTTGCATCTAATTAAGTTTATATTTTCGTGAACAGCTTCGAACTCGTTGCTTTCTAAAAAAATATAGTCGATGCCCATAAAAAATAATTGGAATATGTTCATAATTATGATTACTAAACCAAAACAATGCATTTAATATTAATGATAATGGGACATTATTTCTTTTTAGATGTTTAAGTACATTCTCATAATAAAATCTGTACATAAGACGTTCTTAGTAAAATAAAAACAAAACAACGATGAAGAGGAATTATTTTTTTTTTAAATTTGATAAATGCTTATGGAATGGAAAATGGAAAGTTAGAACAGTAAGTTAATGCGAACAGAAAAGACTGAAAAATAAAAAAATGTATAATGAATACAGAACTAATTGATAATGATTGAAAATAAAAGTGAAAGGTGCATTTGAAAAGTAACATGGAATGTAATTCCTGCATTATTTCCCTGAAGACAGCATGCATCGATTAGAACAGGTAGTGAACATTTTTGGCATATTAGGTTTTCCAAATAGTTTTCCTAATTATTTCATTACTAAATGCAGTAACTGCATTTACGGTAAATTAAGAGAAGATAAGTAAATATAAATGAAAGTAAAGAAAGTAGAAATTATTCGTGTTCTCTTGAAATAATATATCGGAAACGGCATTTAACAAGATCAATATAAGGAAAGAAAAAGGAAAGCTGAATTGCATAGGAACGAATATTCAAAGAATTGTGACTAAATGTTCATACATGAATGAAAGGAAAATAAAAAGATATATATATATATATATATATATATATATATATATATATATGAAGAAATATAGTCTGAAGATGTGCTCTATTGATGTTCTACATTTATAAAGTGCTCAGTATCAAAGATAGAGCGTGTTTATATATATATATATATATATATATATATATATATATATATATATATATATATATATATATGTGTGTGTGTGTGTGTGTATGTATGTATATATATGGCCTGACGATTTCATGTAGCATGAAACAGACTGTCTCCTCTAAGTGTTGACTTCTATGTTCACTTTCATATATATATATATATATATATATATATATATATATATATATATATGCAAAGAAATAATCACACATAGAATCAATCAGAAATATTAATGCGATTATTGGCGACATCCATCACTAGTTGTATAATGTATGCATTAAAATACTGTTAATCCATAGAGTGAAGTGATCCTCGTCTACAAAATTGATGTCTGTTGTTTCCAGTTTATGTGGTTTTAAAATTCTAGTACTTACGAATAGTCTTCTATTCATCATCATACATGTGTTGTTTTTTTTTTCCTTATAAAATCAAAAACTTGAAGACGAATTTATTGTTTGTCGACCGAAAGATGTTTTTTGAACATCTGCTATTTTTGACGGTTGTGTACGATCTCGGAACGTGCAAAGACGCAACGTTTTTCAAAATTTTAAGTGAGAATTTTCTTTAAATATTTCTTGTGATGTGTTAAATCCACATATTCTATTTTTACAAATAGGATCACTTCACACATAAAACTAAATATCACCAACGAATGATACAATTCTTTTCTGCAGCAATTGAATCAACTTGCATTCCCCCTATTTTGTGCACTTTCTATATTTCGTTACAAGCATATTTCCATGTTTCCAGCAACGGTATTTACTTTCTGGAAACTGACTTCGCCATTAACTCATGGAGGAAGATATATACCTTTGGATGATAGATAGGTCATTAACACAGCGAGGAGGATAAATTCATTTGTATGATGAAAACTTTAAAAATTATTTTACCTGTTTAAATTTTCTCAAGAAGTACTTAATAAAATAAAAATTTTCGGCAATTATGTTTGTACAGTATGGCCATTAAGATTTGAAAAATTTCATAAATTTTTCGGTTTCAATCTTTATTATTTTCTTTTTATGCAGGGTATAGAACATCTCTTGGATATTAAAATGGCTACGTGTGATATCCAGCATTGTGTTTTTCTATTCCAGTGAGGTTAGTGAGACACCGCATTTAACAAGCATAAAAAACGATAACTTTTCAGTGCTTATTACACAAATTGTATTGAAAAACTATTGTTTTCAGATATTCAAATCATTTAAAACGTCTTATTAGAAAAAATAAATTGTTGCAATTTAAAATATGATTATTGGAAGAATATTGAAATAAGCGAACGTATTTCAGAGTAAAAAGTCTTTTTTATCAGAATTGTTGGTTATTAATCTACGACTAATAAACAGTTATACACATTCGGAAATAGCAAAAACAAATGAATAAGAAAAGATGTATAAATATAAGGAAAACTTTCTGTGACGAAGGAAAAATCCATCAATCAATTAAGAACATTAAAAAAACGTGATGGAATTGGCAAGACAAAAATATATCAATTATTATACAAACAACAAAACAAGACCAAAATGATAATTTATATATGCATCCGGCAGACAACGTGTTTTAAATTATTTTAATAAAAGTAGTCAATTAAAGAGAATCAAATTGGGTCCTTTCACTCAAGAATTCAGTATGTTATAATATATTATTAACGTTAAATATCAGAAGAAATATTTTTAAGCTTCTTGAAAAAAAATTGCCTATCCTTGACTTATACAATTCCATGTTGTTGTAAGTTTGGTCATCAATAAATCGGGTCTAATCCCTTGATAGTTGATGTGTCCAACATAAATATGTATGAATTTGTTTTCGTCGGTAATGCAGCCCCCAGAGAGCGCGAAGACACACACGCACACACACGTACGTGTTTATATATATATATATATATATATATATATATATATATATATATATATATATATATATATATATATATATATATATATATATATATATATATATATATATATATATATATATATATATATATATATATATATATATATATATATATATATATATATATATATATATATATATATGAATATGATTTGGGACATTTTATTATTAATAGACAGTATTAAACAACATTTACCGGCCTGAATATCCGATAAATTTTCTGAACACCAGTCCGTTAACGGCACGTCAGGCTATATGACGATTCCGTATAAGATACAGGTTCGATTCCTGTCGGAAGACGAATATTTTCTATGAAAAATTCTCGGACATTCAGGCCGGTAAATGTTATTTAATACTGTTTATTATAAACAGAGAATTTGCTTAACTATTTGTATCTATAAAAATAATGTATAAGCATAAACATGTCTTAAAATAATTCTCTGACATTGTCTCATTCATAATGTGTGACGTCATTTGTTTACATTTGGATACTTCAGGAGCAGGTATGCATATATGTGAGAGAAACATGGAAGATTGTATTTTAAAAACAGTAAAATCGACCTTGCTAGCCGAACGCTCATTTGTGGCCCCATCGATTAGAGCTACGTCAGGCTATATGACGGTTCCGTATATGATACAGGTTCGATTTCTGTCGGAGGACGAATATTTTCTAAGAAAATTTATCGGATATTTAGGCTGGTAAATTTTGTTTAATTCAGTGACCAACTCATTACATATCTATAATGACGTAATAATGTCGTCATTTGACGTTAAAATACGTCAAAAACTAATAATCTTCATAATCAAGCTTTTTGAATTTTCCTATACTTGTATTTTGATTGGTCATTCTAGCATTTGTAACAACTTTTAAAACCATTTATTTTACATTCAACATCATCAGTTAGTATTTATTAACCCACCACGAGGATTAAATGTGGCACAAGGCCGGTTTAATGTAGGTTGCCTGCGAGGCCGTAGGCTCGGCCAAAAATATGACCTTTGAACCCGCCTGGACGGGTTCAGGTCCTGTCTACCTCCCCGAAGGAAACCTTGCCCTTCGGCAAAGCTTCCTCCGAGTTCCTCCCTGCATTAGGGAGTTCGACAGAAGCCAGCCCGCATGATCACAAAGCACAGATACTACACTTTGATCCTAAAATGGGGTGTTGAAACAAAATGGCTATTTTTGTAGTGATTTTAATAACATATTTATGTTATAATTTTTTTTGAATAATTATTTATATATATATATATATATATATATATATATATATATATATGAAGAAATATTGGTTTAAGATGTGCTATATTTATGGTATGAAGTGTTTAATATCAGCGATAGTGCGTATGTAAATATAAAAGTGAACATTTATCTCAACACTCAGAGGCGACAGGCTGTTTAATGCTAGATACAATCGTCAGGCCACAAGTGTTGGGTTTTTCTTGATTATATATATATATAGATAGATAGATAGATATAGATATATAGGTCAGTGTATCAATGTAGCTTCTGAATGATGACTTCAGTGTTCCCTTATATATGTGTATAAATTTTGTATTCATATATATATATATATATATTTATATATATATATATATATATATATATATATATATATATATATATATATATATGTGTGTGTGTGTGTGCTGGCCTCTCCCGTCGATTTCGACGAAATTCGTGAATCGTCAAACAATAAAATTAGATGGTATCTTTTCTGTTTCTTTATCAGGAATATCTTCAGAAATTGATGAACTTTATTTTAAATTATTCGTTATGTTCTATTAGAAAATAACAATTTTATATCACGTTGGTTAACAGCGTTTATTTCGTTTGACTATTTTATAAATTACGAATTTTGGTTATTTACGTATCGATTCATCTTTTTCCAAATATGTCAAAATATAGTTTCTTGCACTATAGATCTGCTCATACTCAAGTATATATATGTATGTGCAAATGTACTTAGTCCTACTCACATCCTAAAATCCTAAATAAAATTTAAAACTACAGGGCGAAACAACTCCTGACAAGTCAAGGACCAGCTATCTAGAAGATGTTTCTCAATAAATCACCGTGGAGAAATCAATGGAAGACTATAACACTTAATTGTAAGATAACTTATGACTTTTATCGATCAAATTATTAAAAACAACGACGTGATGGTGTTTAAGTCTATTGGAATTAAATGTTCGACAGCGGAGTTAGGGACATATGCAATAGATATCACTATCCTCCTCCACAGACTGCTAGCAAAATCCGTATAAAGGGGCCAACGTAATGGGAATTGATCCTTCGTCCAATAAATGTCTCTCGACCGTCATTAGCGACAGTTCGAATCAAACAAAATATAATGCTCAGAAGCTGTGATAAAATACACTTTCAATATGGTCAGTTAGAAAATATAAAGCAGGAAATGATGTTCGACGTATGTGACGTATGTGAAACCAGGTGAGCAAAAAATGGATAATTCTTCAATGTCTATCACATGATCATATATGTAGTTGGAGCTAAAATAAAAGAGTATTAGAACACATGGATTGAAAAACACCCAATAATTATATGAATATGGAAATACCTAGAATGAGTAACGAAAAAACTCTCAATACGTTCCAGGCATGCAGCTTTTTTTCAATGCGAAACTTAACCAAGTATCGACTGTGGGAGTGATTACCTTTCAGTTCTATGTAAAATGAGGTTGAAACAAGAGTAAGTGAAGAGGCCTGAGGCAGTACACAATTTGCAATACGAAAGACTCATGAATGATGCGAATATGGAGGAGAAATAGGTGGAGAGTATTTAGAGCATATATAGATAGAGAAAATAAAAAAGGGAACTTGAAATACGGCAAATTTAAAGAGCATGTAATAAAATCAATAATCGAGGTAATCCCAAAGCAGAATAGATAAAGAAAATGAGAATTGCTGATAGATGAAATTCTCGATTTGATAACCAGGTGACATAAAAACATGCCAAGTTACGACCCCAAATGTAGGAGTCTGCACAATGGCATTATTTTAAAAAAAAAAGACAAGATGAAGAGGAATGTCTTTACGGGAAATATGCAGAAATAGAAAGAATGATTATCATACATAAAGCAGGTATGCTTAAAAATAAGAGAAATATCAGTATGCTTAAGATTCAAGGCGAGAACACTGTTATTTTTGAAAGGAAAACAAAACAAAGATGAAAGGAATACATCGGATTAAACTTCAGCGGCGAAACAGACGAACCGGCAATACACAGAAAAATGGAAGGACCAGAAATATAAAAATCTGAAGTGGAATTATCACTGGCGAAACTGAATAGAAACAAAGCGGCAGGACCATACGGAATTATCGAAGAAATGTTCACAGCCTTAGATAATTTTGGTATTATCAAGATTGCATGCCTAATAAATTAAAAAAGCCGTAGGGATATACTGGAAAACTTAAGTAGATCTATTGTCATAGAAACGGCTAAGAAGCCTGGTGCAAACGACTGTGAAATCCATCGGATAATAATCCAATTGGGACATATAACAATATTTATGATTCGAATTCTGACGAAGCGATCGACTAGGAGTATTATCCCGGACAAAAGACAACAATAATGCCGATTCGTTAAATGCACTAGATAAAGGCATGCGATATTTACACTCAGAATGATAACAAAGAGCAAGAAAAATACAAAATTATGTGTTCCTGTGTTTTATACATTATCAAAAAAGCACTTGATTAAGTATGTAGGAAAAAAAAACTTTTGGAATTGATAGGTAAGCGAGAAATATTTGGAAAGTATATTAGAATGATCTAGAAATTATAATGGCGGAAAATTACCTACATACGGATAGTAATTTAATTCGGTAAATATATAAAAATCGAAAAGTTTTTTAAGAAAAGGATGCATCTTCTTGCCGGACCTATTCATCTACACAGTGATGTAATTCTATCAGAATAAGGAATCCTAACACGATTGATTAGTGGCGGCCAAAATATTTACAAAATAAGATAGCTGTGAAACAGAAAAGAGATTAGAAAATGCTCGACAGAATGCAGTGAAAGAAACCGTGATAAACATCAATTGCAAGAAGACAGAAGGCGTGGCTGTTAGCAAAGAGAAAAAAACAATATGCAAATTAGAAATTGGAGATACTGAATTCAGGCAATTAAAATAACATAAATATGTAGGATGTGTTAAAACGTAGATGAAATGTGCCACATTGAAATCGTAAGGTGCATTTTGATAGCTAATGATGCCTTCCTAAATCTAAGCAAATTAAGAACTAAAATATTGCTAGAAACAAAGAAAACAAAAAGATTTAATATGGAATTTTAGTTCGCTTAAATGTAAGAGCATATTATACAATTTATTCACATATAAAGATGAGATTTGCAGTGAAAGTATTCCGTTCTACAGAAGGGATCTGAAAATAAAATGGTCCGAAAATGTGGGAGGAAAATATTATCAACGACGAAGTTTTAGACAAAACAGAGAAAAGGACACTTATACTAACATCAGGAAGAAACAGTTGATGTTTGTATGGCATATAATGTGGAAAGAGGACTTGGTATATTTCATACTCACAGGACTGATAGAAGTCAAGCGGGTGGAAGGAAAACAAATCATAACTAATCTCACTCTCTTCTTTCCTATCTCTCTCTCACGCACACCCACACACTCTCCACACACACAAACACACACACCCATATATATATATATATATATATATATATATATATATATATATATATATATATAGCCCATCTTTTAAGAAAGTTTCGTTGAATACATCTTACAAGATACTGTTAAGCTTTTTTGCATTCGTGCAATTATTTTCTTTTAGGACATAGATTAAGTACTATCTGTTGGAAGTGCTTTCGGTCAATCCATTACCTATCATTAATTATGTTCGATATTTTTTTAAACTATTAGCTACAAAATTCAGTCATCCACTGACCAACTATATTGAGTCAACACGCTGCCTTCCTAGGGATGCGCTCTATCGAAGGCGACCCATGCATTGAGCATTGATTTATAACCCGTAATATGTCGTCCCTCGTTTTGTGCTCTCATCGGTTGGTGTGACTATAATGACCACTCCAGGGTCCGCTGGCCAGACCATATGACCAACACCCTCTCTCTGGATCATAAAAACAAGAACAAAATGCATTATATTTGGGAAGGGTTTGGTTGCAGGTGTTACTGGAATATTGTCAGAATTGACAAGGAAACGTTTTCATGGTTCCACATTGGATTTTATTTTTGGAATTACTTCAGTAGACATTTCAAAGTTTGGATATGAACGCATAGTAGCGAGGGATTTGAAATCAGGGTTTCCTTCAACTAGACAGACTGTCTTCCCATGTTAACCAGCTCCATCTATTGCAAAGATATCTCACACAGTAACTTTGTTATTTTTAATTCTTTCAGCAACTATTACATCCCTCTCTTCTCCACGTTTCTTTAAATGTATTATGGAAAAAAAATAGTTTTTATTAGAGTTCAGAATCTTAAGCAAATATTAGTTTAATCTACTTATTAACATCAGTCAGTCCATTTTCCTAAATCCCAAATATCTCAAACTAATCGGTAAATACGGCAGACCATTTTGGTAAATATTTAAAGGGTGAAATTAGCCGTGTTTAAATCTGACAAATATTGGTTCAGAAGCTTTTGATTTGACAGTCTCTTTCTCTCCCTTTCTCTCTCTCTCATATATATATATATATATATATATATATATATATATATATATATATATATATATATATATATATATATGATTAATTGATTCTCTTTAAATCACAAACTCTTGATTTGTTTTAAAGATAATAGTATCCTTAAATTTGGATACAAGTTCCAGTTTTATCGAAGATCTTTGCTATAACTTCGTGTTAATTGGATTTTAGATGAGGAAAGACATGATCCTGCATTTACCCCACTCTGAATAGAGGGCATGACAGACTATGCTCTCTAACCTTGTTTTTTTCCAGTATAGATGATATAAATTCCTGATTCTAAACGAGGAGATTTTCTCTAAAATTTGCATCCAAACTGCTAACTCTATCAACCAAATATAAGTTTCCACGTCTGAACCTCTCTTTGTAATTGTGCCAAATTAATTACAATGGCCTTGAGAGTCAAATTGTTATTATGCATTAAAATACCTACTTGTAAACATTAACAAAATTTATCACACCGTAGGATACACAAATAGTTTTGTAGATACCTAATCGGAACGTTGGTTATCGAAAGATTCTATGTGACAAACCTCAATTTAATTCAACTTGTTTATCTATATATAAAGTCATTCACAGACAGACAGTTTCGCAGGTCTTCAGTGTAGCTAGACATCCGGTTGCCTCCAGCTCGGATCGAAACCCGATTGAATTATCAGCAGTCAGAATTCTACGACTAAGCCGGCGGCGCACGGCAGGGATGAAAGTGAATTTTAGCGTATTTATTTTTAGATAAAAAACACACATTGACCAAGAGTGACTCAATGCGATTTTGCCGAAGAGTCTCGCTATATCAGCTAGAATAGTTACTGTTTACAAAGCCATATATATATATATATATATATATATATATATATATATATATATATATATATATATATATATATAATTATTTATTTTTAAAGAAAAAAATTATAACATAAATATGTTATAAAATCACTACAAAAATAGCCATTTTGTTTCAACACCTTCGGTGTCTTATCAAGTGATGAACGTCATCACTTGATAAGACACCGAAGGTGTTGAAACAAAATGGCTATTTTTGTAGTGATTTTATACCATATTTATGTTATAAATTTTTTTTTTCTTTAAAAATAAATAATTATATCTGCTCTACTTTGTATTGAGCACTCTTTTAAGAATAGTAATTGTTGGTTATTGGAATTCATTCCATATACACCAATCATATACTTGGGTATATATATATATATATATATATATATATATATATATATATATATATATATATATATATATATATATATATTAAGAGAGAGAGTGATGTTATTCAGAGAATTACATAGCGATATTTTTTTTTAATTTTCGTTTATGTCATAACAAGGAAGACAATAAGACCTTTTAGAGACATTCGTGTATTGTGTGAAATAATATAAGTAAAAAAAAATATTATTAAGAGAAAATTAAAAAGAAAATCGAATTAAAAAGATAATTGTTTAGAATCTTTTGACGATCAAAGTTGTCAGAAAATCAAGAAGTCAGAAGAAATTGCCACAAGCGAGAAGTGCAAGAGAAAAACTTTTAGAATAGAAATTATCTCGGAGTTTCAATTGTAGAATGAAGAAACCTAGCTCCAAATTAAATACTGCACTTAAATATGTAATTTCGAGGTACGGTATAGGAGGGGCAATAGTTAACATGGAAATATTTATAGAAATTACACAATTAATCTACGCTACGACGGTGGGAAAGTTACTGGAGGCGTGCTGCCAGGCCAGGATCTATAACATTGCAGATTCTCTGCATTTTCTCATAATCATTACCTATATAATATAATCATCTAATCAGATGATACAGAAATATTTATGCATGAATTAATAAATGTATGATAGTTTTTGGCGGGATGGTTTTTCGAGCATGATACATTTAGTTTGGTTGTGGTTTTACGGCATATCAACCTTAATGGGTTATTTAATGCTGACAAGATTTTTATTGCTGGTAATATTTTCAAACAAGTATTACTGGTAATAATTTTTTTTTTCAAAATTCCTTGCTGCGAATATTTTTTACAAAAATGTATTGATGATATTAAAAATCCCATAATCTGCTCTCAGATAAGCAATATGGTTTCCACTTTGCCCGATCTACAGCCCATGTGCTTACGGCCATCACTGAAACAGTCTACCGAGCTCTTCAAAATAACGGGGAAGCCTGAGCCGTGGCACTAGACATCTCCAAAGCATTTGATAGGGTTTGGCATGCCGGCCTTCTTCGCAAGCTTCAGAGTTATGACATTACGGGTCGACTATATAACCTAATACGATCATTCCTGTCAAACCGTAAATTGAAGGTTGTTCTCAATGGATTCTCCTCCAGTTCCTATCCCACGAACGCAGGTGTTCCTCAAGGCTCCATCCTAGGCCCCACTCTATTCCTTATCTACATAAATGACCTTCCTGACGCAATAACTTCCCAAGTTGGCATCTACGCGGATGACACCACAATTTATTCCTGCCTCAAAAACAAATCTATTCTCGCTGACAAAACTCGCCTGGCCGTGCTTCTCGAAAAGGACCTCCAATCGATTGTAAATTAGCTGGTCAACTTCAACGCTTCCAAGACAAAACTGCTCTCTATTAATCACTACAGAGATCCTTCCCTTCCCTCCATTAGAATGTCTGACGCTCAACTTCTCGAGAGCAACTCTCTGCGGCTTCTCGGTCTCACGTTGACTGCTGACCTGAGATGGAATAAATACATTGAATCAACTGCCTTGTCCACTGCAAGGAAAGTTGGCTCCCTGAGCCGCGCCAGGAAGTTTTTCTCCCCGGAGTCGATCCTCCAGATCTACAAATCAACAATTCGCCCATGCATGGAGTATTGCTGCCATATATGGTCTGGTGCCCCTTCTGTTTCCCTCGGGGTTCTTGATAGGCTCCAGAGGCGGATATACAATGTAGTTGGCCCTGCCCTGGCGTCTCGTCTACAGTCACTTTCTCACAGACGCGCCGTCGCCTCCCTCTGTCTGTTCTACAAATACTTTCATGGAAATTGCTCCGAGGAGCTGCATTCGCTGGTTCCCAGACGTCATGAGTTCCAGCGCCTTACGAGGCTGGTATCCCGCTCTCACCCCTTCACTGTCGAAACTCCTAAATGTCACCGTCTCTTCTACTCTAATATCTTCATGTATCGCACCTCTCGCCTGTGGAACTCCCTTCCCTTTTCCTGTTTCCCTGTGAACTATAATCTCCAGCTACTCAAGTGTAATGTCAATCGACATCTCCAGTTGCCTTGATCTATCCACTACCCTCATCCTTTCTTCTATCACTCCTATATGATCTTTCTCTAAATTTTCTGTAACCCCTTGCGTCCTAGTGGATTCCCTCCTTGCTTGGGGTGAAATGCTTAAAAAAACAAAACAAAACAAAAAAAAAACAAAACATTTTTATATTTTCATAGTGCTTTGGGGGTTAACTTTTTGCCCATAGCTGGGACTCTAAAAATTGCTACCAACCCCTGTCAGGTTGAACAAGGGAACACCAACAATTAAGAGGTGGTTTCACGCTCCTTAAAAGCTCCTGATCAGAGGCCTTGCTGTTGAATGTAGTTTACCCTCTTTCCCAGGACTATGATACATTTAACCAAATTTCATATCAGTAGACCCTGCAATTGATTCAATATAAACTGTTCATTTCACGAGAGTTAAACCGTTAGCCCCAGAAGGCGCAATGAGTCGACCTTCTGGAGGTTTGTATCATCCAGCAATTTTCTTAAATACTATTGCATTGATACCACAAAGTTAACGTGATATTGGGGAATAAAGTTTATACATTATATGAAAAAAGATACATATCACACAGTAGAGGCTACGTTCTTAGTGTAGAGTCCGGTGAATATAAGCCAGATGAGGCAAAAATAGATTTGGAAGATAATTTACCAGCAAAACATAATACATTATAACCAAACTGCATGAGTATATGAGGGGTGTAAGAATTAATGATATTTAAGCGACTATTGCTTAGCCGCCGATAGTCACGAGAATCATACTGGTCAGTGTCTATCCGATGCCTCACTCTGTCAGCAAACAAAGACCTAGCATAATCGAGGATACGCTTACAATTATTGAGAACGGACAAAAATGGGTGCCTGTTGTTTTCTGAACGACAACGTAGGTAAATTCGGAAGTTAGATAGAGGAATATATATATATTATTTAGACAGATATATAGATATGAATAATCGTGGGTGTAGCGTTTTTCCTACAGGCTCGATTTTCATTTAGTTACTTCGAGTCATAAATTGAAATTCATTGGAGCCTTGGGATGAAAACGTTTATGTTCACTTATGCAAACTAATTACAACCGCACATATCCGTTTATTTGTAAATAATGCCTTCCCATAGGTCCTCAAAATGAATGGATGTCAAAAACCAAAAATGACAATGAATAAAGAGAAGATTTCGAAGCCATTTAAAAGTGATCATGTTTCAAGGCATGCATTTTGAATGAAACTGCTTTTCATATATGTTGCTAAAATATACCGGGATTACCAAAAAAGAAAAACATTGGGTAAAACTCTGTGCATGTTTAATTATCGAGTTTAAAACTTTGACGTGAATCATTGTAGTGAGTTCGATTCTAGTAATATGCTACATATATATTGACTTGTGTTACGCAATATTAAAGTCATAAATTATTAAATAACTACAATTAGTTTCTTTACGTTACATTTCTATAAACTTTTAGCTTCCATGATGAAAAAAATATTCAGATATTCCTGAAAGAATTAAAGTCTATTGTGCAATCATCTTCTTTAAGAATCAAGTTTAAATAATGTGCAATGTACAAAATCAATAAAAAAAAAGCAATGTAATTGCCACGTTTTATTTTAATTCTGGTTCTCGCGAGATACATTATCGATAAGAAATATAAATTCTAAATTAGAGAGACGCCGGTTTTGAAAACGCAAGTAAACAAAAAGGGGGCGTTAGAAATTCAAAGGGCTCAACTCTATTTTTGAGTAATTAATAGTAATAATAATATTAATATTAATATTACTAAATGAACTGAAACTAATTATATTAATAAAAAGTATAACATGGTAAAATGAGATAAGACGAAATAAAATAATATTCTAATATAAAATAATAATAATAATAATAATAATAATAATAATAATAATAATAATAATAATAATAATAATAATAATAGATATAAATGAAAAGAACATAGTTTGAAAAAAATAAAACAAAAATGAACTAAAAATAAATAAAAGCCTCATATAGGGACATATAAATTTATAAATGAACATGTTAAAATGGTTAAATTAATTGTAGTTGATTTTGAATTTGACGTTCGGTCCAGATTAACATTTAAATTTGAAAATAAGGTTGGAAATAAATATAAATTCTTATAGAGAAAGATGCTTGTGTAACAAGTAGAAGTAGAATCAATAATTCAAGGGTAGTAATTAATAATATTAATAACATTAGTAATCCGAATAAAATAAAATAACGATGGCATTAAAAAAAATATACCTTGATAAAGTAAGATAAAATAAAGTAAAATAAAGTGCAATACATATACACTCATATGGGAACTTATACATATGCAAATAAAGAAATAAATAAGACCAATAGATGAATATCAATAATGAATACAAATGGAGGAATAAATAAACACGATTTAATTGTAAGACTAAAGGTAAAATAAAGAGAAAACAAAGAAAGGCAAATTAATAAAAAAAAAATAGTTATATACCAAAAATGATAGTGACGAGATAATGGGAAAAAAACGAAAGACAAAAAACAAACCATGTCCATTAAACAGTAAATGTATGTCCAAATGTTTGAATGTCTCTTAAATATATATTAAAATACCTACTTATATTTACACATTCGTTCATATATATATATATATATATATATATATATATATATATATATATATATATATATATATATATATATATATATATATGTTGTATTCTGAAATTGAATAAGAAATCTAGAAATATGACAATTTTCGGAAAAGAAACTGCTTATTTCGAAATCTGTCAGTATATTAATATACAGACATATGTTTCATATTACAACCCATTTCGTACGATATTATATTTCACGATATAAATCGCTTCGTTTATGATATAGGCATAGCAAGCAATTAATAGGTTTATATGCCTAGGTTGGTAGATATCTGTTCGGATATTTATCAGTTATAAACGCCTTTAAGATAATTTCAAATTATCACATCGCAATGTCATATTATTTTTACATATGTAATTTTAAATCTGTGACTGTATATATATATATATATATATATATATATATATATATATACGTACCTTAAAATAAACGCTGATAATCACGCTGTCATCTAAATGTATATACATGTATAAATACAAACATAAATATATATACGTTTACGTGTACGTGTACGTGTGTATAAGAGTGTTGTGTACAATATGTGACTAGGAAGAAACACATCGTGTGATATGGATTAGTAAAGAAGTGATATAAATTCTTATTTCGAGTTGATAGTCACTTGCTCATCGCCATTTGAGAAATCGCTGAAAGATATAATGCTTCTCTTTTAATGAAATCTTCGAGTTCAGTTAATAAAGTAAATTTATTGTAGCTTCAAGATACAAAACTAAAATATAAAATGTATAATGAAATGAGTTTGCCACGTCATTTGAGATTTATCAATGAAAAATACAAATGATTCAAACTATTGAAGATATTATTTCCTGAGTATCATGTTTCAAGATTTTGTTCAAGAAACAAATCAATAAACTAAACACACATGCAAATATAACGGCAATTCGTATATAAATATGTGTATCTAAGTTTTCGTCAAAGATTTCATCATTAAATTAAAACAAGCAGAGAAATGTACGCAAATTCCGTATACATGTTGATATAATAAACGTCACAAGAACATGAAAAGGATTTAAAATGAGTATGTTGAAAAGTTAATGTTATAAATACTTTTAGGTTTAATATCCATCGTAAAAATAAATTCATTAAGAAATCGTGTTGCAAAATAACATAACACACATACACAAAACATACAAACACATACACAAAACATACAAACACATACACACACATTTATTATTATTATTATTATTATTATTATTATTATTATTATTATTATTATTATTATTATTATTTCCTTTGATTTCTGGCGTTTACTCATTACTTTCCGGATCCTGAACAGTGACCTAAGTTTAGAAATGACATCATTACATTTTCCAGTGACAAAAAAAAAATAAAAAAAAATAATAGATAAAGCCATTGATCAAGTAAAGTGTGGGCTGTACTTGTGAGAACAATATTTTGATCTGGGCACATACAGACGATCAACATCAATTTTGGGATGATGCATGCGATAGCAAGTGAGAAGCTTTCTCGTTTTGGCGTCCATTCGCTTAATTTCGGCTATAGTCCAGTTACGGACATTAAAGCTGCATTGAACCACAGGGACAGTCAATGTGTTTATGGCTGATTTTCTGTTTTTTGAGTTTAGCTTGGTATTTAGTATCAGACGTACACTCCTGTAGTACTCCTTTCTTATGTTTTCCTTCATTTTGGGGTGTTGTATGCCATCTCCTTTGCTAATTCCTAGGTAGGTACTTATAGCCTTCATCATTTTCCAGTTCCCTAATCTTTGTGACAGAAACTAAACCTATTAAGGGAATTGTGTAACTCTACATTTCTTGAATATTACTTTTGCACATTTATCTAATCCGAAGTCCATACCTATGTCGTCATTGAAGGATTTTACAATATTGAGGAGGCCCTTCATATGATAGTCGTCTTTGGAAAAGAGTTTGAGGTCATCCATGTAGAGTAGATGATGCAATATTTTGTTATTTATTTTGTAACCATAGCTACTGTTGTTTAGTTCATGCGTAAGGGGGATTAAGGTCAAACAAAACAGAAGGGGTGACAGAGAGTCTCCTTGAAAGATTCCACGTCGGATATTCAGACGGTTGGATATCACAGTGCCGTTTGTGTGTCTAAGGTATTGTTTCCTTTTTCCACATTCCCATGTCGTGCTTAAAGAAATTTAATACCACAGGGGAGACTTTGTACATTTCCAAAGTCTTAAGGATCCAAGAATGTGGAACACTATCAAAGTCTTTACGATAATCAATCCACGCTGCGCTAAGTTTTCTACGTCATCTCCTGCAATTTTCCATTATCGTTCTGTTTATCAGTAGTTGATCGTTGCAGCCATATGAACCTCTTCTGCATCCCTTCTGTTCCAGCGGAAGAATGCTGTTGGATTCGAAAAAAAGAATATTTAAGTTTCGTCAGGACAGACGTGATCAACTTATATGTAGTGGAAACACATGTTACTGGCCTATAATTTTTCGGGTCATTTGTTTCATTTGTTTTTGACATGAGGTATGTAATACCTTCAGTAATCCATTCCGGGATTCTATTGGGATTATTTACAAGCGATGATAATGTTTTTGCAAAGATTTTATGGATAGATGAGAGGGGATAAAGCCAGAAATTGGGCTCCTTGTCATTTCATGGGGATTTCCATTTGTGGATATATTTTCCCATTCTTGCAGATGTGTATCCAGCATTTGTTCTTCTTAACGTCGAATCCATTCTGCATTTGGGTTATATTCCTTTGGGCTGCTCCAAATATTTTCTCAAAGTTGTTTTTAAGTTAGAATCTTTGATTTTATTTCGTGGGAGGTCATTTCGTATTTTCATTTGTTTTAGGTTTTACCTCATCCTCTGTCACATTACATATTTCTACTTTCAGTTTGGATGATGGTCATAGTATTTTGTCTTATATCTAATTTTATCCTGTCTATTTCTGTCTTTGAGAGTCTGTTGTTTCGTATAATGTCCCTACAGACATTGGCAAGCATGTTTCGATTGAGGTTAGGTCTTATATCACTTCCAACCATTGTTATCCATATTTGGTATGTTTAATTGATGGTGTTCTTTGCTGGGTTTTTGAGTGCAGTGAAGAAAGATGCCATGACTTGTCGATACACTTCGCAAGACCATTTCGTTCGTTTTCTTTTTATTAGTCGATTTTGAGTCACTTTGTGCAATTTTGGCAATAGTCCGGGTTTGGTGACCTAGTATATCTTCGTTTGTCGAAGAATTTGTTTCAGTGACAGGTTTTTCGTTCTCAGACTGGTTACTATCTGAGGGATGCGGCCATTGGTGACTCGGGTGACGACCGATCCGATATGAAATTTTATTCGTATTCATTGAAATTGGTACAGATGTGCGTTTTAACCATGACCACCAAGGGCTAATTATTTTCAACTTACTAGCTTTAGGACGACTCTCGAAGAAGATCTAAGAGCACGCCCAACCAATGAGATTAGTACGAATGTTGCTTTTATTAATATATCTAAGGTTGAACAGTTCATAATAGTGTATTTTGTTCAGTGGGGTAGTCTATACTAAGTTTTACCATAGTATAAGTCGGGGTGACCCCTCCCAGGGTGAAATATTAGACTTTAGTACTCAGGGTTAAAACAATGAATAAAAAGGAAAGAGAAAATGGAAATTAAAATGAAATAATTAGAGTTAAATAGAGTCATTTGATTTAGAATCATATCAAAGTACAGGAAAAGTGTAATTGAAAAACTGTACATTTACCATTTCTTAAATGTTGGGAACATGGCACAAGTGACTTTCCACAAATGTTCAAATATCCGTCGCCAACGACAGATATCCTGGGGTAGGCTGGCGGGGAGACTATGAAAGAGCTCATTAAACTAAGGGGTAATGGCAAGGGAAATATACATTTCCGTTCATCTCTCAACCTGCTTGCCACTAAAAGATAAATTTTAAATTTTCACTCAAAGAGAAGACAGTCAATTGGCAGAATATTGTTAGATAATTACACCTGTAGCTATGAAAAAAATCATTCAATATGATCCGTACCCATGCAGATCTATACACATATACACACACACACACACACACACACACACACACACAGATATATATATATATATATATATATATATATATATATATATATATATATATATATATATATAGGGAGAGAGAGAGACAGTCAGAGATTATTACACATGCCCGCACACACACACAAACACATTCCAGGTTGAAATCCGGTACCAAAAAAACAAACAAAAAAAAAAAACGCCAGGAATGAATATATGTAAATAATGTATTAACGTATACAAGCTGGTAAAGCAGGTTAGTAGTTCCATGAATACATGTTAGTAGCAAAAAATGTATACGGACACGTTGGTATTGAAGTATCGCTGTATGACTTCTTATCGAGGCTACGTGCTCGCTCAGTGTGACTCCTACAACGCTGTTACCTCACTCTCACACTTACGGTTACCTACAAACTTTTACCCTGTCACTCTGGACTCGACTCGACTTGTCTTGCTCTCTCGGGTCTTCACGTAGCCGTAGTATATGTATATACTGGGTGAGCCCATTTGTGTAAAAAGGGGAGAACATCTCAATAACCTCTCCTTAGTTCCCGTTTATGCGGGGAGTTAATACCTTTTCGCTTTCTTTCCGGGGAGGGTTAAAATATTATTTCATTATTATAGAATTTTTGTTTTCTTTCCGGGGAGGGTGAAAAATGTAAACTTTTCTTTAACTTACGTATATGTGATACTCCTGACGCCTCAATATCCTTCGAGTCTTTATTTATGCTCAGGCATCTTTGACAGTCTTCCAATAGTTTTTGTAGTTTAATCCAGGTTCATTTTGCAGTTTTAAGAGCATTCTTTTGCGCATTTCGCTATCCTTTGCTGAGACTAACCCTTGTACAAAAATAAGACATTTGAAATTGTCCGGGGTTAATTCTGCCAACTTGAAATAGTCGCAATGTTTATTCACGATTGCGGCGAACGTGAAATACTTCTCATTTTCATCCATTACGTGTTTAAGACATTTCCAGCTTTTGTGAAAGATTGACGTTTTCGGGCTAAAAAGCTCCGTCAGGCATGTAACTGCTTCATCAAACGTTAAATCATTGGTCTTCTTTGGCAAAATGTAATCCACGAATTTTGTGTATTCTTCCGTTCTTAATTTTCTGAGTAATAGTCGTAGCTTTTTTGCTTCTGTCCAGTTTTGACAATCGATATTGAAGATGTCTTCATGACGACTGAAAAAGTCCCCGAAATTTTTATCCTCTTCTAGGGAATATTTGAATGTTTCTATCGTGTTCCGTACTGCGTCTTGGGAAAAAGTTGCCTCTTTTTCAATATTTTGTTGTGCATTACTCGGTAATTTTACAATTCGCTCCTGGAGTTGTAATTGTCTTCATTTTGCATTTATCTTTCCTGATTTTCCTTCTGCGAGTGTAGTAACATATTTTCCATTCATTTTTGAAGTTGTAATTGTTGTTCATTTTGGTATTTAATATGTTCTACTAGCATAATTTAAAATCCTCCATGAGAAAAGTTTTTAGAAAAAACTCGATTTTAAGTGTTTTAATCCTCGTAACACTTTGTTACCCAGTTGTTGTGGATACTAGCAAAACGGCAATTTTCTCTTTTGAGTCTCCGAGAAGTGCAAATTCTTGTCGCCCAAGTTGTTGTGGTGAGAAGAGAGAATATTTTTCTTTCCGTGTAGGTACCAATTTCTCGACACCAAGTCGTTGTGGTAGGCAAGGGAGAATTTTTTTCTATTCTTCCTGTTTGAGTTCAAATTTCTTCCTGCCCAAAGTTGTGGTCGACGAGAGAGATTATTTTTTCTTCAGTGTGAGTTCGACCAGGGAGAATTTTGTCATTTTTTTGGTCTCCACTTGGCCCAGTTGTTGTCGACGAGGAAGGATTTTGTTGTTTGTTCTTCCCGATTGTCGGCAAGTTGTTGTGGATTCCGGGTTGAAATCTGGTATCAATAAATAACAAATGTCAGGACTGAATATATGAAAGTAATGTATTAACATAATACAAACTGGTAAAGCAGGTTAGTAGTTCCATAAATACGTGTTAGTAGCAACATATCTATACAATCTTTGGTATTGAAGTATCGCTGTATTACTTCTTACTGAGACTACGTATATATATATACCCGCACCGACAAAGATATAGGATGCCTAGGAGGAAAGGAAAATAGACTGAGGCCTGAGGTAGAGGTGGGCGCGTAAAAACATTTAAATATAGCTAAAAAAAGAAGGAATAGAAAGGAAAGAGAAATGGGTAATTAAAATGAAACAATTAAAGTTAAATTGAGTCAAAGGTATTTTGAATCATATCAAACTACAGGATTTTCCTGCACTTCGTCATTATTATTATTATTTTCTTTTACATTGTTGTTATTATTATTATTATTATTATTATTATTATTATTATTATTATTATTATTAGGGTCAATTTTCGTTGTGGTATGACGTTCCTTAGGGTTATTGTTTCATAGTTTGGATTTAGACATTGAGCAATAGGCGTAATTAGACGTTTGTCTTTTAGTTTCTTTTTAGGTTACAATTTTCCTTCTTCATTTTGCTCCATTATTTATTGTTTTTATCTTTGCTCCTTTCATTTCTTTTAGTTGTTTCAAGTTTATTCATTTGGTAAGCTTAGCTTTGTTGGATTTGCATTTCGAAGATTTTGCCAGTAAACCCTTCCAATTCAATTATATAAATTCATAGAAATTAAATTAAAGTACCTAGTTCTGTTTCATACATAAGAGAATTTTGGAATAATTAATTTTGAAATTTACGGAGCTTTATAAGCATAAACATTCGTAAGATTAGTTCCTATTGATATGAAGAAAACCAGTCATTTTAATAAGGGGCCGTAGGGTATCCATTTTCACTGACAACGATATATATATATATATATATATATATATATATATATATAATCTCTTACACACATACACGCACACACACATATGTATATAATTATACACACACACACACATACATACATACATACATATATATATATATATATATATATATATATATATATATATATATGTCTTTTCTTTTCTGGACGCAAATTATATAGAAATAATCCTCACATTTTTTTTTATTTCAGAGCAAATTCGGTTATACTTATATCCATTTTCAAGTATGAACCATATTTTTACTTTTAACTCTATGTAAAAAATGTATATTTGTTTGCGAGCGTTCGTATATTTTTGTGTTTGTTGTTGTTTGTTTGGGTGTGTGATTTAATGTGGAAGAAAATCAATACGAATATCTGTCTTGACTTTAAACTTACCATATAGTTCCGTAGTTACTTGTGGTGTATTTGACTGTAGTAAGTAGGTGTCATTCACGAAATTTACACATGCTGCTATCGTTCATTTAGGGCCATTTGAGAGTGAGGCTGTATAATTACTTGATACAAGTTTTAAAAATGCTGGTCACGTCACTTATAGCGTGTTTTCTTTATACCTACATTGTCAGTTCATATATTGTCGCATTTTGAAGGCACCAGAGCGTCCAGTTTACAGACCAGAGCGTCCAGTTTACAGACCAGAGCACACGTACCCCCAGCAGTGTCAACACGGACCAATTTTGAGTCGTTTACTTAATGCTCTAGTCCAACGTGCATTTACTCTAGAAAAGCTTGTCTGCAAATGAACAACTTGGACGGATTCACTTGGACGAACGAACGATACACACAACCGTTCAGTGATTAATAACAATTTCTTCCTTCATTCAACTATTTCTTGTCTATAAATGATTTGGAAAGAATTTACCAATAATTCTAATGTGTTTTTGACCTCAACACTTATGTCTTCGTCCTGGGAACTTGAGATATTTTATCAAAAACAACAAACACTTGCTTATCTCTTTTCTCTTTTGGAAAAATACGACGTATATTCCGAAACATTTTGCCTTTATTTCTGAAAGCGGTGTGCTCTTCCAGCAAGATAATGCTGTTAACATATTAAATGAAAATTAAGATGTCAGCTGTTTCAGTAAATCAAAAAATGACCTACAATTTATTGTTAATTGGGCCGAGAAATGGATTGTTAATTTTAAAGCCTACAAAATGAAACTGCTTTCTTTTAATCAGTTTCGAGAAACGTTTATAATTTCCACCAATATGCTTGATAGTAACCTCCAGGAGAGTGACCCCTTGCTACTTCACGTACTGACGATTTTCCTGTAGAGGAAATATCATTATTGAATCAATTACTACGTCTGCTGCTACAAAAGTAGATTACCCGAGTCATGCTAAACAATTTATCTGGATAGAATGGATTATACATTTTTATAAATCTACCATTTCTTCATTCAGTGGATATTACTGGCAAATATGATCTGGTGCTTCTGCTATATATTAACATATGCATATAAAAATCCAAAACGATTTTGCAATGTAACCGGTCCCGACATGGCATCTGGCCTTCAGTATATATCCCACCGCCATAACTTGAATTCCCGGTGCCTTTTCTATAAATATTCTCATGGTAATTGTTCTGAAGAGCTTTCCTATTTGATACATCGACTTTATTAATTTAAGTGTAGTGCTAGATTAGCAGTTAGTTCCTATCAATTTACATCTGAATTTGCTTGATGTAACAGTAATTTCTATGCTAACCGCTTCCTCTGTAGCACTATATGATAAAAGTACTCTTGCACAAGATCTTACATTCCCTTCAACCTCAATCTTCAAAAATTTAATGTCAAGACAATCAATACATTCTAAACTCTTTTCTATAATTGTCCTCAATCATTACAAATATTATCTTCACATTGTTTCACACTTAGCAAACCCTTGCATTTTACTGGCTTTATTGTCATGCATGGAGTGAAATTATTAAATAAATAAACAAACAGTTTTTCGTGGTAAAGAATTTAATAATAGATAGGAAAAGACAATATTTATAAGGCATTTTTAAAAGCAAAAGCTAAAATAAAAACAACCGGTTTCGTCCCAGGACTTATCAAGTTTATTTATTCTGGGAATTTAAAAGCCTGTAAATTAATTTTCATTAACGAATGTAATCGAATGGGAAAAAAAAATTATGAATTTCAAAAGACTAGAGTCCAATAATATTCAGACCCAGCAAGCATTCCCTCTGTTTACAAAGGGTAGGCTCACGAAATCTGATATACAAGGACTCTAGGACCTTGAGGTGAAATGTGGAGTGGGACCTAGATAAAATTATAAATCGGTCACCACTAATATACATATATATATTTATTAAAGACATTTTTTATGTTTAACGTTCTTTTTATAGATACAAATATTTAAGTAAATGTTCTGTTTATAATAAAAAGTATTAAATAACATTTACCGGCCTGAATGTCCAAGAAATTTTCATAGAAAATATTCATCCTTGGACAGGATTCGAATCTGCATCCTATACGGAACCGTCATTTACGCTGACGTGCCTAACCGATCGTCCACCAAGGATCTGACCATTTCGTAATATATATATATATATATATATATATATATAGTAACATATGTGAGAAAACGACATTATTTTTGCACCAACTTAATAGTAAATGACTACTTAGTAGACAATTTATAGAAATGTTCGCATCACAATCAAAGGAGAATATATGAGAAAACTTGTCTTTCAAAATGAGGATTTAATACGAACAATTATATGTCAATCTCATTTCTTTCTTCTGCATCGAGATCTTTAAGAAATTGTCTATTAACTAGTCTTTACAATTGGCTGATGAGGTGTGGTAGTATACATCGAAACCTGAATGCAATTATGTGGCGTTTATTAACATGTTTATATAATATGCTAAATTTAAGAATGTTGGTATACTTTTTATATTGAGCCCTCATTTGAATTAATGTTACAAACGTTTTAATTTATATACGATTCGTTATCATTTCACACGCACATACATACATACATACATACATATATATATATATATATATATATATATATATATATATATATATATATATATATATATATATATATATATATGTGTGTGTGTGTGTGTGTGTGCATGTAGATAGATAGATAGATAGATAGATAGGGAGATATTTATATGCCATCATCTTACATATCTAAATTTTAAATTGAATCACCACAAAAATAAATAATAACTATATTGAAACTGAAAATAATTCATAGCGTCTGTGTTAAAACATGTTTGTTTCCTAAGAGAATTAGAAATAAAATAATTCAGAGGTCGCGTTGCAATAATGGATAGCAGCGCGGTTTGTTGAATTGGAGAGACGAGTTCGATTTCCAGTCTAGTTCGTTCACCGAAGTGCTAATACGCCAATTAATGGCATGACTCTATCTCTTTGCATTCCTGCTATAGGTAATTAACACGACAAATTTGGTCCTCATAGCTTTAGTTGGCAAACAATCTAGGATAAGAATAACTCTAAATACAAATCCTGAATGCCTAGATTACAGACCGAGAGCAGCACGCATCATATTCCGTGGGATTTGCCAGGTGGTCATTAGAGAAAAGAGGAAATAAGCGTTGCCAAGTTATCTGAAAATACACGGAAATAATCATGAGGGAAAATAATCAAAGTATATTGGCCTCAGCTCCCCCGACAACTAAAGCAGTGTGGGTGGGGGTCATATTAAAAATCCGAATCTCAGAAATATATGAAGCCCAGAATAGGTATGAAAAAAAGAGTTTGAAAATAAAGTAAGCGTGTATTGCAGATTTAGCAAAATTTGCTTCATCATTGACCTGTATATAATACAAGCAATTTCGGTGAATCTCCAACAGAATATATAGAGAAAAGTGTTAGACTGTGTTTTGCTCGGTTTTATTTGAAGCTAACTATTTGGAAGAACCTATTGGCTACCAGTTGACGGTAAATTACTGATGAACATGTTTTTATGTAAATTTTAAATTATTTTCAAATTGCTTAACCTAGGGTATTATACATGAAACAAGAGAAGAAAATCATTTAAAAATAAATTTGAACCACCTGCTCTCCTTTATGTATAAACTGAAATACTATGCAAACCATATTGCTAAAATTATTTCTCTCAATTTAATTGATCTTCCTGCTTAAATCAATTCTAGATATTATCAGCTATCGATTGAAATTCGAATGAGCCAGATTTCTAATTCATCTAACGTTAAGTAAAGAAGAAATGACAAATGTTTAGGGTTATTACGCATAGAACAGCACCATTAAAACGATTGCACAAGAATAATGAAAGGTATACAACTGTCGTCGCCATATTCTATAATCATAAGCATGTGAGTTCTTGAATAAATGTTTACGTAAAATTCTATAAATATCAGTTCCGGAATAATAAAGCAAGGCTGCATTCGAGCTTCGATCCAGTAAAAATGAGAATTCTTTAGTTTATACTCTCAAAAGTGGGCACATCAAATGAATGAATATTAAATTCAAAACAGGAAAAAACAGAAGAAACTAATATTCACTGAATTGAAATAAACTTTTGACCATTCCGATTGATGCAAAACTGTTGGCAGAAGGAAAGAGGAATTGTCTTTTTCCTTTTAATCCCAAGATCCATTTTGCAATAGTTGTGTTCGTAAGTGGAGACAGATTGAATAGAAAATATTTGATCAATAATCTAATAGCAAGTATGGATTAAATTAAATCCGTAAGGATAGATATGGACACCAAAGATTAGCTATGATAAGAGATCCAAGTTAAATCTTGCAAATTATATATAGCACTATTCCATAGATAGAATTTGGAGCATTTCTTCAGGTAGGCTCGATAAACAATGATTAGAATTTCAAATGTCAAACAGAATATTATGTATAAAGATTTGCTGTGGTAAAATTCCGATTATAATTATAAAATGTTTGGCGTCCACAATGAAAATCAATGGTATTTATGTTTTAAATTACAACTGTTCAATTTTTTTAATAAATTTCAAATTTATTTTTAATAAATGATCTACAGCCTACTTAATTATCCTAACTTTACCAATATAAGAATGTAAATATATATATATATATATATATTTATATATATATGTATATATATATTTAGTTGGATTGATGATTTCACTCATGCTAACGCAAACATAGATGCATGTCCGTAAACCCATTGAGGTGCGCAGACAAATATACACACGCGCTCGCCCGCCGAGGCTCATACAAACAGTTACATATGTTAGCTCTATCTCTGATATTGTGCGCTTTCTAATAAGTACCGCGCATATAATATATAAGTAATAATGTATATGATATATTACACACACACACATATATATATATATATATATATATATATATATATATATATATATATATATACTTCTCACACACACACACAAATATATATATAAATTTATATATACTGCTTATAAGTTGAGCCGTAAAATCCAAATTTTTCTTGTATGATTTTATATGAAGTAAGTTAGGATTTATGAACAGTATTTTAAGGATACTGACAGTAATTTAAGTGTGGCTTATAAGACTCGGTAACGTTAAAGAAAATCCACCTGTTAAATGTTCTTCTCTTTGATTATGATTTTAAAAGATTTCTTTATTGCCTAATGCTGCAAGCCGACAAATTCCGTTCATAATTCTATAGTAAGCATACAGTTTCATAAAATATTCAACATGGATTGACCAGTGATTTATGAGACAGAACTTTCATATTTCTTGAAATTACCTCAATAGAGAAGAAAATCTACTAACCCTTTGGAGATGGAAGGATCTTTAATGTAAGCAGACGCCATTTGCTCTGAATCTAAAATTCACAATTGGTTCGCTTTTCTTTGATTCTTTAAGCGATTAGATTTCCTGACATAATTTGGAATAAAATTTCACCTTCATTTCGACGCCCGAATATTTCGCCATAAACATGTGGTAACATTCTATAGCTGACTCCTCAATATTGGAGCGCTGTCCGTTTTCATGAGTAAGAATTTTATCATATTCTTTTAATGCATGAATAAGAAATCTATTTTATGAACAAGGAAGTATGGCAGAAATATTCCTGCATGACAATAGTAAACTTCATTTATCAAATCTGACAAAGCATACAAGGATACAATTCGTATACAAGCTTATTACACAGGGTACGTATTTCAGAGAATAATGGTAGTTATCAAATTCTTTGAAGAGTTTTTCAGCAACGGCATATTTATATACAGTAATATGGACGTTTATATATATATATATATATATATATATATATATATATATATATATATATATATATATATATATATAGTTTCAAGGTGTTATATTTATGGAATAAAGTGTTTGATATCAGGGAGAGCACATGTAAATTGAAAAGTGAATATTGAAGTCACCACTCAATGGCGACGCTCCACGTAACCATCAAGCAAAGTGTTGGGCTTTTCTCGATTATTTATATATATGAGCCTGTGGTGCATTGTGGGTAGTCCATTCTAAAGTATATTTTATCGGGAGTGGTTTATTTCTTTGTATATTGCGATTCATGCAGTTTATTTGTTTGTTTTTTTATTTTACTTTATTTTATATATTTTCATTTATTCTTTTCAGATTTCATTATTAATCAATTTTATCAAATTTTTGAGATGAATTCTAATGGTTTATATAAGAGTTTGTTTTGTAAAAGAATATAAATATCGTTATTTGTTGTCCAATTTTTGGATTAATCAATTGTAGTCTATTTTAACGGTTAATCTGGCGGGAGTGGATTGTTACTTTCTTTATTGTGCACTATATGTATTTAATTATTTACAATGATTATATTTCCTTGTATTTTCTTTTTTTTTCTTTTTCTTTATTTTTTTTCTTTTTCTTTATTTTTTTTCGTCTATTCTAACGGCTGTTATGGCATGAGCGGTTTGTTAATTTGTCTAATATTTGCTTGGATAAATTTATTTTACTAGATTTCTTCAAATATGTATTTGTTTAATTTTATTTATTCTTTTCGGATTTCGATTTTTAAGTAACGTAGTAAAATTTGTTTGGGGTTTAAAGTGGTTACTAGAGGGATGCACCTGGATTTATTTTTAATCTTGCAAATTAGGCTGTCTTCTCTAGGTGGTGAATAGGCTTTATTTATTTGATCTTTGTCTCTCTCACTCTCTCTATGGTGAACCCTCCCACCGTATTCGACATATGAAGATCCAGCAGCTCAGTCCCGAGTAACTGACAGCCCAGACACCTGCACACTTCATTCGATTATAGTTGAGATAGCGATTTCATGAGCCAAATACAGAGACCTAATGTTCTACGCACCACAAGTTCTCCAAACTACCATCCTCAGGTTTTGAATTCAGAGTTCTCCATTTCCTAGACAAGTTGCCATACAGTCTGTCCTGTTAGTTACCCATAGATAGAGATGAAGAGGATTAATACTTTTCCCAAGTGTATTAACCCGAAAGTGAATGTAATGGATTCTGGAATTCGAAATCGACTGACTGATTCCTCAGTATAAAGAATAGAGACTCAGACTGAGGAATAGGAAAGCCATGTTCAAATTCTAGAATTCCGCAAACCGAGCCGCTATCCACTATTCCACCGTGCCTCCATATATATATATATATATATATATATATATATATATATATATGTATGTATATGGCATGAAGTTTGAATTCAAGAATGAAAGAGAATATCGCAGTGTTGATAACAGTGTACATTTTTTTTATATTTACATACTCTCTATGTCTCACATTGAGCTCTTTAACGAATAAATATAGTTACCCGAATACTGAATTTTATCTCATATATATATATATATAGAGAGAGAGAGAGTGAGAGAGGGAGGAGGAGGAGGAACTCAAACACGCGCACACACATATATCTACATATATGTTTGTATGCGTGTGTTTAAATACATGCCATTTAAAATTATTTTTCTGTATACATTTTAAATGTTGTTAAATATCTTCCACAAAACATGTGTTAATATTTATAAGCTGAAACAAATGAATTGTAGCATTTTATTGTTCCTTTCCTTCTCATCGTTTTTGTCATTAGTTTCTTCTTTATTTAACGTATTTATTTTACTCATTGACTCGCAGTTTCCCAAACTCTTTCAAATGCCGCAATGCTCTCTCTGTGGCCTGATGGGAAAACACTTCTGTTGTAATTCGAAGCAGCCTAAATTGCAAATCCCATCAGAAATGATGACCTCACAATTTTCGCCGGATTTCCAGCTTAGACGTGTTGGGTTACATTAGATAGGACATATTAAGTTTAGATTTTCCTGACTCATATTATTTGATAGACGTGCATAATGTTTTAACACTTCCTGGCAGGATTGACAGAATTTGGAAGTTTGCTTTCAATTTTTGCCTTACTGTCTTGACTACAGCAAGATGAATTATCAGAAACATTTCGGAAAATTTATATATATATATATATATATATATATATATATATATATATATATATATATATATATATATATAAATTAATAGCGCTTAGACTTTTGAGAATTTGCAACCGAAACACAATGTTTTTTCTTCCGCGAATTAAAACGACAATGCGTGTCGATTTAGTAAACAGTTATCTCATCCTAAATTAACGGCGAAACATTATGTTGGAATCTGAGCAGAAACAATGTGGCTAAACGTAGATATAATCAAAATATACATTATTTGTTTTTCTTCGTAGAAAACGTAGAATCTAATCCTTCCACACACACACACACATATATATATATATGGAATATATATATATATATATATATGTAATATATACACACACACACATATATATATATGTGTGTGTGTATATATTCCATATATATATAATCATTCAAGTCAGACTATATATATATATATATATATATATATATATATATATATATATATATACACACACACACACACACACACACACACACATATATATATATATACACGACAGAAAAAATATATTGTGTATATTTATGCAGCAATTTTTCATTGATGCATGTTTCATTAAATAATATAGTCAAGTTTTGTCTATTTGGAGCCTGTCTATATTTCTGAGATGAGGTATTATGTACACTATTTACATTATTCGGACTATTGTCCTCATCTTTGTCGCGATATTTATTACAACGTTTCGGCCGTTGTATGCTCTGGCCTTCTTCAGCTGCTTGGAATCTCACTGGGGTAGTCTGTTCTAGCTCCATGTGCTATGTTGATGGATGTCAGTTATCTCCTGTTAATTTCCCTCTGAAAGTTCTCCACTGCCTTAACCGGGTATTGAACTCACACTCTTTGGGTCCTTTTACTAGATTTAACCAACGCCTATATCCACTGTGCCATGTGCGGACATCTGGGTATGACTTTCTGGGTATTATAAACCTAATATCTTCAGTAAACATTTTTACCAGTGCTAATGGAACTAGAACAGTCTAATTCAGTGAGCGAAATAAAGGGTTCAGTTCGACATTCCATCCACCTGAAGGATGCCGGAGCGTACAACGGCCGAAACTTTGTAATAAATATGGCGACAAAGATGAATACAATAGTCTGAATAATATAAATATTTTTTGTCTATTTATTTTAAGAATGTTGCTTTCATATTGTCTGATAGGCTTGACATTTTTAGGCATTTAAATCAACATGCCTGGCCGCGTACACAATTTTCGAAAATCCTTGTTGAAAACGCAATTATGCTTAAACATGAAAACAATAAACAAAAACTAAAAATTCTTGAAACTATATACATAAAACAATTGAAACCTAACCAGAACAAAATAAACTACAAAATCTACACAAACATCCTTAAAAGCCTATAATTGATAACAGAAGCCATTGGTCAGTAATCTAAAAGGTGCAGGTTCATTTTTGTGTTATTTCAAATGAATTTAATTATATCGAACCTATTAGACTCAGTGTTATGACATGAATAAATAACTGTTTAATTAGCATATATATAAAGTCCAGAACTTACATTGGGAAAATATTGATGAAAGTATATATGGAAGAATAGGATAGTGCTATGGAGTATTCCGCAGTTAATGCAAAACGGTCTAGAAATGTCTATATTTCTGAGATGAGGTAGTATGTGCATTATTTATATTATTTTGACTATTGTCCTCATCTTTGTCGCCATATTTATTACAACGTTGTACGCTGCGGCCTTCTTCAGGTAGTTGGAATGTCGAATGCCTTTATTTAGCGCACTGGGGTAGACTGTTCTAGTTCTACGTGCTATGTTTAATAGATGTCACTTATCATTTATCTCCTGTTAATTTCCCTCTGAAATTTCTCTACTGCTTTAACCGGGTATTGAACTCACACTCTTTGGGTCATGTCACTGGATCTAACCAACACCTTTATCCACTGGGCCATGTGTCTTTGAGTAGATAACTGATAACTGGCATCCATTAAACATGGCACGTGGAACTAGAAGAGTCTACCCCAGTAAGCGAAATAAAGGTATTAAGTTCGACATTCCAACCAACTGACGATGGCGGAATGCACTTGGGATTTAGAGATATTTGTGCAATTGTTAAGCACATTAAGATGGGAAAAGAGTTGATGTAATGGTATCTTGTCTGTCTTGTTTAAAACTCACATACAAACATGCATTTTACAAAACATTACATCAAATAAGTTGATTCCCTGTCGTAACGAGACTGACTACAATTGTAAAAAAAATGTCGCATCAATTAAAGGAGAGACAATTCACTACAAGGAAAATATATAGAGAGTGACTTGATCGGAAGAACGTCTACAGTAAATTTTCACACTGGATGTTAAAAAATTTCAACATTCATGGCTGAACTTATATTATCAAATTATGGGATATCTACTAACAAACGTGAGAAGAAGAAAAAGAGAAAATCAAATCGGGTATATTAAAAAAATGTGTAGTGGCACACATATATATATATATATATATATATATATATATATATATATATATATATATATATATATATATATATATATGTATATAGTTTATGCAAAACTAGTTAATCCGCATGGGTAGACCCAAGGAGGATGATATCCAGAGAGGTCAATGTAAAATCCAAAGCAGATATGTTTGAATAAAGACAGACCATTTTAAGGTTCCATGTAATAAGTTATTTCACCACAACCTCTTTAACAGGGCTCTAGATCATCAGACTTAACTTCCAAAGATTGAAATGAAAAATGAAAAGAAATTCACACGTTTTTGATGGATCTCATCAAGCATATGGTGTGGATGTGTGTGCAGGTGTATATAAGAACTCATAGGTATATAGTGAGACATAAGTATGTGGATATAGATAGGGGTTTAGAACATGTGTAGAAGTGTATATCAGTATGAATATATAAAAGATTGTAAAAGAAGGACCTAATTTTCTCCTAGTGACATTTTATCCATCTCTCCTCTGATATTCTAAACACCTCAAATAGAACCTTCCCTATTCACAAGCACTTAGACTCAGAAGGATATGTTCCAACAATGAAAAATTAAATAAACACATTGAAAATCTGGAGCATCAATTCACAACACATGGCTATAAACAACACCTAATCAGGGAACAATTAAATAAAGCAATTTCCACACCTAGAGAAGACACCCTAATGTACAAGATTAAAAATAAATCTAGAAGCATCCCTCTAGTAACCACTTTCAGCCGCACTCTGCCTCCACTATCCCAAATAACCAAACGTCGCTGGGAAATACTACATCTCAAACCAGATCTAAAAAAATTGTTTAAGGAACCCGGCCTTCTTGCATATCGTAGACCTAAGAACCTAAAAGAAATCCTAGGTAGTAACCACATTTCAGGGGGCAAGGTAATCCGTAATAAACTAAGAACAAAAACAACAGGATTTTCCCAACCATGTAACAACAAAAGAAGTTTATGTTGCAACCATATTAAACACACGAATTCATTCACTAGCTCAATCACTAAATCTACTTTCAAAATCTACCACGATTCTACCTGTAGAAATCATAACATAATTTACCCCCTCGAATGCACACTATGCCAGAAACAATATGTAGGAAAATCTGAATGACACTTTCATTACAGAATTAATAATTATCGCAATCGAATTAAGTCGACTCCCCATAAAAAATTATTACCCCACAGCAATACACACGCTTACACATGTCATATTTACTCACTCCGTAAGAACCAAATAACACACACACAAACACTAAACAGAGACACATACACTCTCCGGGACAATAAAACTGTCAAACTGACCAGGGAAATTCTGAGAAGCATAGATCCATTCAGCTCTAATCTCAAATAACAACTTAAAAGAGACTGTTTGACCAACACAAGAAATGTTAAAAGATTAATGTTAAAAAGATAAAAAGAAATTAAAAAAACAAATGAAAACTACAGACAAAAGTTCATTTTCTCCAGCAAGAAATTTTTTTCTGTAGTTTACTGCTACCAGCAAGCAGAAATATTTCTCCTCCCGATGGTGGCCATTTTTGGGCCGAAACTAGTCGAGGAATCTAAAAGAAATAATAATAATAAAAAAACGAAAGAATATTAATCTACAACCCAGTGTGTCTGAAGATTTTAATTTTTCAATTTTTTTTTATTGTTCAATATATATATATATATATATATATATATATATATATATATATATATATATATATATATATATATATATATGCGTGCGTGTCTGCGAGTTTTTATAATTTTGTACAAGGTGGAGGCTTACAATCCTTCGACAAAAATCATTTTGTAAAATAAGTATTTCCAGACATCAGAATGAATATATATATATATATATATATATATATATATATATATATATATATATATATCTGTGTATGTGTTTGTGTGCGTCTGTGTGTTCATAGACACACTCACACACACACACACACACACACACACATATATATATATATAATTATAGGTACATATAAATTATATATATATATATATATATATATATATGCACGTGTAACTATATATATATACATATATAGATAGATAGATAGATAGATAGATAGATAGATAGATATACTTGTACTTATATCTATATAAATGCGTATATATATAAATACATATATATACAGACTGTACGTGTAAATTATATATATATATATATATATATATATATATATATATGTAGAAAGAGAGAGAGAGAGAGAGAGAGAGAGAGAGAGAGAAGGAAATGAATACATGTACGTATATGTGTATACATATAGAGGACCTTTTATAACTAAGAGACTTCGACGACATTTTTCGTGTGAATGCATGATTTTCACGCCAACCTGTTACGTGTAACTTCAAGTCACTCGTCACTGCTTTCAAAGAAGGACATATTGTACGTTTCGAGTCTTTTATTACACCCACTGACTGTCCATGTAATTCCATTGATTGCATCCCAACGTCCTAACGTTCCCGCCCATTGAGAAAATATCGCCGCTTCAATGCAGATCGAGTACTCGTCATAATTTGATTCGTACACGCCAACCTTCTGAAACCATTAAGTAATTGTTATATTGAGACATGAACGAGAAGCCTACATTAGAGAAGCAGATTCTTTGTTTGTTTTATCAATGTTAACACAAAACAAGGCCCAAGATCCACTCAATTTAGAGTATCCTGAACGGTGTTTTTGAGCGTAAGGTGAGTATGAAATCAATGTATCTTATAAGGTTATGTTGGAGAGGTCACTTTTAAACCTAATATTTTAGAGGTTAAGTGATTGGTAAAACATATATTTGGGGTTTCTGTTCCAAAATGTTTAAAAGTTTTTGGGAAGAAACTAGCTGAGCGGAACTTCTCATTTATAATTGTGATGAGAAGATCCCGAAATGCGATTTATAGAATAAAGCAGACGCAGAATTTTAAATATCTGGGAAACATCTTGACAGAGGACGGACATTGCGACGCTGAGATCCGTAGACGTATTTTGATGACCAAGGACATAGAGTTGAGCAGAATATTGTGAGAAAGGAGGATTTCTTTGGTAAAAAAGAAAAGAATTCTGAGCTGTTACGTGACATCTGTTCTTCCTTATGGCAACGAATCTTGGAAGATTTCCTGAAAGATGAAGAAAAGACTCGAGGAGACGGACATGTGGTTCTACAGAAGGATGTTGACGATATCATGGACCGAGCATGTGAGTAACGATGAGGTCATAGAGAGGATGCAAACAATGAGAAGGCGTATACTTAGCATCAGAAAGAGACAGCTGAAGTTTCTGGCACGCATAATGAGGAAGGTGTGCCTGGAGAATCTGATACTCACGGGTCGAACAGGGAAAGAGAGACAAAGAAAAGCAGCGAGTCATATACCTGACGAGCTTGAGCAGGTGGATGAGAGAACGTGGTCTGGGGGAGAAAGCAGAGGGAAGAAACTTGCTGAGAGCTGCAAGGGATAGCTGGAGGACGAGTGCCATGATCGCCTACATCCTGAAAGGACATGGCAGATAAAAAGAAAGAATGGGATATGAAGTGAATGAAGGTCTTTCCTATCCGGATATTTGCTGTCATACCGTGACTTGACTGCGAAGCACGGGTGAAACTAATGAATATAGCGCTTCTTAGCATTTGCTATGGAAATAGCGATAAAGCAGAGAAATGTTAGAGCCGTTTTTTCTATGGAAAAAAAAAAAAAAAAAAAAAAAACTTTGTACGTTAGGAAATTATTCATCACCCCAAGGCTGGATAGACTTTGAACTCTACTAAGTCAAGCAAGTGAAGTTTGTACAACTCCATCTTCATTGTAACTACCGACAATTGCATTTTAAATGAGTTACTCCTATATTTGGCCTTTTACCAGGCGACAATATGTTTAATAAAGCGATAAAGATATGCAGAGAAATTTCCCGCTATCCTAAGATTTCAGTAAGATTTCTTGTTTCGTGCACTTTATTAGCAACATTTTAAAATAAACCCACTATGGGCGATGGCTGTAGGAGACGCATTAACGCAGCAGGGCATTTAGAGGTTTCAGACCTAAAGGTTTAGCGAACAGGCACCAGCAGGTGAGAAAGTATACTTTTAAAGACCTTCATAGTAATTACCAATTAGTTTAATGCTTTTAGATTGTAATATTAAGATTTTCTACAGACATTAAAAAAATAATTGAATACATATTACATAAATTACATAAAATTAAAACGCGTACATTTTTAAACTTTTAATGTCGTTCAAATTATAAAAAAAAATAAATTAAAACTTTTCTCACAAATTTCAATATGAAGTGAATCAAACTTCCTCTATGTTGTAAAGGAAAGAAAATTAACGTGAACAATAATGGCGTGTAAATTGCTAAAGTTTAAGAACTGAAAGCCTTAAATTTTGCGCGGTTCTAATTAAAAAAATCTGTGCATGTCATGTTCATTAAAAATTAGAACAGAAAAATAAGCCACTGACAAAATTAATAAAATATATTTGAATTGGGGACTTACTACTTAAAGGCGAGATATGCATTTATTTTCTCCACGTGAAGGATAATTTGTCTGCCTTACGGGAGAAGGTGAACACAAATAATAAAATTAAACACACAAGCGAATCAAGCAATGAAAAATTATTTGATAATGGCTGATGAGAATCAGAAGTGATC